>JANDJT010000206.1:12956015-12979035 GCA_024331685.1 Stegophilus panzeri | reverse complement strand
CCCAACTCCTATGGAGATTGGGGTCAGAGTGCAGGGTCAGCCATCACACGACGCCCCTGGAGCTGACAGGGTTAAGGGTCTTGCTCAAGGACCCAGCAGTGATCCTGAATTAGAACCGCCAACTTTCTGGTCTATAGACCAGCGCTCTATCCATTAGGCTACACTGTCCCATAAAAAAAGGAGTCGGTCCCAGAAGTACTGCAATACCAGGTCGATGCGTGGAGTGGACGGAGCAAACCCCTCTTCCATCTCCCTGTTCCAAAAATCAATTTAATATATGGTCCCTGGATAGGGGACATATCAGATATTAAAGATAAGAACAGATACTACACTTGATCTTAGTCCAAAGTCCAATGGGCGACACATTTAAGTCACATTTAATGACTTGGCCAGCCAGATTTGGCATGTAAGCCTTAATATTGACAGGTTAGTTTTCTTGACTTGACTTGTTAAGCTTGCATCATTGTATTTTATCCACTAAAGTTAATCTTGATTTATTAAATAATTTTATGCACCAGAACAAAATAAATATACCAATATTTTTCACTCCTTAAAAACTCTTAATTTTTTTTTCCAATTTATTTATTTATTTACTAAATGTGACCAAACAATTTCAATAAAAATAGCAAGTGCATGTGCAAACTTTTGACTATTACATAAGGTACTTTAAAGTATGAATTATGTTCGGTCACCATAGCAACAGCACAATTCTGCAAGCTTTGTTTACGTATAAAAAAATCAAACATGTCATTCACGCCCAGTGATGCACAAGGTCTCGATGCAAATCAATCCGTCAGTCAGGCTTGTTAAAGTCAGCCCTGCATGACTTAGGTGAGCTACAAAGTGTAGGCTTGTGTCGAAGGTTGTTCATGAACGCTTGTCTTCCATCCCACCCTTAAATAAATAGCAAATCTGCAGTGGCTAATGGATTTGTGGTTATTTGGCAGCTCCAGAGCTAATGGAAGCAGAGGCCCCAAATAAAGACCTCCTTTCTGTGGGGAGGGCGAGGTGCTGAAAGGCCGACCTCGAGTGGCACCAGAGTGTGCAGCGCCACTGTCAAGCCGGACAAAAAAAACAAAAGTGAGGTCTATTATGCCACGTTTGTAGGAGAAGGGAGCCTCAACATATATCTCAAATAGATCAGGGTTTAGTTTCCTAATAAACACAGAACATGGATCACAAAACTACTGCTAACGCTTGCTGACAGGTACGATGGCGACAAGGATTCTGGAAAGAAAGTCTAGATCACATGGCTGGAACATATTTGGCACCAGGAAACAGTTGAAACATGAGATATTCCCAGTGATCATTTCAGCCAACAAAGTATTAAACAAGTTTGACTTCTTAAGTATTAAGCATTTACAGCTTTTTTAAGAAATAGTGCATGTAGACATGGTTAATTCACTAAACTGATAGATAAATAAATCTGTAGACATGAAAGATGCAATCATTAGGCATAACATTATGACTAGTCTAATAGTGTGTTGATTTTCCTCATCTGTTGGATCTGATTACATGGGCCAGTCTTTGCTTCCACACACGTCAATGAGGCTTAGCCGCCTGTGTGCATGCCATGATGTACTTGTTACTTGAATTTTACTGGACTACCTTTTTATTTTTGAGTGTTTACATTTTGAAGAGGCTTCTCAGCCTCTTAATTATTCTAACATGCTTTAAACAGCATTTACCTGGGTTCATTAGATACTAACTAGAAACCTAGTGTGTATACCTGGTATGACAAAAATATATAAAAACATTTAATTTAGGTATTTAAGAAAGATTAATTTATAAAAATCAATTTTAAGCTTTTAGCCAGGTGGAAATCACTTTTAAAAAGTTTAGACGTAAATATATTTTAAATACTGAGAGTAAATAAAGTGGCTTGTACAGGGTGAGCTTTAAAATATAATACAAATCCATATCTATGCACATGATAATATTTTATTTCCTTACTGTTTTTAATTTGTTTTTGTTTTTTTTTGTTTTTTTACAAATGCTTTCAGACTTTAAGATCCGAGTTAATATATGTCTTTCTGTTTGTGGGTATATATACTGATATGTGTTTTTGGTAAGTCTCTATGGGTTAAGCCACCAACCCACCACACACAGTCCACTCTTCATCTCTCTCCATATACACAAAGAGTATGTTTTCCAGAGCCCGTGTCTTATCCCAGCAGCCTTCATTACCAACATGAGCCAGGTTTCACCACAGAATAACAAAAACCTGCCTGCCCCAACACTCACGCCAAAGCCACCCTGGAGTCAGCCTGCACTTTGCAGAAATCAGTTTATATAAGCAGAAAGGGAACGGGATCTGGTGGATGGCCAGTGTCACTTTTAAAAGGCAGTGATGGCTTCAAATACGGGATCCTGTTTCCAATGTTTACAATCCAGCACTTGTCATGTTACAGATAGTACTGCATTTTTAAAAGCATTATTTGATTAAGTTTTTTTTCTTAGGCAGCTCCAACGTTTATTTATACCCATTAAACAAACTGAGCCAGTTTACATTTAACAGGTTTTTATTCCTGCTTTTAGGGGTCAGCCTAAAAGTAACATCTACTTGACATTGTATTTATGCTGGATGCCCTTCTTGCCACAACCCCCCTACATACTCAGACTCTGGACCAGCACCAGGTTAGGTATTTACAGGACAAATTATCATCTCCAGTTCAGTGGTATGGTCTGTAATGTCAAACTGGTGGCATGTTTTTGGACTGTAGGAGAAAACCAAAGCACCTGGACAAAACCCCACACTAACAACAGGAACTTCCAGAACTTCTTGCTGCATGATGTCAGTGCTACACACTAAGCCATCGTGCTGTTCTACACAAATTGCACTAGTTAAATAGTATGTTGTCAGATCTATGACTTACGTAGAACTAGTTTTAATATTACTAGGTAGCAAAATATGGATAAACACTTTTAAATTTTTACAATGATGTTACATTATTGAAGACAAATAAGATTATTGAAACATTTATTTAATTTACTTCAGGATCAATCAAGCATCTCTCTAGATCAGAGAGTAAAATGTGCATTTATACTCATTTACACAATGAATTAAGCAAACAGTGTTTCACTGTAAAAGACTTGTTATTAAAGACTGGAAACTATTGAAATAACTTAAAGAGTGCACGGTTGATGGTTGAGCAAATTTGCTAAGGCTTAAATGAACAACAGGAAACAGGTCACTTGACAAATCAGCATGAGGTCTTTCTCTTTACTCCTCCGAGTCTGGGTCTGTTTAAGGCTTATAAAAATTAGGAGAGGGCTTTAACAGGTAAATATGCAGGAACACAGGCCGGCTGTACGAACTGGATGTGGGCCGGCTGAATCGTCAGTAATCAGTGAGCGGGCAGGAGTGGGTGCAGACGGATAGGCCCTCACAGTTCGTAGCTTAGGAGAGACGAGGTGCAGCTTACAATAACAAATCAACAGTGCACTTGCTGATTGGACATAAATCCTAGATGGCATTGCCAATTGGGTATGGAAATGCTTTGTGAATGTACTTGTGCATGTTTTTATATATTTTTGAAATCTGCTTGTGTGTGTTTAGTCTACAACATTTCCAACAGAAGTGAAGGCCCTTACAAAGCGCATCCGTACCGTGCTGATGGCCACAGCTCAAATGCGTGAGCATGAGAAGGACCCAGAAATGCTGTTGGATCTGCAGTACAGTCTGGCCCGCTCGTACGCCAGCACACCCGAACTCAGACGCACCTGGTTGGACAGTATGGCACGAGCTCACCTCAAAAACGGAGACAACTCAGAGGTATACATATTCAGTGCCCTGCACTAATATTGACACCCTTGGTAAATATGAGCAAAGAAGGCTGCGAAAAAGTGTCTTTATTGTTTAACCTTTTGATCTTTTATTTAAAAAATTCACAAAAATACTCTGCTGTCATGGATATCAAACAATTTCAAACACAACACAGGTTTATCAAAAAAACTGTTAAATATTGGCACCCTTATGAATTCGTTTGAGAAAAATATATTTGACGTATATTCCCATTGATATTTTATTTATATTTTTGTACACCTGGGTGACTAGGAACAGGAAATTGTTCAACCATGACTTCCTGTTTCACAGGGGTATAAATATGACATAACACTTAGGCCGAATTCACTTAGTCATTCATAACAATGGGTAAGACCAAGGAATAAAGCTGTGATGTGCAGCAAAAGGTTGTCGAGCTTCACAAAATGGGAAGTGGCTTTAAGAAAATAGCACAAGCATTGGAAATGCTCCTTTCCACCATCAGGGCAATAATTAAGAAGTTCCAGTCAACTGAAAATGTTATGAATCAACCTGGAATTGGACGTGTGTCTATATTGTCTCTATGCACTCTGAAGAGGATGGTTTGAGTGGCCAAAAAATCTCCAATGACCCAAAACATATATCAAAATCAACACAAAAATGGTTTACTGACCACAAAATCAAAGTCTGCCATGGCCATTCCACTTCCCTGACTTGAAACCCATAGAAAACCTGTGTGGTGAACTGAAGAAATGTGAAGGATCTGGAGAGATTCTGTATGGAGGAATGGTCTCAGATCCTTTGCCATGTATTCTCCAACCTCATCAGGCATTATAGGAGAAGACTCAGAGCTGTTATCTTGGCAAAGGAAGGTAGCACAAAGTATTGACTAAAAAGGTGCCAATAATTGTTGCACACCTATATTTAACAAAGATATATTTTTTGAACAACATTTTTGGACAATTTTTCACAGCCTTCTTTGCTCATATTTTCCTAGGGTGCCAATATTAGTGGAAGGGGGTGTGTGTGTGTGTGGCCAGTCCCCTTCTTATTGAACAACCTTCTAGACAAGTACTGTATTTATTCCATTTATCCAGTGCAAGCACTCACACCACAAAGGTGAGCTAATTACAGTCTCCAGGTTCCAGTCCTATAAAAGTCTGTTTTAATATATCAGTAAGGATTTCCATCTCCTCTGCTGGCCATAACAACTAAGCCTTTCCCCACCATCATGAAACCTGAGTCGATCAAGTAACTTTACTCAATTTATAGTGCTGAGAGTGTATAGCTTGGTTCGGTTAAAGTGAGGTCCAGACCACCAGTTTTAAGACGACCAGGGATCAGTTCACTGGACCTCTTTCGGGCTAGAAAGCAGCTTTGACAATGCCAATCATATTTTCTTTTTTTTCTTTTTTTTTAAAGGAACACAAGTATGAAAACAGGCATAGTTTCCAGAGAAACTGCATATTCAAACAAAAGTGAGTCAGCTGTGCAAGCCAATGGTATATTGATATAACAGCTGATATAATTGTTTCTCTGGAAACAGTGTATACTACACTGCAAATCTTTTTAACTTACATAGAATCTTTATACACAGTATTGTGCAGAGATCAGAGAACACCTTTTTGTTTTCAATCAAATGGTGATTCAGTATTGTTAATTATTTGGTGACAAACAATAATGATGGGAAAATGTACAGTTCCATATTTTCATTTTCAGCCAAACAGCCATGAAGTACTTGTTCAATTATTTGTAATACAGAACTTGTATGTTGATCTGCACTGAATAAAGTACTGCATGGCTCTTTGACTGAAATGGAATTAATGTACAATATTTTCCCATCATTATTGTTTGCCAACAAATAATTACCAATAAGGACTGAGTGGTCATTTAATTAAAAGAAAAAAAAGTCTCTAACTTTTGCACAATACCGTATATAATGCACATATACTGTAGCATGATTTGAAATTTGTCTTGTACACAACTGTAATATTTCTATGCATTCCAGTCATTGCACAAAGGGCATGCCCAAACTAGTTTGATGTGTTAACTGAAGAGAAAACAACGTTCTTTCTATTCTACCCCTCTAGGTTTTTTGGTTTTTCTAATCTCATTTATGTTTTGTATTATTAAAAATATGTTGTAATGTGTATATATATTTTTTATATTTATATATGCACACATACAGTCATTTGAAAAAATAAATACACCCCATGGAAATTGTTGGCTTTTTTTTATTATTATTTTTTTACATATTTGGACAAGCAAACATTTGATCTTCTTGTGGTTTTGTTCAAGTATATCAACTTTTATTAATAGGCACTCTGTTAATAAAGTAGATATAATTGAACAAAACCACAAGGAAAATTAGCTTTTTTTTTTTTTTTTTTTTTTTTAGCAATTCTTTATTCAACAGAAATATCAATAGATGTGATATTTTTCTGTGGAAAAAGTAAAGTACACCCTTGGCCTCAGAAGCTAGTATTGCCCCCTTTAGCAGAAATAACTTCTTGTAGGTGTTTTGCATAATTGTCTACCAGGCTTGCTGGAATTTTTGGCCACTCTTCCATGCAATATTGTTTCAGTTGCAAGATATTTGAGGGTTTTCTTGCATGTACTGCCCGTTTCAAACCCCTCTCACAACATTTCAATGGGATTTAAATCCGGGCTTTGACTACGCCATTCCATAACCCTCGATTTCTTCTTTTTGAGCCATTCCGGGATCATTATCCCATTGAAAGGTCCACTTTTGGTTCAGCTTTAACTATCAGACAGATGGCCTCACATTATCTACAAGCGCTCTTTGATATGATGCAGAATTCATAGTTGAATCAATGAATGTAAGCTGTCCAGTCCCTGAGGCAGCAAAGCAACTCCAAACCATAACATTTCCACCACCATGATTCGTGTTCCTCCTGAAAAGTTGTCTTTGGTCGGCGCCAGACATGTCTGCTGTTACTGTGGTCAAACAACTCTATCTTTGATTCATCTGTTCAGAGCACATTATTCCAAAAGGCCTGGTCTTTGCTTATATGCATGCCTCCCATGCAGGTCAAATTTGTGCAATCTCTTTCTGATAGTAGAAGCATGCACATTGACACCAACAGTTGCAAGACTTACTAGCAGATCCTGTGATGAAATTTTGGGGTTCTTGGAAACTTCTTTTTGCATCAGACAGTCTGCTCTTGGGGTGAATTTGCTGGGACGGCCAGTCCTGGACAAATTTGGTGGTCTGCATCACTTTCTTTTCCTTACAGTGGAATGATGTATTTCAAATAATTTGGAGATCTTTTTAAATTCCTTGCCAGACTCATAGGCATCCACAACCTTTATTCTGAAGGCCTTATAGAACTCTTTAGATCTTGGCATGATGACATCACACACCTCAATAACAAAGGGAACACCAGACATTAGATATGAGAGGGGTATAAATGAGACAGGTTCCACCTGCACTCCCTAAGCAGGTTCTAATCACTGGCACACCTGATCCTAATTTTATGGATTTGAAGGTGTGATAAATATAGCGGTGTACTTATCTTTTCCATGTGACTGATCTCTCTTTTTTTTTTTTTTTTTTTGTTAATTTAAATTGTGAAAATACTAAAAAATGTCAATTTTACTTGTCATTTGATAGTGTATCACCTTTATTAATAGGCACTGTTTCAAAGAGGATCAAATGTTTGTTTGTCCAGATATGTAAAAAAAACAAAACAAAAAAAAAACAACAATTTCCATTGTTTGTACTTATTTTTTCACATAGCTGTATACATATTTTATACAGTCATGGGAAAAAGAAAGTACACCCTGCTTCAATTTTATGTTTTTATTTTTCTGGGTCTAAATAACGATTGTGTGGTCCTCGCCGTCTATAAACAAACAAATAACCTCAGGTGACAAAAAAAAAAACCCAACAGATTTCAATATGTAGTAATTTTTTGCTCAAAACATAAACCAACATTCAGAAACCAGGTGGGGAAAAAATAAATAAACACTATAATTCAGTAACATGTATAACTACCTTTAGCAAAAATAACTGGAAGTAAATGTTTTCTGTATCTCTCACAATTTGGAGAAATTTTGGCCCCCTCGTCTTTATCACATTGCTTCAGTTCAATGATGTTTGAGGGCATTTGTTTATATACAGCTCTCTTAAGATCCCGCCACAGCATGTCAACGGGATTGAAGTCTCGACTTTGTCATGGCCATCTCAGCACCTTCACTTGTTTTCTTCTTTAGCTATTTAGATGCCGATTTGCTGGTGTGTTTGGGATCATTGTTCTAATACATGACCCAATTTTGGCCCAGCTGAAGCTGCTGGACAGAAAGCCTCATATTTGTTTGTGGTGATACGTTGTGTTTGTTTTTTGTCAAACGTGGTGCTGTGCATGATGACCAAACCTCTCCACCTTGGTCTCATCAGTCCAAAGGATATTGTTCAAGAACTTTTGTGGTTTGTTCATATGCCATTTTGCAAACCTAAGCCATGCTGCTATATTCTTTTTGGAGAGAAGAGGCTTTTTCCTAGCCACACTTTAATGAAAGCCATAATTGTTCAGTCTTTTTCTGATTGTGCTTTCATGAACATAAACATTTAATGTGCTTACAGGGGCCTGTAGGTCACATGATGGCTCTAAGTAATGATGTAGTAGCTCTTGGGTTTTTCTTTATATGTCTGAGCATTCAACAGTCTGACCTTGGACCGAATTTGCTGGAACACCCGCTCCTAGGAGGATTGGCAACTGTCTTGAAGGCTTTCCTTTTGTAAATAATCCTTCTGACTGTAGAAAGTTTCAGATTGTTTGGAGATGGAATTATAACCCTTCCCAGATTGATCAGCAGCAACAATTGCTTCTCTGAGGTCATGGTGGAAGTCCTTTCTTCTTGGCACGATGAAGACACACACCAGCATGCTGCCAGAAGTCTTGCTTTTATAGTGGTAGTCACACTACTTGATGATGAACTAATCTTGTGCATCTGCCTCTGATTACTCTCTTAATAACTGTGGCTGTATGAAAGGTGTACTTATTTTTTCCCCATCAGCTTTCTGAATGTTGGTTTACTTGTTGAGAAAAAATGACTACTAAATGTTGTGGGGGAATTTTTGTTGTTACCTGAGGTTATTTGTTTGTTTATAGAAGTTGGTGAGGACCACATCATATGCTGAGCTTATTTTGTTGACTAAAACTTTATCTGTGTAACACAAAAGATCATTTACTTTAGATAAAAACAAAGTTAAGTTTTGTTTGCACCTATAGCATTTAAAGTTGTACAAAAGTCATGCTAGACATGAAAGGCATGCTATTTCAGTTAATGCCGTTAGTTTGGAGTGTAAACCAAACATTAATAAACAACCAGTTGAGATAAACAATTCTTGGCAAGCCTTCTTGTCTTACATTGCTAACACACACACACAAACACGCTTGTGTAGGAGATCATATAGTCATTCTAAGACCTTAATTATATTTTGCACAGAATAAGCCTCAAATGGTTGCTTTGTAACAGACACCATCCTTTAGATTAACTCTAGTTGTGTAATCTTTTGTGTCCACAGGCAGCTATGTGTTATGTCCACATTGCAGCTTTAGTTGCAGAGTATTTGTTCAGGAAAAGTAAGTTCTCTTTTCTTCCATTCATTAAAAGTAATTAATTCTTTAATTGTGCGTACGGCAAGTGCGCACAAATATTTACATATAACTGTTGGAATGTAGGGGTTGACAGTTAAATATCATTGCACAAAATTTGCTATATTAACATGTCCCTACACATTGGTGTGTCCACCAGCATAATTAATGTATGTCCTTTCATCAACACACTGTACAGTTGTTAACTGGATTTGCAATTTGGTGAGGGAGCACGCAAAAAGTGAACAAGACATTCAGATCAATTGGTTAACACCATTTCCTGCAAGCAAGTTTGCATGTCCTTGCCAAACTGTAAGTAGAAATGCAAATTTCTACACAAAGGCTTGCAACACTCGACATTTGTTGTGAAACAAAATGCTATACCTAGTCATCTGGTTAAAATCTTTTTTTCTTTTCTTTTTTTTTTTTTAAATATGTAAAATGTAATAATGTAATGATCTGTCCTGTGGTTTATAAGTACAGTATACATGCTATTCTATGGGATATTTTGGTTTACAGTGCAAAAATTATATACTCACTGCCACAGGTTTTGCAGAGCTAGAAAGCAGATTGAGTTCACATAGCAGAATACAAAAGGCCTTTTGCTATATACATGATACAGCATATACAGGCAACTACACCAGCTGTATTTTTACCTGGAGACATTTTTATTCAAGCATGCACACTGCGCTAGTCAGGCTATAATGTACAAAACTCAGCTGTCTGGTTTTTTGTACAATTGTTTACTATAGTATGTTGTTGTCTGGTTTTAGAACTGTTCCCGAGTGGACTGGCAGCTTTTAAGAAGATCACTTTTAACATAGAGGAGGAGGCTGCCATGAAAGAAGACTCAGGCATGCAAGATGTATACTACAGTGAGGTAAAGCATATTAAATGTTAATAGAAAACCATAGTGATGCACTGAAATGGAACCAGATTATATATGGGTGTGTTTCTGATGAAGGAGAAAGTTAAAGTAGAACAAGTTGGACAAGTTGATTTTTTCATTCACTGCTATGGAGATATTTACAAAAGATAAAAGCACAACTAATCTGGTGTGTGTGTGTGTGTGTGTGTGTGTGTGTGTGTGTGTGTAAAACAGGATGTTTTGGTAGAGCAGCTGGAGGTATGTGTGGAAGGCCTCTGGAAAGCTGAACGATTTGAGCTCATCACATACATTGCCCGGCTCATTATTCCAGTCTATGAAAAGCGGCATGAATTCGAGGTAAGAGAAAGTACAAGTAGTTTACTTCTAGTGTAAATGTATTTACAACTTACACCTTCACATGCTAGTGTCTAAAGGAGAATATTATTACTGCTTTGTCCCTTAGGTTTATTTAAGGATAGTTGTAACACACCGTTAGTGCAGAACAGGGTTATGTCAGCCTGTCATAAAATAATTTCTAGACAGTAAGGCGCCTAAAAGAGCTATAGTCATCATTCTATAAGAGGTTTTGTTCTTTAAACACACCGGAGGAACATTTGGAAGAATTTGTAGCTTTATCTCTCTAGTTTTATGATAAGCTTTCTGTACGCACACTTTAACGTGAGCCGTAGATTCACCTGAGCTAACTGCATGTGCAGTTTTTTGCAGCTGCATAAACACATTTCTCAGGATTATACAACCGTATTGCAAAATTGTTAACATCATTGCCATTACAACATACTGTTTCTGCAAAATGTTACACACAGGAAAAATGAGTGAGAAGCGCTATTTGTTTCCTCAAAAAGAAAGACTGGTTCAATAAACCTTTAAAAACTTGCTAAGAATTTCTCATGAAACTAGGAACTCCCATCAGTAGATTTAAGCCATTTGCAAATCTGCAAATATTGTAATTTAATTGCCACCAAAAAAAACCAAAAAAACAACCCAAACAGTACTGTAGTATATGATGATGATAAATGATAATACAATAAATAGAAAAGGCTATAATAAAGCTTATATCATACATTATATTGTATATAATGGGTGTGGAAAGTTTTCATGCCCCTTTACATTTTGCACACTTTTTTTCCTGTTATAGATTTAGTTGTTTGTAAAATGTAATTTATTACATTTACTTGTTGTCTGTTAATCTACACAGTAACCAGTTCTGACAAAGTAACAAGTATGCAGGACCTTGGCTAAGGTACTTGAAATTGAGCTCAAGTACATCCTGTTTGCTTTAATTATCCTGACTGGAGTCCACCTGTGGCAAATTCAGTTCATTGGACATGATTTAGAAAGGCACAGAGAACTGTGTTTATAATTGTACATTGTCTATGGTTTATCTAAAATGCTATACCACGTTTTAAATTTATCCACATATTTTAAAAATCTTTTTATATAAACACCAAGACGATTGAGAACACAGCTGTCACACAGAGTGTATGCTTTAGGCTGTATAGGTTACTCAGCCTAACATATTATATGGCTGTATTCAGGGTGAAGGGTTACATTCAGGTTACATCAGTAGTTACACCAGGAAAGTTATTCGTATTTAGACAACAGTTAAACAGCTGTTTAAGTCGAATTTCTGAGCTCCCCATTCCAAATATTCAAATCACATGCATGTAGTTCCAAGGTTGTAAAAAAAAAAAAAAATCAGATTCAAATTTGATCTGAATTTAGGTCCAAAACAAGTTTTCTAATAGCATCAGAGGCCTTGCCTGCCTTTAATTTTTGTGTTTCTCAATCCCTGCATATCCTTGTTTACCATTGGCAGTGGTCTCCATTGATTGTCCACCATGTGGAAAACTCTACCTCTCTACTCTCTATGGATTAGAGTTCCTTCATGTCCTGTTTTAAAGCACAACTGTGTTGCATTGGTCCAGGGATAACAGCATTTAAATCAGAAATAGACCTAGACTAACCTGATATAATAATAATAATAATAATAATAATAATAATAATAACTCCTAATTTGTGGTTGTGTGGATATAAATGTCAAAGAAGTTCCAAGTAGAATATTTTGCGTTGACCTTTCAAAAACTTGGTAGCCGATTCTTTTTTTTTTTTCTTTTTTTTTAAAGTGTTAAGTGTCAGTCACAAAGAAAACCAAAAAGTAACACACATTTTCGCATGATTAATCCTAGACATGTAACCAGCATTGCCTCTTAACATGTTTATAAAAAGCGGTCGTAAACAAGGCCTGGGCTTCCATATATGGATGCTTTCTACGGTTTCATAAATATAGTTGTGGCACGTTTATATCAACATGACCTGTGTCCTCTTAATCCATCTTATTTCACTCATTGTAATAGATTATACTTAATGCTTCAGCTAAATTAAATAAAGCATGCGAAAGACTGCTTTCAAGCTGATACTGTTGTAAGTGTAATATTTATCTGGTGAAAAAAAGGACCAAAATATCCTTAGGTCGTAATCAACAGATACAGACAGAGGAAGCTTGCCCTGGACAATACACAACAATTTTTAGGGAAAAAAGATATTTTCAGGGAATAATTATTGCGACTCATTCATATTCACTAAACACTTTATGGTGGTGGATCCAGAGCCTCTCCTGGGAACACCAGCCAAGGAATACACCCTGAATGACCATGCACTCACGCGTTGTCACATAGGGGTGATTTAGTGCAGGCAGTTGACTTACTGACTAGTTTTTGGAAGGTGAGAGGAAACAGGAAAAGCCAGCGGAAACTCACACTGACATGGGAGAACATGCAAAACTCTGCCCAGACTGCAACTTGAACTCATGATTAAAGCAGGGAGCTGTGACGCAGCAACAGTAATCACTGTGGCACCGTGCACCGTGTCCAAACAAACTAAAACTGAGGCTGTAAAGACAAGAACAGGGGATGATGACAATGTAACCACCAGTACCATGCCTAAGGCTTAAAGAGGATATTACAATTGGAAGGGACTGAGATAAAACTCTATTAGGTTTGAAGTGTATATAGATTTGCATTGCAAACAATTACTTGTTGGAGCAATTGCTAATAAGTCATTTCTTTATTGTATACACTTGCAGACACTCATTATATTATTATTTCACTTTATTTTCTGTTTTGTAGAAGCTGAGACGGTTGTATGACACCCTACAGAGAGCATATTCTAAGATCTTAGAGGTTATGCAGACGGGTCGCCGCCTGCTGGGTACCTACTTTAGAGTGGCTTTCTATGGGCAGGTGGGTCAAGTGGACATATGCAGAGTGAATATTCCCACTCTATATGTTTATATAGGAAACAATTCTGTATTATTATCTTCCATTCAATCCTCCTTTCCACAGTTATCCACAATTCTAACAGCCAAACTAGTTCATAGTAGCTACATATACAAAGCCATCAAGTTCAAATGAACACACAATGACTTTGTACACTGTAGATGACTTGTAGAGCCACAGCATTAGAACAAGCATGCTTTCTGCACTTATCTTTACATTATATTGTAGAAGGTTTCATATTACAACATCTATTTCTGCAGCTGTGCTATTGAATCTCTGAGGAACTAACTCCACTTTGCTCTCCAGTTGCAAGTTTGGTTAATGCTCAAGTATTAAATTCTGTTTAAAAAAAAAAAAAAAAAAAAAAAAAGTTGTTGTCACTGGCACAGTGTGTATTACACACCATTTTTGGTTTGTAGGAGTAGATGGTATGTAGGAGATAGATACTGTATTTACATACTGTACATGCAGTCTTGTTTTATTGTGAATATTCAAAACTGCAATTACTTATCTTTTAGGCTTATCATGTGGTCAAACACTGCAGTTACGATGTTTCATACAATGGATGTTTATTTGTCTCATACCATGGATGCTTTCTTCCCTCCCCCCCACTTCACACTTTTGCATGCCACTGCAGTCATTTGTCAGTACATGCCATTTTTGTTTCGGATACAGTACCAAACAGGACTCTGATGCATAATATGCACCAATGACACATAGTCAGTGGCCATTTTATTAGGTACACCTAATCAGCCAATCATGTGCCAATCATCCACATTCCCAATTCTCTCTCGCCCATAAATATGTAATGGACTACCCCTTTGACTATATTAATTGCCAGTGATATATACCATTGTCATGTACCATTAAATATGTAGGACGGTGTTCTATAATATGATTTCAGTTATATTTGACACACAATTGTTTTCGTTAGGGCTTCTTTGAAGAGGAGGATGGAAAAGAATACATATACAAAGAGCCAAAGCTCACAGGCCTATCAGAAATTTCTCAGCGGTTGCTCAGCCTGTATGCGGACAAGTTTGGAGCAGAGAATGTCAAGATTATCCAGGACTCCAATAAGGTACTCTTAGGCCTGAGAAGGCCAATGCAGGAAACTGGTGCATGTTGAACCATGTTACTGGGCAAAACCATGAAAGACCATTGAAGAATTTTATTTTGTAATACTCTCAGTGGTTCTATTGTAACATTTCACCAAGACCAGAATAAATTATTCCCCATGAAGCCTTTTTATATTTTATTAACCCCTAAATACCTAGAACCTCTAAACTAGAACCTTCCTCACTCTCATAACTACATAGATTTCTTTCTTATTATTTTCACTGTAATTACTGATCCATTGTAGTTACTGAATAATATGCGTTGGATAGGCTGGATAACAATACTAATTGAAGAATTTAAATGGATCAATTTTCTGTGTGTGTGTTTTTATCTGACATACATTTATTTAACAAATCATTTAACTTACAGTATGTACTTCTTTTTTGTTAACCTATGCTTGTTGTATAATGTTCAGGGTTTATATTGTACATTTTATATAATTGATTCTCTTTGCCTTTACTCGACAGGTAAATCAGAAAGACTTGGACCCAAAGTTCGCTTACATACAGGTCACATTTGTCAAGCCTTACTTTGATGAGAAAGAGCTGGCTGAGAGAACAACAGACTTTGAGAAGTGTCACAACATCAACCGTTTTGTTTTCGAAACGCCCTACACACTTACTGGGAAGAAACACGGAGGTGTTGAAGAGCAGTGCAAAAGACGAACAATTCTTGCGAGTGAGTACAGCAGCTCTACCAGATCTGTCGCTGGGATATCCCAGAATGAGGGTTTATGTGGGAAAGAACACGTTATTCACGTAATCCATGCCAGAGACTGTAAACAAAATCTGTTAGAAACCAAATATCAGCTTAGGAAGACGATATTGTGGGAAATTAGATAAAAAAGAAAAATGACATTTTCCTTGTGATATTCTTTGCTTTTATGTAATATGACTGCATAATGTAGCACTAATTCTAATGTTAGCTATGTCTGTGGCAGTATAAAAATTTCAACTTTGGCCAGTTAATATCTAAATGCGTTCAAATATTAAACATATGTAATTACAATTCCAATGTAATTTTACAGGACATTGAATATTTTTTTATTATCAGAAATATTCTCTAATATTGACATTTTTCTGATTACATAACCATTCATGTATGTGTAAGCCTGTGTAGAAGTCTGATTATGATATTTTACATCTTTTATTTTTCAGTGTATCAAAAATTTGTTTGTTATACCATCCCTAGTATTTGTTTACTTTACTGTTTATGCTATACCATATAATCTATGAGTACTAGTCATCTATAATGTTGTAAAATACTACATATATAGATGATTGTACTGTTATATTAATTAAAAATATTTATTTATATGTTTTTAGTGACTCCTAAACACTCTTGTAGGTTATATTCCATTTTCATGCCATTTATTTACAGTGACAAGTCATTTAGAACGTAGCTTTTGTTCGAATCTTTCAGTTAAGGCTGAGTGTCATTGTCACAACTGTAATTATAAGAACAGGTGCATGCTTTGCTAAATAGAGAAAATGAACTTTTTATAACTGACTCCTCTGTGTTGATGTGTTGTTTGGGCTGTGTTTGCCTGCTGTCTGTCAGGTTTACTACTGTATGCTAATTAGATGACAAAGTACAGGATTTATTATGGTGTTGTAAGCTCAGCCTGGGGTGTAACATTGTTTTTTCTTTTTAAATTCCCACAAATAGCCTGTGTCTAACTTGTATCAATTGTGTGCACCCATCCACAGCGACAAACACTTTCCCCTATGTAAAGAAGAGGATAGAGGTGGTTGGGGAGAAGCACTTGGAGCTGAAACCCATTGATGTGGCCATAGATGAAATGCGGGATCGCAGCACTGAGCTTAACAAGCTCTGCTCCAACCAGGAAGTGGACATGATCCAGCTGCAGCTCAAACTCCAGGGCTGCGTCAGTGTGCAGGTCCTGACTCCCAACACTGAAATATTGTGTAATTTATCATCATTGAAGAATCATAACGAGTAAACTTTTAGCCATCCATTGTTTGGCAAGAACTTGAGTGATGATGAGGTGGACTACAGCCACCTGAAAGTCGTATAGGCATTACAGTATAGCACAAATAGATTTATGGTAGTTGTTGTTTTTTATGTAGGTCAATGCTGGTCCCATGGCATATGCTAGAGCTTTCCTGGATGATTCCAAGTCTGGCCAGTCCAATAAGAAAGTCAAAGAGCTCAAAGAAATATTCAGGTGTGTAATCTGTTGATTTATCAAGCTGCTTTTTTTTGTTATTGTTTCTTGTAGTACTATAAATGTCGTTTCACCCATAATAAATTAGTTTTTCATTAATGAGAAGAAACAGAGTTGGACTCTTGCCTGTTAAATGCAGCTCTATCTATTAGCATTACAAATTCATTATTATGCATTAATAGCATAATTTCATAATCTCACACAAGACTGATTTTGTTCTGTGGCTGGATTTTTTGCATCAAATGACATTTCGGTTTTCACATACTGTAAGACCGCCTTGTAATTATAGACGAACTATATTTGCCACAGTGATACTCCTCAATCTTATTGTGTTTGTTACTTGTTAATACTTGTTATGATTCCTGTGCTTCTTACAGGAGCTTTGTTCAGGCATGCAGTATGGCTTTAGATATTAATGAACGGCTTATTAAAGAGGACCAGTATGAGTATCACGAGGGACTGAAGGGCAACTTTAAAAGCATGGTCAAGGAGCTGTCTGATATTATTCATGAACAGGTAGGACACCTAGACAAAATCATTTATTATATGTAGTATTAGATTTATTATAACCATATTATATTATATTTATTAATATCAAGAATATAAAACATTGTGCACATTTTAAATTAGATTGTAGATATTAAGCTACTGGCAAATCTCCAAACAATTGAAAACAAAACTTATAGAATGATTTGTTCTGTCTGTGATTGGGCTCAACTTGTTGGCTTAAAGACCATTGAATACTAATGGTCTCTTGTTTGTCTGAGTGGACTGATGAAAGTTATAACAGCCCACATCATTAGGTTCAAGAGTGTTTTATATTTGTAATATAATGTGCATCAAAAACCGCTTGGAATATTAAGAATTGCACACTGCATTTTCTGTAAAAGAAGGAAAAGCATTCATTGAAGAAAACGAACCTTTTTTTGCATGGCCATTCAACAGTGCACAACATAATTTATAGCATTGTAATAATAAATAAACGAGTGTTTCTAAATCTAGTCCACAGGGACACCAAACTTCTCTGAGACTCCCCAGAGACAGTTTTGCTCTCCAGTTTCCAAAACTTCTGAACCTAGCACCCAAGAACACCTAGTAGAGTTGTGCTAGACGCTAGCGAAGAGAAGATCTATAAACTTTCTTATGAATGTATGGGAAATGGACTGGGGAAACATTGGGATAAACATCAGTTACTGATAATGATCTTTGCTGCTCGTGTTTTTTCATGTCTTGTTATTTATTCTTGATTTGCTTGCATCATCATGTAGGTTGTATAAGAAAAATAAGTCCTTGTCTAATGTTCAGGCTTTGTCAGAGAGTATTAATTTAACAATCTGTATTATGCCTGTGAATTAAGGAGGGGCTTGTTCAGATTTACAATCTAAAGTATGCAGTTTGTTGGCACTGAAGTTGATATGTTTTGTCTGGAATTTGAAAGGTAATAGTGATCATTTTCATTTAGAAGGTCCTAGAAAAAAACTGTAGCCTTTTAAAATAACATAGGCATCTACAAATGTGTTTGGGCATCTAATACAGGCAGGCATTAATAAACTGCATGTTCATTAAGAAGTTGGATGTGCATATTGTATTTAAGAAAGCAAAGAAGTCACTCATCACATGCACAGTCATTTGAGAATGGTTCAAATCGGTTCACAAACATGCAAATGCTACATTATGCAATCCAGAATCCACATTATACCTTTTAGAAGCACAGTATCATGTCTGACTTTTTCTCTCTTCCTGTTGTTTTTTTTAATTTTTTTTTATGTTATCTGTTGTGAAACTCTTTGGTGATTCAGAAACCTGGCAGTTAGGTTTTTTGAGAATTAAGAAATCACCTGAAATTGGAGGAGATATCCAGTATAGACATGTCGCCACTTATCAGTAAAGATAGAACAGAACAACGAGGCAACACTAATGCCATGTGTGAAAATGCTCTGGGTTGTGTCTTCAGGCAGGCAATACCAACCACGATTAACCACAGTCGAGCTGCCCTGTACATCTGCGTCCTGATATTTATGCAAATTCTTCTTGGCCAAATCGATTAAGCTCTGTCAGATTGGATTGAGACCATAGATTCTCAGTCGGATTGAAGTTTGGGCTTACTGGGTCATTCTAACAGATTCGGGTTCTTGGTTCTGACTTTACCTTTGTGTAGAGGTGATGATGATTGATACTTTTGCAGAACATTGTTCCAGACTTGTTTTCATAGCACACTTTGTCTCTGTAATGCTATTTAGGTATGAGCTCTAACAAAATCTGTGGCCTTCCAGGAATATGTGGATTGTAATCGAGATCATGTAATCCTTTAATTGCACACGTGCATGTGGTCTCCATATAACTCTAATATGTGACTTCTGATGGCAACTGGTTGTGCCAGAACTAATTTGGGCTTTCACAGTAATATGGTTGAGTATTTATGCCGTCACAAATCTTTCAAATTTGTGATTTTGCCATGAATACCCCATAATAGACCATAATAGTATCTCATGCACTGTAGCTACCATTAAAATAAACAAAAATTCAGTACAGTTAATCTGGCTCTAATTAAAACATAGTCAAATGTTATACAAGATAAAATGGGCTACCAGCCCATACAGCTAGCTTAAATGTTAAGAGCTATAAATCTCAGTCCTCCTAGCTTTGTGCTTTACAAGGTTTGAAGGACGGGATATTGCCAAAATATATATTCCAAGGGCATAAACATACCGGTATGTTGTAGCACTGCGGTCTAAATTCTCCAACAAAGACAGCTGATTATCTTCACAATTTTGTGGTTGTTTGTTTGTACACATTTGTGATGCATTTATCTATTGCCCTGAACAGTGGAAAAATGTTCTCTCTTCACCTGCTGTTTGCTAACATGTCTCTGCTTTCCCTCTCTGTGCTGCCATGCTCTGTAGATTGAGTGCTAGGTAACCTTTGTTTCAAATACAAACACAATTTGATTCTTTGAAGCATGCACACAGATTTGTACATCATATATACAGCACATCTGAGTACATTTTCACATACTATAGTGACTGGAGTCCTTGTTTTGTGTATACTTTGCACTGTATTAAAGTTATAGTTTCTAAATAGCTTGTTAATTCTTTAAATGCTTATTACGTTATCCTGTCTTTTAACCTGTAGATCTTTGAGGAGGATGAGATGCGGTCCCTCTTGCAGAACTCCATCCATGTGTTCAGTGCCATCAGTGGAACGTCCACTGGTTTCAGCTAAAATCTGAAGTCTCTTAAATTTAAGACTAATCAAACCTCTGCACACCTAAACATTCAACGTCCTGCTCCACGCTCTTCTGGATTAAAACATTGCTTAAATGTCAGCATCTAAGAAAGTGCCATGTTATTACAAGTGCATCTGTTCATCATGTTTCCCCCAAAATAAATAGATATTCAACAATATCACATGTAGCAGCAGCCAACATCTGAACTTCCCAGTGTATTTCATATGAAATGGTCAGTAGTTGTTTTTGCGTTGTTGTTTTTGTGAACTATAGTATCATTATTAATAATAATAATAACAATAATAATAAACACAGTGGAGAGATGAATTTAGACAGGGGAAGGGGAATACTTTTTTAAACTATATTGAATAATGTATTAAAACACCTTCATTTTAATAAGATACTTTTGTGGCCTTCTTGATGTTCCTTTTAATGCTCACTACTTTTAGAAATGTGTTTATTATTATTATTGTTATTATTATTATTATTATTATTATTATTATTATTATTATTATTATTATTATGCATAGTAAATAATATTTTCACTTAGTGGTGCCTGGTAGTTTGGAATCTCTACAATCTTGACAATCCTTATTAAGTTTTTTAAATTTAACACCTTCAAGTCCTCTCCATCTATCTGTTTTCCTCTTTGCATTGAAGTCTTAATCAGGAGAGCACCACTATCACTGTGTTCACTGACATAGGTGACAAACAACACAGTAAATGTACTATGGCCTTATTCTTTATTGGGGGGTGGTGTTATTTAAAAGCTTCTGTTGGAGCAATGAACAACTGTGGTGATTTCTAAATTTCTGAGTTTTTTAAATGTAAATGCTTAAACATGAGCAAATTGACCTGCACAGATGATTACATGCTAATAATCTGACTACTGTGTCTGAATTCTTAAACGCACAGCCTGGAGAAGCATTAATATGGATAGTTTCAAGATATTCAGTTCAATTTTATTTGTAAAGCACTTTTAACAAAGCAGTGTCACAAAGCAGTTTTACGGATATCAGGATATAAGATTTTAATTTCAATTTGAATTAAGATATCTTTTTCATGTTTACCAAAATGTATGGTCCATGGAAGAAAACTTGGATGCATTGCCTGTCGGTAATCAGTACAAGTCTTGTTAAATTGATAATCAAATTGGCCGATTGTTTCCACTGATTTTATTATTGTGGGCTTCGACAGTGCTAGACTATGTAGCAGGTTGGATTGAGCAGGATTTACTAGTTTAAGTCTTTATCTCACTTTATTCAGGAACAACATCCTCTCAAAGACTGGATTATTTCTCTAAATGCTGCTGTTATATATTGCCCAGGACTGTAAGTGAATGCACGCCTGTTTGTTGAGAACAAAGTAACAGCTGCAAGCAGTTATCTTGTATTTGCAGACGAATTCAAAGTACTTTATTGTTTATGTGTTATTTGCTATCTGAAGAATAAAATGTTTTTTAAGAAACAATGGCTGTCGTTGGCATGTATATGTGAAAGGAAAATCTTGAGAGGAAACCTTTAACCTACAAAAAACAAATTATGTATTTCCTTATTGTGTTTTTGTTTAACCTCTTCAAATGTGTTTTTCCACTGGATCCTTGGGTGGCTATTGAAGTTCCACTTTCTTTGTCAAGGAAAGTTGTACATTAAAATGCTTGTTGTGAGGCCCAGGTTCTCTACAATACAAAGCATAGGCCTACACTATACATAAGATAAGGAGGAAGGAGAATTATGTAGAAATTATATATATATATATATATACAAACTATATTACGCAAACTGGTATGTATGCTTAATAAGTACAGATCCTAACTGTAGACACTGGAATATGTGCTGTAAAGAGTGCACTGTATGTATCACACATGGCAGGCATTTGGATTGATAGGGACTTTACATTCACACTTTATCAGTACTGTTTTCTTGCCCAGTGAAAGATCTGTAAGCGTTTATAATATTTAAATGGGAAATATTCCGTATTCTGTCCTATACATGTGATAATGTACATATGAGAAGCCAGTAAAGACGTCTCAGATAGGCTAATGGTCCATAATAAATACTTAAATTCCCGTAATCCTGTGTGTCATGGCTTTAGCACATCCTACAAATCTGTGACACAACATGCGTGTCGAAAAAAAATATATATATATATATATATATAAATAAATATATATATAAATATATATATATATAATAAACCATTGCGCAGTCCAAGGTTTCGTTCAGCAAAAAAGAGTTTCCCCATGTTAGAAACCTTCACAGCGTGGTGGACATGGGAAGTGGGAGGTATTTGGTATTGCGCCATAGATCTCTCTCTCTCTCTCTCTCTCTCTCTCTCTGTCTGTGTAATACAGTCCTTCCCAGTAGCACGAAGCCCCGCCCACTTATCCTGACAAACCAAGAGACGGAGATTAGAACTGCTTTTATTACAAACGCGACGCGCTGGCTGGGTGTTTCTATCGCATCAAACCGTTTTTAATCCGTAATCTCGGTTTGTTTTGAATGCGGTTATAGCGGATTAAGCGTGTCTCTGAGTTCATCTCATAGGAAAAGAGATTGTTTTTAAAGGCACATGAAGAGCTTTTGAGGAAAATATCGGTGGATTTCCTTCCCTCAGAGAGCTGATATGGTGCTCCACGGCTCGGAGGGCTCTGTGGTGCTGATATGCTTGTCCTTCACCCTCGTTGGAGTTGACAGTATTTCAGGTAATTTCTTCAGCATGTTTACCTGCTGGTGAATTTATAGTCCTGTTCAGAGGTTTGGTTTTCCGTGAAACAGGGAATGGGAGGAGTGCAGCTGAGCTCTGTGTGGAAATCTGCATATCCTGTATAGACTTCCCGAAAATCCGACACGACCACCCCTTAATTTGGCGTCTGGCCTCGCTGGCATTAACACAACTTCGATTGAGAAAAAAATAATAATAATAACAATAAAGAAAAA
>JANDJT010000206.1:12863112-12927606 GCA_024331685.1 Stegophilus panzeri | reverse complement strand
AATAATAATAATAATAATAAGAAGAAGAAGAAGAAGAAGAAGAAGAAGCAGAAGAAGAAGAAGAAGAAGAAGAAGAATATGTTCACACATATTTCAATTCAATTCAACAAGCTTTATTAGCATGACCATATATATTTGTACAGTATCAGTAGCGTGCACAGACCTCTGCTGGGGCAGGGGCGGAAGGACAAAATAGGGCATTTAAAAACTAATAAATTAAAATTAAAAAAGAATTTTTACTTTAATGTACATAACCAAATGCATTTTTTACAGTATTGTAATACGTGTATGAAATAAATCACCTGTATTTATAGCAGTACTCGTCTGTCTGTTGTGTTTTTAAACATTTGAATGACTTCCTCATGGTTAATTGGAATTTCATGCTCGATTGAGAGTAGCAGTGGGTCACAGAGCCTCTCTTCATTACATAAACTTCAAAGTCTGGATTTCACAATGTTTAACTTTGAAAATGACTGTTCAACTGTAGATGTGGAGGCAGATCATGCGGCATATATTTTTAGAAGTTGAGAAAGAGAAGGGAAAACAGTCTCAATATCAGTGAATTTTAGGCACTTGAGTTTTTCCTGGACATTCCTTTTGGGGCATGAGTAGGATGCATGAAATACTAAGTTCTGTGAAGACCTGGGAGATGATAATATTAATAAATATTTAGCCTATATTATTTTACCAAATAAAACAGTGAGAATCAAGAAGGTAATCATCTTGAATTCATGTTCAGTTATGGTGATGTTGTAAATGTTATGTTTGTATTATATGGATGAACGTGCTAGCTATCATAAGATCAAATATATGAATGCTTGACATGTTAGAGAGTTGGACTTGGACTTAGATTTCATTTCGCTTAGATGTATTTCCCCAAAATATACTATAAAACCTAAAAGCATTAAAAAAGTGTCATTAAATAAATAACTAATACTCACTGGTAACTAATACTTAAATAAGCACATGAGGTCATGCTAAACCATGCTACAGTCATTGAATGGTTTTGGATAAAAACAAATTAAATGTCATTGTCATAAATGCGGCAGCAATCGAGTTACACTCTTATTATAATTAATTAAACACAACTCGCATGCTGCCACATTCGCCACGTTTACAATAGCATGTAGTATACATGTACATGTTCGGCTCTTGAAGTAATTTGATACTCGTGAAGTAATACCGCTCCACCTCTGCCTACAGTTCCTCCTCCGCCTACAGTTCCTCCTCCGCCTACCGCTAAACCTCCGCCTACAGTTCCTCCTCCGCCTACAGCTTCACCTCCTCCTAATGCTCCACCTCAGCCTACCGCTCCATCTCCGCCTAATGCTCCACCTCAGCCTACCGCTCCACCTCCGCCTACCGCTCCACCTCCGCCTAATGCTCCACCTCCGCTTAATTCTCCAACTCAGCCTACTGCTCCACCTCCGCCTACCGCTCCACCTCCGCCTACAGTTCCACCTCCGCCTACCGCTCCACCTCCGCCTACCGCTCCACCTCCGCCTAATGCTCCACCTCCGCCTACCGCTCCACCTCCGCCTACCGCTCCACCTCCACCTACCATATTTGGGTGGGTTACTCACTGTCCCTCAGGTTGTGGCAGGCAGATACTTACTGTCCTGCTAAAACGTAGCTCTCCTTCATTTCTCCTAACAGAATGGGCAATTTGTCAGTTTTATTTATTAAGACTATTTCTGTTTAAATCTGGACTCTGCAATACTGAAACATGTCTAAACATTTTCACTATATTGCTCTGATGTCTTCGGTGTACGTTTTTCCACCAGAGGACGCAATGCAATTACTTATCCAGAGGAACTGTTCCCAATCTTAGGGAGATAAACTATTAAAGCGCTAGTGTCCATTTGTGAGTGCATGTCTTCTAGTAGCCTATATAATAAATCATTAGTGGCAAGTTTGTGAGCTTCAAAAACATTTCTTCAATATAACCTATACATCACTAGTTTATGTGGCTGGTCTGTTCGAAATCGGGCGACCTCTGACTACTTTCCACAGTGAATAAATAATCTGGGTGTCAAACAGCATCCATACTGAATAGGTTTAGTATTGCGTTTTTTTTTTAGTATGCACGTCAAGAGATGCGCGAGGCGATTCTGAGCAGCGCGCGCAAATATTCCACTAGAAAGTAGCCCGTTTTCGTTAAGGTCCGCTGGGAGACTGGGATTGTCGCCGTGGATAGAGAGGGAGGGAGGGAGGTATAGAGGGAGGACGGGGTAAAAGAAACGAAAAGACGAAAGAGGAGGGGGCACCGCTTCTGACGCCAGTGATAGAGAGAGAGAGAGATGCGAGGAATGTGGCGCTAATGAGAAAACGGAGCGCAACGCAGGAGCAGCAAGGAGGGAAAAAAAAAGAAGGAAAAGAATAGTTTGACGAGGAGAAAGATAAAGACCGACACTCAGCAAACACGCATGGCAAGGATTGTTATTAAGCGTTATTGGCAGAGCCGTGCGGGGATTTTCTGACGCTCCTCATGCGGAGATTTGAGCTTGCGGATTCGTCTCGGCTCGGTTGAACCATGCAGGGGCTTCTGCAGCTTCTCCTGAGTCTGGCGCTCACTTCTCACACGGGTAAGAGCCTGAACTTCATCACCGACGAGGCTTCATTTATCTTTATCAGCAAGAGATTATTTTTAGTGTGCGGATGCTTCAAGTGGAAGAGGTACAAGTTGCAGTGTGAAACATCCTGACCCGCTTTTCGTTTGAACAGGGCTGTCCTTCTAGTAAATGCTGTCCGTGTATACTACACAGCTATAAGACACATGATGACCTTTAGTATGCAGTGTGTGAATTAACTGTAATGAGGCGAGATGCAGGATGAGGCAGGGATTGGGTTGCTTTTCCCCTCAAATGATGCTTTCATCTCAAGCATACTAATTGAGTGTGAGGTTTAATGTGTGCGCGCGCACCCGCGCGTGTGTCAGTCACGTGCGTGTTGTCATTGCCCTGCAGTTAAATTAGCCTACCTTGGTTTAGGCTACCTGGGGGGTGGTGGGGAGGAGGGGTGGAAAAGACAACACGTGGGCATGACCCAGATTGTAACTTTTAAACCCAAAGGCAAGACAGGGTCCTTCCCCCTCCCCAAACCACAACCCTTCAAACGAGTTGCTAGGCTCGAATGTAAAACCATGACCTACCTGTGTAAGCACAACATCTGCAACCACATATTACAGTACTAAATACGGATACGGCTGCGTAATGTTTTGACATACTATTTAGTACGGTACAATGGAGGAGTACTAGTGTCTCGTCTTTGCGGACACGCTTTCAACCCATTGGCTGAATCCCAAGCAACTCCCTACGCCCTACATAACTCCACTACCTAGTGCACTGTTTGTGAGTGATTTGGGATCCAGTCTACTTTAGTGGGGGGAGAGAGAGAGAGAGCGAGAGAGAGCGGGAGCAGGTACAACGGGCCTTCCATCATAGGTGAGGGGCGTGTTTTAGTTAGTCCCAGTAAGGTATTGCAGATGATGTAATCCATTCTTCTAAGTAAAATCAGGTCAAATCCTCTTAAAAGCTCAGGATCGAGCCCAACCGAAACTAATCAATAAAGCTTTACCTACTATTCATTCAGAAACAATTTCCTCTGCATTACTTCCAGTAAGAGAGACGCTCAAGAATACATATTCCCTGTTTTTTTTCCCACTTCACAACAATAGAACTTTATATGATTAAAGTGCTGGAGGTTATCACGTAACCATTCCACAACCATAAAGCATAACGACAATACAGTAAGCATTCATCTCTTTTTACAGCTGCTTCGTATGGGTATAATATTCTCTTTTGTCCTAAGACACAACATTCATTTATTCATTCATCTTCAGTAAGAGCTGTATCCTAGGCAGTGTTTCAGGAACATGGGGCACGAGGCAGGAATACGCCCTGGATGGGATGCCATCACAGGGCACCGGGCACCATGCACACACACACACACACACACACATACATTCACACACTCATTCAGGACTAGGGGCAGTTTAGCACAGTCCAACTTCTGGCACGTTTTTGGGAGGTGGGAGGAAACCAGTTAACCCAGAGGAAACGCACATGAATACAAGGAGAACATGTGAAACTCCATAACAGATAATAACTCAGGATTGATCTCCGTTATTTGGAATCAAATTCTTTCTTTCATCAGATCATCCATGCAAACATTTGAACATTATGAAATAACCATATCTCAGCCCTATAGAAATTCCATTAACATGTAAACTTTCTCACGAATCCTGCATCTGTATTATTACTATAATTATTCATAATTACACTTGACAGATATGACAGATATGATTGCGCCTGTCACCACTCGGAAAGATGCAAAATCAGTTCCCATAGTGCCAAAAATAAACTGGCACTTACAAACTGTTATAAATTGTCATTTTATGTTTGTCTGGGTGTAATCATGTTGGTGTAATTTCTATTCCTGGAGTCTTTCTTGCCATCATGTTGAATATTGCAGTAGCCAGTTCTGCATGGTTAGTGTTCACCTCTATGGGAACTAAGAATTTGTATAACAATAGACTCTGTGGTAGTACTTGGACATTATGTGTGTTACAGAGTATTTCAAAAAGGGAATGTTATATTTGTTTGTAGAACTTGCTCCTAGTTTTATTTCATGTGGCGTAATCCTACACAGCTGCTCATGAAAATAAGTCACACTTGTTGCAGTCTCTGGACACTATTTATTGAGGCACTGTGTCATCTGTCCATCCCACCTTTCCTGAGCTTAAACCTTGGCCAAGTCTTTGCCCTTCATGATTGCCAGATCAATTCTCAACTTGTCTGTCTCACAGATTTCAGTGATAAATATGGACGTATTGAATGACTAACTCGTCTTATTTCGTCCTTCCTCTTTTTGGACAATTAACAAAGGTTTCAAAATATATATTTAGATATATCTATGTATGATTCTATGATGTTTACATTTATGTAGGATTATGGGTAAAGCTGTGTTTTTGTCTCTCTCTTACCAGCACTGAGGGTGCTGCTGATATCACCCTGAAGTTAGTAGTTTAGTGATTTGCAATAAATCCTCATTGATGCACTGGCACCAGCAGTGAGTGGGTGTGCCCATGCACGCGTGTTTGTCTGCATATAAAGGTACAGCTCTAAGAAAAGGGGCCCTGGAGACAGGTGGGCTAAGTCGAGAGGTCGATTTGACAAAGATGCGTTTTTTTCAGGGGTAGCTGGGGGATGGGAATGAAAAGAGCGACTGTGGGAGCATGTGAAGGAGAGGAGGGGAGTGGTTTAGGTCATAGGAGGAGAAAGGCATTATTACTCATGCCTGACTGCTCTCACATGGGGGATGGTTTTGCCCCCTTTCTCTGTGTCTCTCGATCTTCTCTTTTGCAATGAATGTCATGGGGAGAAAAGTTCAAAGGCTAGGCTTGAGTGAGAATCTTTGAACCCCTTCCCCCTTTTTCAGACATGTTCTTTTTCAGCCATGGAAATCGGTTTGAACTTTTTTGACATGCCATGGCCACTTCATACAAACCGCTGGTCCTTCATTCAGGTCGCCATCAGCCTTTGTCTGTCTTTTTCTTTCTCTTTGATTACATTTTTTAATCTCTTTTTCTGTTGCCTCTTCTACTCGTTTGCTTTTTCCAGAAAGAGTTGGGAAAGAGAAGTCTTGTTCTGGCACCCTGTCTGCTTTTCATTCTTGCTCTCTTCCTCACTTGCTCGGTCCGCTCATTTTTCCCTTCTCCCTCTTTCCATCCCCCAGTTCGTTTTTCCCCTTCCTTGTCTCTAATAAGTTCCAGATGTGTTTCTTGCATTCCTTTAGTCAGAGCTGAGGGGGAGGGGTCACTGAAAAGGAGACAGAGAGGAGAGAAGCATGGAGGGCGAGGGGTAAGAGCGAGCGGGAGAGAGATGCATTAAAAGAGAGCAGCACTTAATGAAGAGACACTGTTCTGCTGACACTTTGCTGAGCGTCTCCTCTGTCATGTGTGTGCATACACGTATCTGTGTGTGCATGTATGTCTGTTAGATTTTTTTTTTATTTTTGGACTCCTCTCCCATTGGTAGCCCCCCTACCCCCACCGCAGTGGAATGTGGCTGATGATGGTGATGTCATTTCTCATTCTCTGAACTTTTCAAGTCGGGGAGGGCTGCTAGACCAAACTGTCCAATCAGCTAGCCTGCAGGGGCTGAAAAAGTTGCGCAGTCCTGGAGCCAGCTAGCCAGCCAACAATAAAGGCATTGTAACTGCACATCCAATGAGGTCGCCATGAGCCAAAATATCATGCAGTTAGATGGCTGACCAATCAACCGCTAATGGAACATTGTGCATTGTACTGATTTTAAGATCTCAGTCGCAAACTGTAGAGATGCCTGGAGACACTAAGTTGTCTGGCTCAATGAGACTTTAATGACTTTCAGCTTGTTACTCATGGTCAAGAAACTTAGTCACCACAGTTACTCATGTATTTATGCGGAGGTGAATTCCACAAATGTGTGTAGGGGATTTCTTTCTTTAAAAAGACTATTGTTTTTTCTTTTGTAGAAATTCACAGTTTTGTGTCTTTAATTCATTTGGTATGAGGGATGTTTGTCCATACATATACACATGTGCACACACATACACACAGGTAATCTTTGCTTCTTGATATTTATTTGGAGCGCGTGCTGTTTAGTGCTCTGGGCGGATGTCTGTAAGTTATTATCTAATACTTTATGTCTCGGTCCATTTGGTGTTGGCCGTTTAGTTTTCCCATGCTGACCCTTGAGGTTGCCATGGCCACACTGTGTGTATATTGTGTCAAGGTTTCTGCAGTGGCCATGGCAACAACAGCCTCTGCAGTGGCTCACGTGAATAAGCGACATTAAAATCGACGAGGAGAGAGAGTGTGAAGCGAAGAGGAACACGGTAACGGCGAAGAGCAAAGAAATGGGGAACGAGGGGAAATTGCCGAGAAATAATTTTCATTCCCTCCCATTTCAAATAGATCTGTTTCTATAGCAACGGCTGGGCTGTGTGGATAGAGGGACAAAGAAAGAGAAGCAAGGGATGAAGAGAAAGAAGGATCGAGAGAGAAAGGGGACGAGAGAAGAGAGTGCGTGTATGTGATGGTAATACAGGGAGGAAAGGGGGAATGAGAATGTGAGGTAGAGATTAAATGGTGAAAGGACATAGGAATCGAGGTCTATTTTTCCTTTTTCTCTGGGATGGGAAGGTGTATAGAGGGATGAAAAAAGTGAGAGAGAAAGTCATAGAGGAAAAGCGATGGCCAAAGCTGCAGACAAAAGGAGATAACTGGAGGAAAATTGTTGCAGAGAGAGTAAGAAAAAAATATATGCATTTCTTTCTAGCAACCGGTTCGAGTGGTGAGGTTTAGTGTCCTTTTATCTTGGTCAAAGATTATAATCTCTCTAAAGGTTGCACTTTTTTGTAACAAAATGCAGTAATACAGTTGATTTGTTGGGGGAAAATAAACGAGCGAGTGAGGTGACCTATGATGTCAGACTACTGGAAACGCAGAGCTGAAAAAAAGGAAAATGAGATAGAAGATGCTAATGAGTGAAGGTGTAGAGAGACACAAATAATCATGATGGGGTGCATCAAAAAAAAAAAGAGAGCGGTACACTTCTCCTCACATGCACCCTCAAAAAATAACTTTTTTCGTACTTTTTCACCTACGTCAGCTGTTGCTATGGTGATGGAACACCGCAAACGGTGCAAAAACTCACTATTGGCTGGTGAAGAGCAAGAGAGAGAGGGATAGATGATAGAAGGGATAATTATGAAGGGATTGTCAAAATGGTTATACGGTGTTTTTAGTGCCCAGTCATTAAAGATAAGGTATCAAACAGAAACAAAAGGATGACGGGCTATAAATGTTTAAACAGAATACAACAGCTATGATTGCGGCGCTATAGTCAGCCTACAGTGTTTAGGTACAGTATGAATGTAGAGTAGTAGAGTTTGTCCTCACTGTAACATGTAGCATCTTGAGCAGAGCAGGTGACGTATACGTTGAGCAGACACTCCTTTGTTGTCTGAGAGTGGATAGTGTAAGTCACACAGCTGTCTAATCTTGAGCACTGGCCAGAAAGGGCAATTGAGGAATTAGTACACTCCTTCATTAGTCAGTGTAACAACAGGGCTGCAGCAGTCATTTGCATTCATTTATTTTAGTGCCTGGTTTATCCAGTGAAGTCCATTTCATTAAATGTTCACATTGTCTGTTGTTAAGACTGCGGCTGGATTGTGTATTACGTGTAACACAGATGTAAAGAAGTGATTTCTGCAGAACTGTTTCTTCACATTACAGCTGTACAAGTGCGCCATTATTGTTACCCCAAACAAAATCACATTTTCTTGGATTAGTTTTATTTTAAAGCATTAAACGAAGAACTGTGCCCTTTTCCGATGATAGGCGGCTCCGAGTCAATTTTATCTCCTCCCCTGGTAGGGGCTATTTTTGGATGACATCATCGCTTTTGCTCTTTGTGCCATTCTGATGCATATTCATAAACCAGCACATTAGTGGAAAGAGGTCTAAAGAACTGTACTCAAGTAAAAGTACTTTTACAACGAATTGAATAAAGAGGAAACAAAATGATACCCTTGAGACACAATATAAATACCCAGATAAATTCGTTAGAACATTAAAGTCAAAGCTGATTCCAAATTATACTTCACTGTGCAAAAGTCTTACATTTAAAAAAAATTATAATTTCTGTCTTACATGCTTATTTGATGCCTACTATATTAATGTAAGTAGAAAAAGATACAATTTCTACTCTGTCAGTAGAAAAAAAAAACATCCAAATGTTATTATTTTTCTTTAAGTTCAGTATTACAGAGATTTTTTTGTATATTTTTAAATAATAGACCACTTTTATGATTAAAACATCATCAAGGCTACCTGGGATTTTACCTAAAGATACAGAAGGACTGTAACTCTCCAGGGTTTCATTAGGAAACTGCACAACAGTGTACCTCAGAGATTATTAAAGTGTACCTAAGTGAAATTATGAATTCATTTAATCTTTTATTAGCTATTTTGATGTATACAGCACAATATAGTCATTTCATTTCATTATTTCTGAAGGCATCCTGGTTTTACAGAATTTCCTTAGATGTGCTTAGGTCTTAATAATGCACAGTAGTGTAATTGTGCAGCTGTTATAGCAGGTATTAAACAAAGATGTGTTAATATGCATTGTGAGCTTCCAATTAATTATTACTATACCACACTTTAAGCTTAAAAATTGTGTTATTTTGCAAATTTGATTATTTAGCAAAAAGAAAAACAAAACTAAACAAATTATCTAGTGCAGTGTCTAGTGTAGGCATATTTCCCAAGCATTTTGGGTCTTCATTACACTGATATTTTATTAGGATTAAAGCTGCTTAATACTACTTTATTCGGAGAATTGCACGTCTGCTGAATGGAATTTTACTCTTAAAACCACTTTGAAACGATTATAAACAAAAGACGCCTACAAATGAAGGAAGACAGGACATCAGTCTGCTATTCAGGGAGAATATTTCCACTAACAAGAAAGCATTTAATTTTTTGAAGAATTCATGAGGCATAAATATAGTTAGCCAGTAAATGCTTTGAAGCCCGGGATGTGTAAATCTTTGAAACATTTCTTGTTTGTCCATCATTACAGCATGCTTCAGTTTATTCATATCTCATCGAAATCTAGCATTGGAAAATGTTGAGGCTATTGTGATCTGTGCCACATACTATTAAACATACGAATTATGCATGAAAGTTGCTTTGATTTTCTAAGTAATTAGAACCTGTTAAATGTTTGATCACTCCAGTTTATGATACTGAGCATATTTGAGGTCAGGTGAATTATTCAGCTTCAGATTGAATGTAAATAACGATTAATAGCAACTGAGGAAAGTGGAGAAAGAGTGGTGAGGCTGATTACTGATAGCCAGACGTGAACATTTTCCACATGATTGATTTTCCGATATAGCAGTTAGAGATGCTCTAGTTTTATTGGAGAGCTTAAGAAATCACAACACTCCTACCATTTATCTTCTACTATTGACTCTGATGTATGATTGTAATAAACTTGAGTGTCCTGGAGTTTTAGAGATAGTCATGAGAAAGGAGAGGCAACATCACTGTTGTCTGAGGTTGGTTCAGAGTTCAGAGAAATCATCAGTGTGGAACGTGAGACGTGCTTTATGGTAATGCGTGACTTTTCAAGTTCTCCTCCCTGTGTTAGATTGAATTAGGCAGACATATTCCTGAGGCGAACTAACATAGGGAGGGGAGAGCGAGAGCAAAGAAATCCAACACCACAGATAACGTGCATGTCCTGTCAAAATGTGTTAGATCATATCATATTAATTGTAGCACATCATTAATTAAAAGGTAATTGCATGCAAAGAAAAACATGTTGAAATGTAATGATCAATGCTTTAACTGATGGGAGACATTTTTGGTCATAATCTGATATTTAGTGTGACAAAAAATAGCTTGATAAATGTTTTTAGTGCCTGTAATGTAGCATGAAGTCAACATTTCAGGCCACTGAGTAAATGTAGCCTTTTACGCTCATGTGGTTCTGTTAACATTAAGATTTTGGGTAGATGAGCAACATTGCTGAAATGGCACTCCATCGGAAAAAAAAGCCATCTAATGTCCCTATTATTTCCTTTGTATTGAACTAAGGCCTCCTCCACACGAACGGATATTCATTTTTTTTGCTGCATTTTGGCCTTCTGTACACATGAAAACCGAACTGAAAATGAAATGCCCTTCAAAGTGAAGAGAAAATTCCATTTTCACGGTTGTCGTGTGGATAGGAAAAAATATGTTTTTGAAAAACACCACAGCGTCAACCTTTGCATGCCCATTGTGGTTTTGCATGTGCTATGCATGTGCTAAGAGTCTGTTTATCCTGGCTCCTGCCCAGCATGTTACTTTGTTGTCTGTAATTTCATATTTGATAATCCATCCATTTTCTGTACCGCTTGTCCTGCATGGGGAGCCTGGAGCCTATCCCAGGGGACATGGGGCACAAGGCAGGGGACACACTGTATTAGGTGCCAACCCATCGAAGGGTACAATCAGTACAATCGCACTACAATTTAGAGATGCTAGGTAGCCTACAACGCATGTCTTTGGACTGGGGGAGGAAACCAGAGTACCCTGAGTAAACCCCCGAAACATGGGGAGAGCATGCAAACTCCACGCACGCAGGGCGTACGCGAGAATCGAACCCCCAACCTCAGCAGTGTGAGACAAACGCACTAACCACTAAGCCACCATGCCCCTGTATCTGATAATGCGATAACTCACTTTGTTTTATGATTACACCTTCATGCAGAGGTGTCAAAATATGCTATATGCTATACTGCTCCTGAATCCATTGCTTTGACACAGTTTGCCAAGGTTGGTGTAGAAGAACTTGAGTGGACTGCACAGAGTCCTGACCTCAACCCCACTGAACACCTTTAGGATGAACTAGAACACTGACTGCACTCCAGGCCTCCTCTCCTGACATCAGTGCCTGACCTCACTAATGCTCTAGTGACTAATGAGCAAATCCATACAGCCACGCTCCAAAATTTAGTGGAAAGCCTTCCCAGAAGAGTGGAGGTTGTTATAACAGCAAAGGGGGGCTAAATCTTGAGTGGGAACTTGTCATGGATGTCATGGTCAGATCTTATGTGAATGGGGCCTGATGAGCACGGTTCAAATTCATGGAAGGTGTTAATGTATTCCTATAAATTCCACACATGCAACCAGTGTCACTAACATTGAGAGCAGCAATAGACCAACATGCATATTTTTCCCTTTCTGCTCTAAAGACACTTTTTGGGCTAAATGTGGATGTACATGTAATTGAACATTGTGTGTGCTAGTTTGCCCAAGGTTTACAACTCTGGTTCACACCAGCAATTCTGGTAAACTGGATTATATATACTGGATTTATAAAGACCACCCTCGGTGATCACAGATGATAGGTTGTTTTCTCAGATTGGTCAAGTGATGTGTGTTTTGCTCTGGTGTGGTGTGTAAATGTGGTCAGAGTGGTGTTTGTGCAACTGAGGTTGAAGTGTGTTGCGACCATATATTTTGTGTGGTCAGGGCACTGGCAGTGTGTCGCAGGCTACTGCTGATACCCAGGGATCAGTGACTCAAGAAAATCAGGACACTCTAAATTTGTCACTGCTTCATAACCCACATAATGAAAACTATAGGCCTACAAGTCCTCTCTCTCTTTCTCTCTCTCTCTTTTTCTCGCTGTCTCTGCTTACATGAAATCTATTATATTGTTTAAAACATAATTTATGCATCTTATCTTTTACTGTTTACCACCCTGTTACCTCTGTCTCATCAATAATTCATGCATAGATTAAAACACATCCACAAAGCCTTTCAGCACAGTATGGAAAAAACATGACCCTGCACAGAGCTAGTGCTATGCACAAATCATTCATTATTGATATGCCAATTCATTACTCTTGTTCATTCATCATTGTTTTCCAAGTCTATTTAACTGAAATAACTGAATTCACTGTAAGAAATATTGCACTGTCACGCAACCTTTCAGGAATACAGTCTCAGTAGCATTTGAGTTATTCCATTGGGTTCATATGAATATTTTACACATTATTATGACCCTTTTTTTAACACTAACTTATTATTTTTTGGAAGGAATAGTGATGAGAATCGATTGAATACTACATTGCATTGTAAATGACATGCTACATTTGATTTGAGTGTCTTAAGCAAATGATGGGCGTTGGAATGTTTTTGTATGCTCCTCAGACGAATCGTGAGTTTAAATCCCGACACTGATTTGAATAGCCATCTGTGGTCAGGAGTCCGAGAGAGAGAAATAGGCCCTGCTTTCTGGGTGGAAGGGATTATTTTCTCCCTGTCAATCGGAGCAATATTAGCAAATCGTGGAAGATGGCAGTTAGCAATTTTCTCTTAGTGTATTCAGCTTTGCTGTGATGTAGCAGTTTCAAGTGGTTAGCTTCACATTACTTGGAGGAAGCATCTATTAGTCCTCACCCTTCCCTGGTTGGTAGCCGTTTTGTCATATGGGAGAACTAGTTAGTGGGTGGGAATTGCCAAATGACCAAAATTGGGGGGAAAAATGGAATGTTTTTGTATTACATTTGGATTTTTGTATATTTTTTGAGTGGATCGTTATATTTGATGCGTCATTTACTTTACCAACTCCAGAAACTATACTGTTAGAGTGCACAGACCTTTATTACTAGGTAAAATGTAATAAAATAGTGAGGTCATTGGGGGCAGCAGAAGAGCTAGGACTGCACCACAAAACACTGTGATAACTGTTTTCAGGCCCAAAAAACACACATAAAAACCCCCCAGACTGATTTCACGTGTAGTCTATAGGCTTCTTGCTTAGATCACAAGAAGCTGAATGGAGCCATCAGACCGAGTGCAGAAAAATGTTGCTTTGTGCCAAGTTTAAGTGAGCTTTGATGCAAATTCACGACCCTAAAAGTGTGACCGAAAACACAAAAGCTAGCCTTGCTCTCTTCTGCAACAACACAGACAAAAAAGAGTCAAAAGAGAAATACATATACGGGTACAATGCAGATAGCAACATATACAAAACCCCCTGAAAATGCGGTAATGTCTATGTGATTTGGTACAAATCCACAAATGTAAAGTTTCTTGTGTTTTTATTAAGAACATCCTCCTTATCGAATTCCTTTTTTTGTCATTTAACTTTATTTATTGTTATTTTAACAGGGATCATTGTAACATGTAATTGGTAGTTTATTAGCCCTACTGGAGAAATTCAGTAGAGTAACAAGAAATGTTAAAACAAAAACAAATGTACAAACAAAACAAAAATAATCCCAACTGCTGTTTTCTACAGCTGTTTTTTTGTTTTTTTTTTTAATAAGCCACATTTTAGCCTATTAATCAATGATATTAATAATTTACTTTTTAAAAATTCCTTTTTTTTGCAGCCCTAACTATGACATTGATGAATTAGTTGTAGTAGATCATTCATAAATATATTTTATACAGGTATATGAACACATTTTCAATGAAGTGGGTTAATGTACATATGTAGGACTTCATGACAAATGATTTATGGTAACATCAGTACCGCATGCAAAGGCCATTCCACTGTACTGTTATTACAGATCCTGTGCACATTATGAAATATCTTCACATATTATTTCCAGCTTAAGAGATTTCATCATGCTATGTGCAGGGAATTCTGTGTTCTAATCAATTAGAAATGCACAGATCCTACTTTTTCCATTTATGATGCAACACCAATTTAAAGTGGACACTGCTTAAAGTGTCCATAGTGTATGGATGGGTGTGTGTGTGTGATTGTGCCCTGCCAGGGTGTACCCCGCCTTGTACCCGATGCTCCCTGGGATAGGCTCCAGGTTCCCTGCAACCCTGTAGGATAAGCGGTATAGAAAATGGATGGATGGATGGATGCGTATCACTACACTCGAGAGGCATGTTTGCAATATGGTTCAAGATCGTTTATGTCCTGAATTTACGTACAAGACTATATTTTGTCGGTCGACATATTGCATGTTCACAGCTTCAAATATTCCAATGGATCAGATTGGAAAATATGTCAAATCTGGTCTGATACTGAGCCAGAGTTTCTGGCCATACTCAATAGCGGCTTGGAACATCTCAATAGTGTATTTTCCACATAAAAGATTATAGCACTAGAGAGAGAGAGAGAGGGAGGGAGAGACACATAGGGTCAATGTGGGACAGTTGGGCATATGCCAGTTGTTAAGAAAGTGAGAGAGATGGGGACCTACAGAGGAATGCTGGAGGGATGAGGGAAAAAAGAGGGAGAGAGCGGACTATAGGGTTGCTATTTAATATGATAAATGGGTTGTGACAGCGTGACTCCAAACCCCCTCCGACCAGAAAGCAAGGCACGGAAATAGAAAGCAGCATTGGGTTTAGAAAAATAATAAAGAAAAAAATGAGTGTGGGTAATGCAGATGAAACACACGATAAGACAGACGGAGTGTCTTTATTCTTTTTAATGCCTTTCTAAACCATTGACAGTGACTCGGTTTTCCAGCATAACAGATAACCGTAAGGAATCCTCTAAGTGGCAGAAGGAAGGCAGAAAGAAAGCATGGAAGAAAGGATGAGGAGTCAGAATAGCACTGAGTCTGCAAGAAGGGAAAAATGCAAGGGGGAAAATCTGAGTCCTTTTACTACATTCTTGATATGGGGCCAATTACAGATTGATTCAGAGTATGAAAGAAAGCTCTCATTGTGACTGGATGCTTCGAGTTCAGGCTGAAGTTTCGTGGGAGTCTTGAATATCTTGTTGCTTGTTGTAAAGAGGGAGAAAGGTGGATATCATGTTCTGTGGTTTAGGAAATGTGTATGGAATGTGGTATCGAGGGACAGTTTCGTCAGTCCAGCCCTTCAGATAACTATACTGGGCTACATTCGCCTTCCAAAGCTTTTAGATATGATTCAGTTATGACAGGTCAGTAATCAGGTTTGTAATTTAGTAGTAGTAGCAGTTACTTCTATGTAGCCAAATAGCATTGCAGACTGAACAGAGGTATGTAAAAGCATTGCGCTTATCTGTAAGCAGACTTTTAAATCTGTGTCTGTAATATCTTAAAGCGGTAGTTTGTCATTTTTAGAGGCATCTGCTGCATGCGAGGCAAATTGAAGTCTCAAAGAATACTTTGGCAAGACTTTTGATTTCCCCTCAACCATTTCTCTTTGTTAAAACTACGTTAGTTTCTTTTTACAGAAAGGAAGCAGGGCTGGGCGCTGGGGGCAGAGCTTATTTCCAGGTCACAAAATTCTAAACCAGTGGTCACCAACCCTCTTCCTTGAGATCTACCTCCCTGCAGCCAAAATCTAACAACATCTGTTTTAGTTTATCAAGAACTTCTTAAGGCAATGATTAGATGGTCAGGTGGGCACAATTATGGTTGGGGCTAAATTCTTCAGGAAGGTAGATCTCCAGGAACACGGTTGGTGACCACTGATCTAAACATAAGCCTGAAATGAAGAAGCTATAACCGCAATAATGTAACAGTTTTTCTTGGGCATCTGAAATTATATAAATCTAAAAAAAAAAAACATTTTCAACCTTACAAACTGCACTTTTAAACATTGCAGATCCCTCTTCAGTGAATTCCTCTGAAGTGGCATTTGAAAGTGGAACGCACGTTATATCCAAATATGTCAATTACAATCTAGGCTGTTCTCTAATTACTTACATAGTAAATGTTTAGTCTTGACTGGCATCGGATTTGTTTCATACAGTCGTACTGCAGCCTAGTTAAACTCCCATTATGTCATACTGATATATCTCACTATGGCAAAGGCTCATCGACTGTCTGTATCTCTTAAAGTTTCATCTAGTGCAGTTTCCTTACTCAGCGAAGCACACTAGGTTCTTACAGGCAGCATTAATGTGTGTGTTAATATAATCGCAGGAGTTGAATTCTTGTGCTTAAATGTATGAAGAAATGTTTACTATTTGTGTATGTGTGTGTGTGTGTATGTAGATATGTAGAGAGGATAGGAATATCTGAGTGTTTTGACTGTTTGGGGACGTTTGGCTGGTCCTTATGAGGAAAAACTGCTTTTGAACAAACATTGTAGCTTTTATTTTGAAACAAAACGAATTTTCCTTTTGGATACTGAGGTTAAGATTAGGTTTAGATTTAGGTGTAGAATAGCATTAATTAACTGCATTAATATTTATGTCAATGGTATGTCCTCAAAAAAATTGTAAGACAAGCATATGTATTTGTGTGTGTGTGTGTGTATGTGTGTGTGTGTGTGTGTGTGTAAGACTAGTGGTGCTAGAGTATTAACAATGCAGTTCTCTGTTGCAGTGTGGATGGCCCGATTCTCTCAGGAGCCAGCAGATCAGTCAGTGATTCTGGGCCAAAGAGTGGTCCTGTCCTGCGTGGTCTTCAATTACTCAGGCATTGTGCAGTGGACCAAGGACGGGCTGGCTTTAGGCATTGGAGAAGACCTTCGAGGTTGGTCGTATAGTCATATATTTCTGACTCTCTCTCTGGTTGCAACGTTGCTTCAGTGCTTTGCATTCTGTTTGCCTCACTTGCAAATTTACACACACACACACTCAGACAGAGTCTCTTATCACGCCGTGCAGGTAATAAAAAACGGTGAACACAATGGACATAACACAAAGAGGCACAAATACTCAGAGGTACAGTAAATCAGCTAACGCAAGCAGTTTCAGGTGAATGGAGGGGAGTGAATGATGTAATCCACAGCAGTATTTTTGTCATTTCTCTTGCAACAGCAGCTAGAAATGTCTGTCATAACGCTCGCATATTTTATACTGCCTCAGAGAACAGCCTTTTCTGCCACCTAGTGGTGACCAGAAACCTGTCATACATGACAGGGTGTGTGCATGCACATGCAGAATCTGTGTCAAGATAAATTCAGGCTACTGAAATTCAGGAGTGATTGGCGGACCTGCTGTCATTGTTTTCATATACTACTGTCAGTTAACATCTGTTTGTTCATATGGTATGGAGTTGGCATATGGGAAAGTATATTCACAGAGCATAGTTATGTAATTACACCCTCTGATATTTATTATAGTGCTATATGTTTCTTAAATACATTATTATCTGCAAAATACATGCTAATTGTCTTGGCAAAAAAGAGCATAGTCTGTGTTTGTTGTGTGTCTCAGCTTGGCCGAGGTACCGTGTGTTGCGGCTGGTGGATGTGGGGCAGTACAATTTGGAGATCTCGTCTGCCGAACTCTCCGATGACTCTCTCTATGAGTGCCAGGCTACAGAGGCTGCTCTGCGCTCCCGCAGAGCCAAACTCACTGTTCTCAGTAAGTGTGTGTGTGTGTGTGTGTGTGTGTGTGTAAGGCAGAGAGAAAGTATGTTGCATTAGGTATATTGCTGAGGAAATATTACACCGGCTTATTATCTAATAACATACAGCATACAGATACAGAAGAACAAGACCTTTTGCCATGTAATTTTTTTTAAAGCTGCTGTTTGTAATGTTTAAAAGTCTTTATAGATCTATACTAATCATATCATTTCAAAAATGAACAACATAATTCAATGCAAATCAAGAATGAAAATGTTTATATAATAACGACTTTATTGTAAACGTAAAACAGGCCAGGGTGTCACTGAAGTGTTTAAAATATGAGGTTTCCACATTAAACTGCAGCTAGAGCAGAATCCAGTGAAGTGCAGTCTGCCCAGTGTAACGGTGACGTTTGTCCAGTTTCAACATGACCCGTGATAATCAGAAAATTTTAAAGATACATAAACCAAATGATTTCCAATATTGACATACCAGAGATATGGGAGGTTTCTTCATTTACTTCTGTAAATGAAAGTGGCACTCTGTCTTAAAAGAAATAATAAAAAACCTGTCATTGTTTTAGCTTTGTCGTAAAAATTATAGTTTGTGCTGGTTTGATTTCTGAGATATTATACTGGCTATATTTCAGTGTTGGCCGACTCTTTGGTTACTTCTCGGTATATTAAATCCCACTCAATTCAAAAGCAACCAAAAAATCTAACCAATTTAGCATCATAACAGTATAATATATGTACTGTATATATCACCTAACTGGCAGAAAAAAAATTACTGCACAAATCGTGTATCCCTCCAGGATTCTGTGATTTTGCCATCGCAGAAATGAATGCAAAATCAAGCAAATTACCTCAGATTTTCCGCAGAATTGCGCCAAGATGCGTCATGTGATGTCATCACAGCACGCATTCAGCCAAAGCCCTCTTCGAGTCACGTGTGGATACAGATAAAAGGGCCTCATTTACCAACAAACCTCACTGTGAAAGACAATTGTGCAAAACAATTTCATGCAATTACAATTTTGCCAAAAGTAGTTTTCCACAAAGCCGCAGCAAAATCAAGCGACAATCACAAAAAACCTATATGAAATCCTGTACGGACTGGTATTGTGCATGAAGTTTAATCTACGTAGGGCGTGTGTTCTTTGCATGATTCCTCTGTATGCTCATGCAGTTCCCCCAGATGAGCCGGTTATTGAGGGTTCCCCAGAGATCCTTCTCACTGCAGGGGTTACCTACAACCTGAGCTGCGTGTCGCGTGGAGCCAAACCCCCTGCAGTTATAGAATGGCAAAAAGACGGGCTGCCTGTAGAGGGGGCAGTCAGCACAACGGTAAGACATACACATTTGCACCCATTTCGCTCAGATCGTTTGTTCCTGGACTGCCATGAAGCTCCAACTGTGCATGGAAATCCAGGTTTATTCCAGAACTAGCCAACAGGATTTCTCAATAATATGTGTTCTGCTCTACACTCTCTCTGTCTCAAATTGTCTCTCTCTCTCTCTCTCTCTCTCTCTCTCTCTCTCTGTGTAGGAGGTGCTACCTGACAGGAAGCGAGTGACCACGCGTAGCTTCCTGCCCGTTGTCCCAGTGGATACAGACACAGGAAAGAACTTCACATGTGTGGCCAGCAACCTGGCTGCACCCTTGGGCAAACGCACCGCTATCACCCTCAATGTACACCGTGAGTTTCTCCACATTCAGCATCCTTATGGCTTTTCTACCTTACTATGAATGGTCTGTTAGTTACCATTCATCTCAGTAGTACAGATTGGGTATTGCTGTGGCCTATAAATTCCAACAACTATCCATGTCAAATAAAGAACCTCATGCTTCATATCTCAATGCATTGTTTGTTAAATAACCATTAAGTACACAATGTAGCAGTGTGGGTTAAAAAACAATTGTGTCTTTTTGCTTTCATTATAATATTCCTGATGTGAGCAGATCCTCCTGTGGTGGTGTTATCCATTGAACCACGTTCTGTGCTGGAAGGAGAGAGAGTGACATTCACCTGCCAAGCCACTGCCAATCCCCCAGTTATGGGCTACAAGTATGTGTGTCTCTAACTCTCCTGTATATTAGTGTTTCAATAACCATCAGCTCACAAATATCACTGTATAGTTATGCATATTGGTACTTTTGATTCAATAGAAAGTGTCACCATCCTTTTAACAGCAATAAGAAATGGAGGACAGTGGGATTTGGAAAAGGTTTTGATGTCAGAGAAAAAAATCGGTATAATTAGGAATCGCCAATCAGTGTTAATATTAGTGTTGATACACTGGTGAGGTTGACATTACAACTGTTTTTTTGTTTTTTTGTTTTTTTTTACATTCCTTCACTGCCTTGTGGGTCTTCTCTTGGTGGTTCATCTCAAATCACAGGTTTTTAACAGACAATCATAAAGTCTGGCTGTGTGATGTTTTTCTTCACCAGCTAATCGAATTTTGTATCGTTTATATGATTAGTTATTTTTGCACAAAAGTTTAAGGAAGTTGCAGATTAAGGCAGTGTAATGTACAGTGTTCACACTGTGGACAATGTGTCTATTCAATTAAAAGATAAATGTCCTTGTTGTGAAATAGAATGTATAGAAGCTCTAAATCTGAAATGTCTGGTTCAGTATTGGCTTAGAGCTGATATCTTTATCTGAGGAACACTTAAGCAGGTACGGCAAGGTGCAATATAGTGTGACAGAATTTAAGCAAATGTATCCCAAAATAGACAGGGACACAATATTCTTTGGGTAATAAAAGCATTAAAAAAAAAAAAAAAGCTATTTCACTGACTTCCATTTAGCACATTTCTTTAAGTTTTGCAATGTTTGTCTTCATCTTGTCACACTTTTCTCTCTGCCAGATGGGCTAAGGGCGGTGTGGTCATCCAGGGTGCGAGAGAGAGTGTGTTTGTCACTAAAGCTGACCACTCTTTTTTCACCGAGCCTGTTTCTTGCCTAGTGTTCAACGCTGTGGGGAGCACCAACGTCAGCATACTGGTGGACGTCCACTGTAAGAAACAGTCTGAAAACCTCATTTTCATTTCATTTACAGCCATTACATATTTACAAAAATGCCTTACTTTTTAAAAGGGTGACATGAATTAGTTCAACTAATGAATTCGTTAAAAACATCAACGATGGGATGGTGTGATGGTAAAATGGATTTGTAGAAATAGTAGTTTGATACAATTTTCTCTTTTTCCTTTCCTTAAAGTTGGCCCTATCTTGGTGGTAGAGCCAAAGCCAGTGACAGTGGACATGGATTCTGATGTCACGTTGAACTGTAAGTGGGCAGGCAACCCCCCTCTCACCCTCACATGGACAAAGAAGGGGTCCAGCATGGTAAGAAATCTGACCCAGACTACTCTAAAAATGGTAGTTTTCCTGTCTTTCACTGTCATCTACCATTTTCTTTCATTCTGGCACTGTTATTGAGATTAGCTCCCTCCCTCCATATACCTGGTTAAGATTTCTCCATTTCATTTCTCTTCACTGAAAAACTGACATCTTAGCAAGTGAAAATATCCTGAATATAGTCGAATTTATCAATTTGTTTTAACAAAAGTATAACAAACCAAATATAAGATTATTAAACCTATTTTGAGACATTTTCACTCATATAAATTTTTTTTACATTCTGTTGGAATTCTATTGCTTCTTTGTAGAAATATATGCTTAAAATAATAAAACGTATCTGCCAAGACTATCTGCTATGTAATAAGCTTGTAATTAGTACATAAAAGGAAGTTAGCCACCATTTCAGAAACAGGCTTCGACGTGTATAACTATTACATAACAACAACTCATAATATAATAATATATAATATAATATAATAATGCCTAATGAAGAACGTTTTCATACTGGCACCATTATTCTGTTAGCATTTTAATAGTAATACGTTTCGAGTAAATATTCCTGAAGCCTGGGAAAAGAGTTGCTGTGAATTTGATGTTTGTGGAGCTATACTTATATTTGGTTTATGTTAATCTTATAATAGGAAATACTAGATAAGATCTGACAAGATATTTTCACTTGCTAAGATGTCATTTTTTGCAGTGTTTAATCCTCCTCCTGCCTGTCTGTCTTCAATATATTCTCTTTGTTGACTTTGGAGAGCGGGTTCATCCATCTGACATGAATTGCTGCTTCCTGGTGTGGTGCAAAATAAAATGTAAACTCTCACTCTCCTGTTCTCTCCGTACTGGTTTGTTTTTTCAGTTTCTCACTCAGAAGTTTCGTGTTGTTGGGGTTGTAAAGGTGCTACAGCATAGTTGCTTTTACTGTAATGAAATTTATTTTTACGAGATATAACCCTGTTTTCTGTCTCTTTCTAGGTGCTGAGTAACAATAACCAGTTGTATTTGAAGTCAGTGAGCCAGGTTGATGCTGGCCAATATGTGTGTAAAGCCATAGTGCCCAGGATCGGAGTGGGAGAAACAGAGGTCGCTCTCACTGTCAATGGTCAGTAACTGAGCCAGAAAGTATGAAAATATAATTAAATAGGAGACTGAAACCCTCCTGGCATGCATGAATAATTTGATAGCAGATATTATAGACTATAAGCCCCATATCAATGATAAAGAATAAATGAATATTAAATAGGCAGTATGAAGCAAGGATGAAGCTTGTGCTGGTTAGTCTTTTCTCATGATTAGAGATGCTCTTCTGTAATACACCAGTCTATAAAGTGCTTTTATACCAATTCACAGAGCCATAACTAGGTGTTAAGACACTGAATTACAGTAATTAAGCAATTCATTTTTCCCAGGAAAGCAAGAAACAAGTAAGGCTTCTCTCTGTGCAGGTCCCCCCATTATATCCAGTGAGCCAGTCCAGTACGCAGTCAGAGGAGAGAGAGGCGAGGTCAAGTGTTACATCGCAAGTACTCCTCCTCCGGACAAGATTGTAAGTGTCTGGATAAATAGATGTCTTCCTAGTTATCTAGAGGAGAAGTTGTGTGTGTTCTGAAGTTATGCATGTTTTTATGTGTGTGAAAGCATGCTACACTATAAACGTCCTCTAACCTCCGGATTCTTCAAAATAACCAATTTGAATATCGCTTTTAGCCCTGACCCATTTGGTCAGGGATTTTCAACAGGAAATAACACAACATGCCTTAGGGTAACCTTGGCATTAAATTTAAAATTATACAAAAAAACCCAAGTCTTATATAATTTTGCGTATTTTGAGCTAGAATGGCTGAATGTTAAAAATAGTATCAGAAGTTCAAAAAGTCATGAAGGCAGCATTAATAATGAGCGAATGTCAGACCTCGACAAGCAAACCAAGCTTTTGCACTCCGCATAGTTGACTTAACTGTAACTCAGCACTATCCATTTAGAGCTTGCTTCTGTCTGAATGACTGTAATGTAGAATGACTGGCAGTCAAAGCCCTAATGCAGCTCCGAATAGAGATTTATGAAATATGAAACACAGTAGCCGAGCATTTGTTCACTCATTTTTGCTCTGCGTGTACTGCTGGGTTGTGCAGTAAATGGAGCCTTACTGTGAACATGTGGACTTATGCATTTTTTAAACATGTTCATAGTTCGGTATGAATAATATAGCACCTTTCAGTGGAGTTTAAAGAAGTATGAAGCCTCTTGTTTTCAGCAGAGAAAAGCTATTTAGGTAACTGATGTGAGAGGCTGGTATCAGGAATACAGAAAGATGCAGATTATTCTTACAGGGTTACCACAAAGAAAATAGCAATCGCGTAAATGTAATACCAATCACAAAGGAAAGTGCTTAAAATTCTAGAGAGACATTGAATATGGAACATATCATTGAATAAGCTTGATATGATCTATTGTTTGCTTTAAAAAAAAAAAACCCATTCCATCCATCATCATCAATTACACCCACATAGACTATCCATTCTTTATATAATTCGCCTAGAAAATTAGGCCTTGTTCTGTGAACGATATTTCATGTGAACCATTCATTCTTGAAAATTCTTGAATATCCTGCATTTTGAAGATTCTAAAGCTTCAGTATTGTGTTAGAAATCTTACAATAAAAGTAGGCAAGAAAGCTGCCACTTAGGTGTGGTACGTTTGCAATGCATTTTAGGTCTTAGATGGAATCCTCCTCACAGTATATCCTAGACACATAAATAAGTATATAATTGTTGATTTGCTTTTATAAAATTTGAACACTCCCTTTCTGTGTGCGTTTCAGGTGTGGGCGTGGAAGGAGAACGTGTGGGACAAAGAGAAAGGGACTCTACCAGAACGCTACACGGTGGAGCAGAGTAAGCCGTCCTCTGATGGAGGAGCAGTGCTGTCTACTCTCACCATCAACAACGTCATGGAGTCCGACTTCCAGTCCACCTACAACTGCACAGCCTGGAACGCATTCGGCCCAGGAACCATGATCATCACTCTGGAAGAGACTGGTGAGTTTACATGCATCTGATTATCATTTTTATAATTAAATGTGTGCATATTAGAGCTTGGAGAGAGTTCCCTTTCTGTCTGTAAAGAGCATTTACCTAGTAGACAGAACAGACATGTTTAAAGTTAGATTTTGATTATGGGAAAAAAATATGATATATATATATATATATATATGTGTGTGTGTGTGTGTGTGTGTGTGTGTATATATTTATTTATTTCCCAACATCATTTGAAAACTATATTTCTCAATAATTATTATATGCATTTCCTGTAGTTCAGTTTTAAGTGTGAATAATATTTAGAACCATGAACAAACAAAAGGTTTATACATATATATATATATATATATATACACCAAGAATTATAAAATATATATTTTATTTTTTAAAGAATTATAACTGAGCATTTGACATACAATTCTAACAGTCAACAGAAAGGTGGAAAAAATTAGATTTAAATTTAAATTGAATATAAATCTACCTCGTCTGTCCACAGTCTCTGATATCTGATCTAAAATCCCCATGAAGTGCCTTGAAAGATACTGCGTTATTCAGTGTGTTGACGTAATTTCCCCTGAGACAGGACGCCGGGGCAGGACATATCGGGTGGCTCCTCCCTCTTTTTAAATCACCAATAGCATTTAGCTTACCTCACAACACGGGCTACATCATACTTTACAGTTAGTACCATGGATGTTGGGGATGGGACGCTTCAGATTCTAGAGAGCATTTGATTGGACAGAAAATCTGTTGAGAAGCTGAAGTGCAGAATGATGTCATCAAAATTGTTTATCTGTGTTGGTGGTAGAGAGAGACTGTTGGCTTTATACATTTCTATTTTGCTCCTCTAGGTGGTGATATATTAGATATATTTCACCACCTAGTGGAGCAAAATAGAAATGTATATAGTCTACAATCTCTCTCTACCACCAATAGAAATGTATAAAGTTCAGACATTGAATTAAGACAACTGAACTAATTAATTATCAGTATTAAAAAACTGTCTGATTTTGATGATTGTCGTTATCGTCATATTGCCCAGGTCTAGTATAGTGCCACGGTTTTCATGCTTAGATAATTTGTTCAAATATTAAGATTCATATTCATACTCATCTCCTGATGTTTAATCTGAACCTCTCATTTCTCTGACACAGAAATTGTTCCAGTTGGTATCATTGCTGGCAGCATTGTAGGCTGCTCCATTCTGCTATTGCTCTGTCTGCTGGCATTAGTCCTGTTCCTATATCGTCAGCGGAAAGGAAGTAAGAAAACACACACACACGCACACACATTTTTACTGGCTTAATAAAATTCACTGCACCAATGGTTAAAGTGTGTATTATAAGGCATATATTATTCTTACAACCCACAATTGCAATACAGATCCACAAATGTAATGATGTTCAGAACAGCTGTGTAAGAAATGTATAAAATCTGTATTGTTCCTAGGTCGCCGCGGGGTCACACTCGGCAAACCAGACATCAAGGTGGAGACAATAAATAAAGAAACCCACAGCTTAGAGGAAGACTCAGCCAGCGTCTCCACAGCAAGCCGCATGGTCAAGGCTATGTACTCGGTGAGTCGGTATTTTTGAATGTGCAAGGGAGTCTTAAATAATTGAATAGTTAATTTTGAGTATTATTTTAAAGTAAGAATGAAAGCTGTATACCTAACACAGACATATCTGAGGAGGTTCGTGATTGCATGCAGGTTATGAGTGCTTTGCTTACAGCATGATTAGTGCACTACATCATTACGTAGTGCACACTGTGGAATAGCTACAAGTCTAAAAATATATTCAACAGACAGTCTATGTTACCAGATGCAGTTTTGTGAAAACATATCAAGGCTATCTGTCTCATAGCTAACACAAATTTGTAAACCATTCAGTGATGAGAGCTATGCCTCCATGTCAGTACGAACTGAGCTGCATTTTGCCATATCTTATCCAGCTGTGTGCCTCAGTGGTTGAGCTTTGAAAGCTAAACGGCAAATGAGGTCACATTTAGGTTTGATTAAACTATTATTACAGCTGCAAATAATAAAATGCAAATTGGAAACATGTTGTCTTTCTGTCTATATGAAAACTGACCTTTTGTGCTGCCAGTAGTAGTATTCGTTGATAAAAGTAAAGAGCCAGGACGCTTTCATCCCTGAACATAAATCTCAGAGCCAACTCAAGCATCCCATCATATATTCATCACAGTATCTGGATGTGCCTCGGGGGTGGAGTGACAGGATATTCTGACAGCTCAGGGATTTTACAACCTGCAGAAATGTGACATTTAACCTTATAGCAGAAGAGATATGAATTTGTACCTTTCACGTTGTTGTATAACTCAGACTTCTCTGGCAGGCTTTCAATTCCTTTATGCATAAATGCACTGTAAATGTGATTTGTGGTCTTAATGTTTTTTTTTGTTTGTTTTTTTTTTGTTTTTTTTTATACAAGTACAACATTAATACTTCTAAGTACTAACTAGGGATACCATAAATCCTTTGGGCATTGTGCAACTTTTAAAACTCAGCCAATGAAAATAACTGTTCGACTCATTATTCATGTTCTTGACCATTAACACGTCATCTTGAAACCTCCCTACACACTAAACTGCACTCCAACAGTCCAGAAGTCTTACGCCTTGTATTTCATCTAAAGTATTACACTGAAAAACTGAATTTAATCCTCTTTTCTTTCTCAACCTCCCTCTCTTCCTGTTTTATCTTCATCCTCCTCTTTCTTTTAACCCATTTTGTCCCTTCTTGTGTTGCTTCTGCCCCCCCCTTGGTTGGTTTGTCGTTTATTGTTTAGTTTTTGCCCTCTGTGACCCTTTCTCCCTCCTCTCAGCCTTTTAAAGATGACATCGATATCAAACCGGACCTACGCAGTGACACCTTGGACACACGTCAGGACTATGAGATCAAGGTGAGTGAGACACACACATGCAAGCTCACTCTAACACACACACCCACACACACACCCACACACACACACACAAGCTGTTTGTCCTTCAGTGCAGCATATGTACATGTAATGCTTAACATGTTTATTGCACGAGTACTATAATTATTCACAAAATACAGTGGTGCTTGAAAGTTTGTGAACACCACCACAATGAGACAAAATTATTATACTTGGTCACTTATTTATTGAGGAAAATGACCCAGATTACATATCTGTGAGTGGCAAAAGTATGTGAACCTCTAGGATTAGCAGTTTGATTTGAAGGTGAAATTAGAGAAGGTGAAATTAAATTTGTTTTCAATCAATTGGATGACAATCAGGTGTGAGTGAGTGCCCTGTTTTATTTAAAGTACAGGGATCTATCAAAGTCTGATCTTCACAACACGTTTGTGGAAGTGGTACGAACAAAGGAGATTTCTGAGGACCTCAGAAAAAGAGTTGTTGTTGCTCATCAGGTTGGAAAAGGTTTCAAAACCATCTCTAAAGAGTTTGGACTCCACCAATCCACAGTCAGACAGAGTGAGTACATTGGAGGAAATTTAAGACCATTGTTACCCTCCCCAGGAGTGGTCGACCAACAACGATCACCCCAAGAGCAAGACATGCAATAGTCTGTGAGGACACAAAGGAACCCAGGGTAACCTCTAAGCAACTAAAGGCCTCTCTCACATTGGTTAATGTTAATGTTCATGAGTCCACCATCAGGAGAAAACTGAACAACAATGGTGTGCATGGCAGGGTTGCAAGAAGGAAACCACTGCTCTCCAAAAAGAACATTGCTGTTTGTCTGCAGTTCAAATATCACGTGGACAAGCCAGAAGGCTATTGGGAAAATATTTTGTGGATGGATGAGAACATAATTGAACTTTTTGGTTTAAATGAGTAGCATTATGTTTAGAGAAAGGAAAACAATGCATTCCAGCATAAGAACCTTATCCCATCTGTGAAGCATGCTGGTGGTAGTATCATGTTTTGCTATATCTGGGCCAGGATGCTATCATTGATGGAAGAATGAATTCTGAAGTATACCAGCAAAAATATCAGGACATCTGTCTGTGAAGTGATTCTCAAGAGAAAGTGGGTCATGCAGCAAGACAATGACCCTAAGCACATAAATCATTCTACCAAATAATGATTAAAAAAGAATAAATAAGTCCTGATATTAATCCAATAGAAATGTTGTGGAAGGACCTGAAGCAAGCAGTTCATGTGAGGAAACCCACCAACATCCCAGAGTTGAAGCTGTTCTGTACTGAGGAATGGGGTACAGTTCCTCCAAGTTGATGTGCAGGACTGATCAACAGTTACTGCAAATGTTTAGTTGCAGTTATTGCTGCATAAGAGGGTCACACCAGATACTGAAAGCAAAGGTTCACATAATTTTGCCTCTCACAGATATGTAATACTGGATAATTTTCTTCAATAAATAAATGTCCAAGTATAATATTTTAGTCTTATTTGTTTAATGGGTTCTCTTTATCTACTTTTAGGACATCTGATGATGTTTTAGGTCATATGCAGAAATTCTAAAGGGTTCACAAACTTTCAAGCATCACTGTAGGTAATAAATAAAAATAGAGCTGCAAGCAGAGATTAATGGAGCCAAGCACAAAATAGAAAACACACCCATGTGTTATTACTCTCTACACTCAGTGTTTTTCTTTCTCCTGACAGGACCCAACAAACGGCTATTACAATGTGCGAGCCTCCACCCATGATGAAGGTCGTCCTGCCTCCCGCTCCATGCACTATTCTGACTATCGGACCTCTACTGCACCAGGCGGTGCTGCAACTGTTAGTGGTAGCTCAGGCAGCGGAGCTACAGCAGGTCCTGGAACACCGAGCAGCTTGGCTCCTGGGTCACGAGCCGGCTGCTACGACCCTCGACCTCCTTCCAGACTCAGCTATGCCCAGTTTAACACCTTCAGCAGACCAAGTCAGTCTCAGCAGCCTCCGCCCAGCTCCGGGCCTCAGACAGGCGACTTTCCAGCTGAATGCAGTCTCCTAGACTCGACACCACAGTTACCATACGAGAACTACAGCTACCCATCGCACTACCCCACGTACCGTCTTGGCTTTGCTCCTCCCAGCCTCGCTCCATTAGAAAGCGGCGCAGCGTACGAGATGTACAACGTGGGGCCGAGTGTGGGCGTCGGAGGCACTGCTGCAACCCCGGAGAGCGGACTCGGGAAGTACGGTAGCTCCACACGCTTTTCCTACACCTCGCAGCATTCCGACTATTCCCACCGACACACACAGAGGATGCAGACACACGTGTGAAGGAGGAGCATAATGCCACGCTGCGCTGCTCTTCCTCACTTCAGCACACACACTTGACCACATGCACACAAACATACACAGGAGGAAGTTGTAAAGAAAGGGAGAATGAGTAGTAGGAATCAGATCAGAATGCACAGAAGCGAGAGTGGGAGGGAAATTGAGAGGTGAGGGAAATCTCTTCTTCAGCTTTTTCTGCTCATTTCCTCAGCTCAAGGAGCTGATAGCGAAAGTCACAATCAAGATGAAAAAAGTAGCATTACTGAAGAATCTAAGCTCTTCAAAATGCTGACTGTATAGGTGTGAATATCTTGTAGTTAGCATGGCCACAGACATCTTGAGAACTGAAGGAAGCTTCTGTGTTTGTCTGTGAAAAAAAGGACATAGCAGTGGTGGTCATGGAAGACTTTTGTATGATGTGAATTCTTGTTAATGGCTTCTTCAACTCGTCTCCACACCTTTACAAGGCAAATATAAAAAAGCAATATAACAGAGATTACACCTACAGTAGACTTGCAGTGGTTCAATGATGATTCTATAACAGATTTTATTAATTCCTCACATCTAGCCATGAGCAAAGCACCAAACAAAGCACAACACTATATGACCATATATCTTTGGCTACCAAAGCATTAGGGGTGTAACGACACAGCATATCTATATATATTGTATCATTCGATACGAGGTTCTCGATTCAATATGTCAATACATTCAACAGGCTGCATAGTAAAGTAGGCTATTTGGTATAAAATATTGTTTATATTACGTGAGGTGCAATAAACATTTAAACTTAATCAAGACCACAGACTCTCCTCTATGGTTAAAATGTCGGACTACTGATCGAAAGGTCAGGAGTTCAAATCCCAGCGCTGCCAAGCCGCCACAACTGGGCCCTTGAGCAAGGCCCTTAACCCTCAACTGCTCAATTGTATAAATGAGATAAATGTAAGTTGCTCTGGATAAGGGTGTCTGCCAAATGCCTGAAATGTTTTTCATGAGCTAATACGCTAACATACTAGCATATTACCTCAAGAAAAGCAGCAATAGCTACAGCAAGCAGGAATTGGAAAGTTCCTACAGATCTTTAAGTTCTGGTGTATGAGACTGTCACATTTGGTTTCCCGGAAACAGTAAGTAAAACTCTGATGGCCAGTGACCTGTGCTTCTATGTCAGTTGGTAGAACTAGATGAAAACAAAAAGCAGCACATGCACACATCTCTTTACTGATTTAGTACAGGTTACAGAAAATCACAGAGTTTGGGAGCTACCGAAATGAGACCTTGCTCGGTAAAGGAGAATGCAGGAGTCAAAAACACATTTGCGCTACAGAGAACTGCGTGACACGGAGTGCATAACAATCCAACAGCAGAATTTAAAAAAAAAAAAAAAAACCTGCTAAATAAACAAGTGTTGAATTAGATGTTTTAATTGGTGGGTTAGTGGTTAGCATGTTTGCCTCACACCTCTGGGGTTGGGGGTTTGATTCCCGCCTCTGCCCTGTGTGCATGGAGTTTGCATGTTCTCCCCGTGCTTCGGGGGCTTCCTCAGGGTACTCCAGTTTCCTCCCCCAGGCCAAAGATATGCGTTGTAGGCTGATTGACATTTCCAAATTTTCCATAGTGTGTGAATGTGTGTGCGATTGTGCCCTGCCTACCCCGTCCAGGGTGTCCCCTGCCTTGTGCCCCAAGTTCCCTGGGATAGGCTCCCTGTGAGCCTGTGTAGGATAAGCAGTACAGATAAATGGATGAATGAAGTTTATTACATCTTAGTGCACAGCTTTAGTTCAGTTATATGCTGTTAATAGTCAGAATGGAGCACACAAACACTATCATTGTTGCATTTCAATTACAGTCCTTTTATAATGTTGAATATTTTAATCAGTCGAAAATGGAAACCTAAGACACCTTCAGACAATGCTTATTTTCATTGTATTGAATATGTATTGCATCGAGACACCACCGTATAGAAATCATATCAAATTTGAATTCTGTGTGTTGTTACACCCCTACAAAGCTCGTGTGATCAATTGGACACTAGGTGATGAAATGTCAATACACTTACCTGCTTTACCTGTTAATTAGTATCTAGTCTGTATTCTAGATTGCTAAGCTACCTCATGAAGTGGGCTACAAGCCTTATCATTTAGAACAATTATAGGAACAAAAAACAGTACGTGGTTCAGTTAACTTTTATTAGAACGTTGTCTCTGGCAGAATGCTTTCGTTCTCGTTAATGAAGTTGCAACTCGTGTCATTGAATTAAAGCACTTTTTTGTTGATATAAAAATAGAGGCATAAGGAAAAGAGACCAGTTTAGGAAGCCATCACCCATAGCCAATGATAGCAATTTTTCTTTCTTTCGCTCGTTCTCTTTTTCATTCTTTTACTTTTCATGAAGCCATTGGGTTGGCACATCAGTTGGTGGAGTATACAGTGAGATGCGCAAGGGGGCATCATAGTAAACCATATATTTTTTCAAAGTGTTTTTACATGGTGTTTAGTTGATCTTCGAGCACATACAGTATAGCTGCATATACACAGTATATGTGTGTCTATATGTCTGAATTCCCCACTAGTTCCCATGGTGCTTTGTAGTGGGGTCATTGTTTGCACTGCATTCCAGTATTCTAGCATAGATTATTACCCTTATAATCTACCTGTAATCTCTCATTTGCACACTAGGCTAGAGTGTTTTGACTAGTCCCAAAATACAGAATTTTTTTTATTTTTTTTTCCTCTCAAATTTCTGTAAAGAATTGTGGACCAAAGGTTCATCGTTAGAGTGTCTGTCTTTATTTAGGTGATATTCACCTCAACAAACAAGGAAATATGCAGATATGTTTGTGTTTGTTGTTTCTGGACTCAACAGTAATAACGGTGACAAAAAAAAAGGTGTTTTGAAGGGTATGGGAGTGCAAAAGGTGAAAAAAATGTATGACCCAGCCTTAGGTACACATACTGATCTTAGATCAGGCTGCTATGCCGTCACCTTATTATTATTAAGACATCATAATGATCTCATCGTCAGTTCTTGGATGGATTTCTTGACAGTTTTGGTTTCCCAGGGTTTATCCCTGAGAACAGGAAGTTTATACATATATATTACGATGTGAAGTTCATCAATATCTTATACATCGGGGACTGTTCCTACACACACAATATCACAAAGACACGCCTGCTACTTGTGCCAAACACAGACGCCTAAGTTGGAGGAAGCATTACTTATTTTTTTTGTTTGTATTTGGACCAGTAAAACTCAGACTTGGTCTATGGATATGAAACCAGACAAGTTTTGTAAACAAGGATGTAAACATCACGATCATGTCGATGGTGAAGATGTAGACAATCCGTCTCGTAACGGTTCTCCATCACGGAACAGTGAGGTACTGTCTACAGACGTCGTCTGAGTTTCAATGCCTTTCAATTGAAGGAGTCTTGTAAATACTTTCCCATGTGTTACTCCTACTTCAAGTATTATTTTATATCATTCAGTGTGATGCACTCTATAAATGCAGTATTGTTACATTTCGACAGAGCAAGGAAAAGCTGGCAGAAGGACTAAGGTCTGGCAATGGATTTGAAAGATTTTATGATCTCTTGTAAAATAAAAAAAAAACAACAGAATAATGAGCCGTGTTCGTTATACTTGGCTGGAGTCCAGTGCGGTGCCAAAGAGCATTCAGCAGAACAAGATGCTCATCATCAACAGATAGCACCTTTATACCTGCCTGTGCTGCCCATTAGTATGTCCTTATGGTACATTTGGTTACTTTGAGCAGTTGACAGAGAAAGATGTGTCTGGGAGGTGTGACCTAACCTACAGTTGAGGACACAGCCTTCCTCCAACATCCTTCTTAAAGAACTGAAGCTCCATGAGGACTAAAAGAGGGATATATGAATATGTGTGTTGATTTAAAAAAAAAAAAAAAAGAGTGGCCTTAGGAAAACATGACTTTTATAATCCAACACTTTATATGCCAATTTAAGGCTGGAGGAGAATGGTGTGCGTGTGTGTGTGTGAGAGAGAGGAGAGAGTATCACTTTGTGTACAAATATCTTTATGTAAACCTTTACTTCCCTAAAGTACGTGCTCTAATACTTTTATTCTGCTGGTAGGACTGTATCCTGTATACTTGTGTCTTAGAAAGCAAATGTTGACCTTACTGTACTGTTCTTCATAGTTGAAGCATTCTACAGATGTACAACAGAAGTTAATGAATTTTCATTTTTTTATTTCATTATCTTTTTTCCCCCAATATTTTTTAAAAAATGTTATGTAATTATTTTTTCACAGTATATCAAATAAAAGCACTGTTTTTATAAGAATGGATGATGAGAGTTGGTTTATATCTGTGGGAACAAAGTTGAACTATTTTGGGTCACAAAATATTGAGTGTATTTTTGCTGTAGTCCAGTGGTCACCATCCCTGTTCCTGAAGATCTACCTTCCTGAAGACTAAAGCTCCAATCATAATTGTGCCCACCTGACCATCTAACCATTGCTTTAGGGAGTTACATTTACATTTATTCATTTAGGAGATGCTTTTATCCAAAGCGACTTACAAATGAGGAAATACAAGCAAAGCAGTATATCAAGCGGAGAATAATACAAGTAGTGCTACAATACAAGATCTTTTAATTGAGTTCTAGAGAAGCAAAGTGCAGAGTAGGGTTTAAAAAAAAATTGTGTTATGATAATGTGGGGTTGGCATTTTAGGGGTTAGTTAGGTGTTCAAGGAAGAGGTGGGTCTTTAGCTGTTTTTTGAAGATAGTGACAGATTCTGTGGTCCAGATTGAGGTTGGAAATTTATTCCACCACTTGAGTTTTTGATCAACTAAAACATGTGTGTTAGATCTTGGCTGGAGATGAAACCTGCAGGAAGGTAGCTCTCAAGGAAGAGGGTTGGTGACCACTGGTGTATTCCACGAGTGCAAGACTTGGCACTGACTGTTTTTGTTGCTTTTTTGATTGCACACTGGTGTTAAAACATCTGTTATGAAGTTAAAAGTTGGAATGTTAGCATTTCACATTTTGTAAACCATTAGAACCTACAGCTCTCTCTACAAATGCTGCCCTCTGCACATACTTTTATACCAAAATACAATCACAGCCATAAGCTGTACTGGGGCGTGGCTGTAACGACCAATTAGAAAAAAGGCCTTTCCTCACATTGCTGCAGTCTTCTGAGACGCTGTTCTCTTGGGCTACTGCAGAGCACCACAGCCTGAGAGCAGTGAGTAAGTGAAAGATCAAGCCTTATTAGTGATTGGTGATTATAGCCACACCCCCATTTATGGATTATGGCTGTTTGGAGGGTGATCATATTTCGGTATGGCACTAATGAAATGTGCATGATCAAAGTGAAAGGCAAGGCACCAAGGAATTACATTCACTTGTCACAAAGTTCACATTTAAATCTTAAAACCAAAATCACCTACTGATTGTTTTTCACTGAAGCTATAAAGTAACATAAGAGCCATTCAGTAGAGCATTTCCTTTTCAGTGTAGAACATTTACTGTATGTCATTAATGAAAAGCATTACAGATTGTGTATTATCTTTCATATAAACGGAATGGCACAGTGAAATGCAATGCACTGAAATGGGTTGCTTGTAATGTGGAGAATATTCACTTCTTACATGCATTCAGCATTTATCCCCTGCTGATCAAATGGCATTGAAATGAAGTATTTGCTTTTCAGTGTGGTGCATTATGTCATCAAAAAGAAAAGAAAAGAAATGAAATGCAGTACCACCTGTGTCTTGTTTCCCCTCCCAAGTGTAATTGCTCTTCTACTTGGCATGGAATGTTCTCCATTATAAAAGACTCACTCATGGTTAAGCATTAAAAGGTAATTTTGTCACCCTGCAGTTTTCCTGTTGCACCATGCTTATCTGGACCTTGATAAGCAAGGAATTTTTACATAGCTGGACAGTCATAAATTTTAGCCAAATACAAACTTCAGTAAAACACATCCTTTTCAGAACATTTACCCTTCATGGCCCAACTATACATGAAATAGATGCAGCAACAGGCACAGACAAAATATTTATTCAGTTTAATAGGTTTTTATACATGGAGAGGTTTGATTGAAGTTGTCCATCATAACACTGCTAAAGTGTATATGATAGACGAAACAGATGTACACAAAACAGGCATTGTGATTCTTTAACGGTCCACCTCACCAAACACAATGTCCTGAGTTCCTAAAAGAGAAATGCAACAAAAACTTTTGTTCAGCCAGTGTTATACAGAATAAGAAAGAAAGCCACTCACAGATATGAAATATTGAATCATTTTCCTTAATAAATAAATGACCAAGTGTAATATTTTTGTTTTATTTGTTTAACTGGGTTCTCTTTACCTACTTTTGGGAATGGTGTGAAAATCTGATGATGTTTTAGATCATATTTATGCAGAAATGTAGAAAATTCACAAACTTTCAAGCACCGCTGTATAAACTGTGGCAGTGGCATGTTCAGTGCACGGTTCGTCACTACGCTATGGGTCTGGTGTGAAAGTAGGTTCTGCACCAGATACAACAGATCAGTGAAAGCACATTATTTGTAAATGTTTATTTTTACGTTTTTCATTTTAAAAATCTGATCTGTGCCGGTGATTTGTAGAAACTCATCCTGTATTGTTAGTGTGAAAATGTTGAGTAGTACTTCTTATAGGCTGTTTCAATAGAATTTTGTGCAATGTTGTATGGGGGAAAAAGAAATAATGAAGCAGACAGTATTTGGTCTGCGGCCCATGAGTTGGACAACTGGACAGCAAAACCTCTGATCTAGAAACATACCCTTCAAAACGTTCTAATTTCTGTCTCTTAGGTATTCAGATAGCTTAATGCTTAGCTATCTTAAATTACTGAGTAGTTTAATCACGGAGTACTAATGTGCCGTAAACAATGAACTGTTTTGCAGGTTTTTAAAAAAAAATAATTAAAAAAAATTATTTTTTTTAAAAAGCTAAGTTAGGGATATCCATAGAAATCATTTTACCAATGATGGCCACCACATCGGCAAGCATGTGTCCTTTTGCCATTCTGTCCAAACCGGCCTGTAATAAAAACAAATACACATTACAGAAAAACAAAGACTGTTGATTGAATGTGACTAAGGAATATAATAGTATTTTGTATATTTCATACATATTTGTTTAAATACAAATATTTACATTGTCTCAATACATCTGCAGCAATAAAGTAGCAAATTTTCCATTGTATGACACCACCCCCAATCTAGGAGTGCACCATAATGCTAAATGCTCCAGATTGTAAACTGTGACCAATTTACTTTTAAAAAAATCTATTATACTCCATTATTTCATTACAAAGTAATTATTAATGTTTAAGGTCTTGAATAAGAAAATCTGTTTACCAAGTGAGCAAAGCCTGGAGCTTTAATCTTGCAGCGGTAGGGTCTGCTGGAGCCATCAGAGACCAAATACACCCCAAACTCCCCCTGTGGAGAAACAAAAACAGCTTCAATATTATTATTTATTATTATTTATTTATTTTTTTTTTTAAGAAAGAAAGGCCAGTGCACAGAACCCATTATAGGGGACAGTGCCAAGTAAAAAAAAAAAACCCCAAAATGAAGGGTCAATAGATCCCAGGGATACCAAGATGCCAAAACTAAATGTAATTAAAACCAGATGTCCATCCTTTACTATTTTAACTCAGCCAGTATTAGTTTTAGATGTTTAGTATGGAAATAAATTTGTGCCAAAAGTATTGAACATGACTTTTCAAGAAACTTGCAAAAATATACAATGAGAAAGAAGACAAATCTCTCAGAAACTGAAAACAGTGAACTTAATGGCAAAAATTTAACGTGGTCTTCAAATAAACAACATTCTTTTTTAAAGAGTTTTCTAAGCTTCGTTTTCACCAATCTTGGTTTATGAATATGCTGCCAGAGTTTCCGTTTATGCTTGAAAAGTTTACGTTCGCCATTCTGGCACAAATCTCGTATGGGCGGGGCTTAACAGCCATTTACTCTCATTGGCAGTGAGATTTGGATCGACAGCTCCCTGACCAGGACATACAGACTTCAGTGATGAAAATTTTGGAGCACGTTCTGGATGCAGTTCTCTGTATAGTTACAATGTTTGTACTTCGTTTGTAGTGGAAATGACTTACTTATTTAATCAGTATATTAGGTCGCAATTAATATTTAAGTTTGGGTAGTCTCATACGACTATTTTTTCAAGATGAGCTCTCGGGAGCTGCACGAACGCCCTCGTCATCATCAACGGCATCCTCCTCCTCAGCTGGAGACACAATTCAAATCTCACTTGCCAATGAGAATAAGTGCCTGTTAATCCCGCCCACATATGAGATTTGTGCCAAAATGGCGAACGTAGACTTGCGGTGCGTAAACGAAAACTCTGGCAGCGCATTCATAATCCATGATTAGAAAAAACTAACCTTAGAAAACTTAACAGCAAATGCTGTTTATTTGAAGACAATGCTCGATTTTTGCCACTGAATTCACTGAATTTTCATTTTCAGAGTGTTTTTCTCCTCTTATTGTATATTTTTGTTCGTTTCTTGAAAAGTTACATTTAATACTTCTGGCACAAATTTAATTCCATAGTTTAGTACCACATTTTTCAAACTAGATCTGCAAATTCACTTTGTGCACTTCCGTCACCACATCATGCTTCCTTTTTATCAAGAAAATTGATCACCATGCAGTGACATGCTCCACAGACATGACACTGTTGTAGATTATAATTTAGATTTCAGTGCTTTTCTATGAAGTTTAGGTTTCACTATTTTCAGTCTCAGACGCTGTGCTCATGGCCATGTGATAGCCATCTGTAAACATATGGCCACATGCTTCATATCATGAAGGTTGCAATCTGATTAGCTCTTTGCATTTCCTTGTACTGTATTTCAATGAGAAAAACATTAGAAAGAGGCAACACTTTTCCAGTGTGTTTTCAAAGTTCACAGAGCTTCACAAGTTATTTAGCAGTTTATTTTGAAGCAGAGGGTCAGTGGTTGCCATATCTATCAATCAATCAAACTTCCTCTTTCTCGAAACGGAAGCATTACTTGGACATGTTTATTCACAAAATGTTCAAATGCTCTGTTAGATTAATCCTAGGAGGCTGATCTGAGAGAATAATAATATTATTATTATTATTATTATTATTATTATTAATTTACTTGTGTACACAAGCAAAAAATAAAATTAAAAAATTGAGACAGAACTCCAATGCAGAAGGATGCATGGGCTCAGATTTTACATCGTGTGGACGGTGTGGATTGAAACATTGGTTAAACTTGAAGTGCATCTGCTCTGTGTGACACGAGGAAATACACTTCCAGTGAGAACTACAGATGGACAATCTGGCACAAATATCACAATTTTTTCAGGCTGGATCACGATCCGAGATATTATCATGATTATTCTTCATGTTGGTTTTTAAGTGTGTTTTGCAAGTCAGTAAACAGAGAAATATTGCACTTCCCAACAAAACATACATAATTCTTTTTAAAATTAAAACAATCAAGCATGAATAGCATATTTTAAATTAAAAATGCATCACCTTTGCTAATATCTTCAGGATTTAAACGTGCAGTAAATGGAAAGGTGATTGACACGGGATTATTTGTGATATTTAAATACTGAAGAAATCAGCTGAGCTGGTTTTACATTTCTCTCTGCATTACATGTACAGCTGAGGAAAGACAACATTTGTAATTTGGTAAGTCATAAAAAGGATCAATCATTTTTAGAAGTCACACAAAAAACCCCATATTATAACCTTGGCCAGGTGCAATGTTACAGCATCAATGATGTCTTTCCAGTGCTTACTTATTTTCTTATAAGTAATGCCTTTTTCAAATGCCTTTGTTTACTTTAGAGCTGTTTATGGCTGTAGTGCTGTTCACATGCACTCTGTTATCTGGATTTCAGTACACTTTCTGTGGTGCTTTTTTCATGGTTGAATACATTTGTCATGCTTCCTCTTGCCTTTGAATATTGCCTTTGAAAAAAACAACTCAAAAAACTGTTTTGTTCATCGTGTACAATCGAGCAGTTGCAAACAACTAATGTTAAATTTTTAGGCACCAACTCCTCCGTGTTGTCAGCTTTGCAGTCAAATAAAACAAGGAAGAAACTAAGCTAAGGAACTACTGTACCTACACTGGGTTTTAATTGGTTTGTTCTTGTGTCTCTCAAGGAGAAGACAAGTTGGAAGAGCACAAAGTCTGGTTCATAAAACATCTTGAGATGTACACAGTACATGCGAACTCTCTGTAAACATTGATTGTGGAGACATTTTAATCGTTCCCCACAGAGGTCTGATGCATATGGTTCTAGCTAAAGGACACCTAAGGAAATTACAGTACAGGAACTCACCTTTGGCGCTTCAACAGCTGTATATGTGGCTCCTGGGGGAACCTGGTAGCCCTCTGTGTACAGCTTGAAATGATGGATTAGAGATTCCATAGAATTCTACATAGACAAATACCATAAGAATTAAAAGCCATTGACAGGTATACAAACATTGCTACTGCACATGCACACTGCCCACTAAAATACAGATATCAGACAAATACATAAACATCGTCAAAAATGAACCCTGAATGATTGAATCTACCGTCTACAAATCTACTAGTAAATCATTTGAGACCACACTCTGTGGCTGACTACTGAAAAGGTTAAATTGCTATGTCCAAGAATATTAACTACAGTGATGTACATTGTATTTTGGTCTATATTATTTTAAGCACATAAAATGAAGTGTGTATGTAATCTAATGGGATGGCAGAACTGCCTTGATGTCTCCAGATTTTTTTTTTGTAATGAAAACACATTTCTTGTTTGTCCTGAATGAGATGTATACGTCTCACATTACTATCATATTTTATACTAATGTTATATCACATACATCTACTATACACACACACTTGCACACACACAGCCCACCTTCATCTCCGATCTCTTTGGTGGTGCAACTTTAGCGTCATCCACCTTGATCTCCCCTTCAGGCATCTTGTTGAGAGACTGAAGCATGATCCTTAAAGACTGCCTCATCTCCTCCACTCGACACAGATATCTGTGTCAACGCAAATATTATCTTGTTCATGTTCTCTTAATGCTGTAATTTAAAACTATACTATTTGACAGATGCATACACTTGTATTACTAACTCGCACTCAATGTGTGATCACACATTCAGGGCAATTTAGTAATGCAAGCACTTTAATGTTAGCACTTTAAACGTTCATTTCACGTTTCATTTCACGTTAATTTGATGTATTAGCTCCAAAGCGCTTACCTGTCATAGCAGTCCCCGTTACTTCCAACAGGCACATCAAATTCCACCTCATCATATTTGTCATAGGGCTGAGATTTCCTCAAATCCCACTTAATACCAGAGCCCCTCAACATCACTCCACTGAGAAAGGGAGAGAAAGTTATACAGGATGTACTATAATGATAGAACCTACAATTGTATAAAACAAAAGAAAAATGCAAATCCTAAACACTGTGTCTGTATTTGGTACCTGAAGCCACAGTTGAGTGCATCTTCTGCTCCAATAACCCCAATATTAACAGTTCTGTTCTTCCAGATGCGATTGTTCGTCAGCATCTACAAATATTACATCAATATTAACATCAACATCTGAAACCTACAAGCCAACAGCTGATTAACTAGCAGAGCAAAGTTCTGTAAAGCTCATTAACATTAATACCTCCTCCACCTCATCGATGCGTATTGAGAAGTTCTTACACCACTCATAAATATCGTCCATAAGTCCTAGTGGCATATCCTACAACATACACAGTAACCTGGATTCAGTTCAGTTTTCTAAATGTACACTCCCTTTGGTCTCCAATAAGAGATGGAGAGGATTTTAAATTCCAGTGTACTAACCTGATGAACACCTCCAGGTCGGACATAAGCAGCGTGCATTCTGGCTCCAGACACTCGCTCATAGAACTCAAACATCTGCGAGAGACACAGAAACAAAATAGGAACAGGCAGGAAATGTTAGAACTGGTGTCAGCTTTCATTAGAGATCCAGTAATCCCCTGTTACAAATCCAACATCATCAGAGTTATACTTGCTGTTGCAAAGTTATGCAAAACATCACATACACAGTATAAACGAAGAGAAGTGTGCGATTTTACATTTTCTGTTACAATATAATCGACTGTATATACATTTATTGTGCAAATGCAACCTGCAAATAGCTCATCACAAGTATCACTAATCATTCATAATATTCTTAATGCCCAATCAGAAAGTACTATATCTACCCCAATCTGGTCGGTCATGTGATTTGAGCTGTTCTGTGTTACCACGTGACCCCCTAATTTACACCTCTTGACACTTTGGTGCTACACGTCTTATGTTCAACATGTTACACACATTAAACCATGAAGACTACATGATCACAAGGATCATGTGCACCTTCCTTCATTGTTCACACACCATTCAATGAAAAGCGTAAAAAGCAGTCAGTACAGTCAAAACACCTACTCTTACCATTCACACAGCTGTATGTCTAACAGGTCTGGCAAAGACATCAGTGGCCTTTGTAGTTTTTTTTATTTTTTATTTATTTTTTAATAAAAACAATATTCTTACATCTGCACTGGTTGTAAAATCACTACTGTCTCATTCATACCAGTGAGCAAAAAAAAAATTAACAAAATCACACTTGAACCAAAACTAACTAAAATCACAGATTTCCATGTTGCAATTGCTTGAAATCATCCTCCACTCACCTTCTCTCGCTCCTCGAACATCCAGAAGAAGGGGGTCATGGCACCAATATCCAAGGCGTGCGTAGTGATACCCATGATGTGGTTCATAATACGGGTCATCTCTCCATACAGCACTGTGGACAAAGATAAGATGAATTCCTATTTTGGTGGTGTTGTTTAAACAACAATAAATAACCACAATTCGTACGAACCAAAAGCTTGTGAGGTCAAAAATACCAATATCAAAATACAAAATAACTTAAAAAGAGTATTTAAATTTATTGTAATATTCTGCATCCAGGAAGCCCGAAGTAGATTATGTGACAGACTAAATAAATAAATAAATAAATAAATAAAACCAATAAAGGTGGACTCATTTAGGTGGGTCACAAGTAATAAAATGTAGGTAGATTCATAATCTAGATTAACTGCATTAAGAGCATTAGGTGCCCCTTACCTCTGATCCACTGAGCGCGAGGTGGAGCCTGGATATTCAGCAGCTTTTCCACTGCCAAAGCATAGGCTTGCTCATTGCACATCATTGACACGTAGTCCAGCCTGTCAAAGTACGGGAGGGCCTATGGAGGGGACAGAATAACAACTTTCTCTCCATCATCATCATAACAGACAGCCTAGTCTTTAATGCTAGGTTACTGTAATCAGAATACGTGTGTGCAGCTGTGGTCCAAATCTTGGGCATCTTTGTTTAAACACATGCCCAGTCATACCTGCAGGTAGGTCTTGTACTCAATGAGCTTCTCGGTGCCGCGGTGCAGCAGACCCACATGAGGGTCACACTTCTTCACAGACTCGCCACTCAGTTCCATCACCAGACGCAGCACGCCGTGGGCTGCAGGGTGCTGAGGCCCGAAGTTTATAGTGAGGTTTGACACCTCCTTCTCTGCTGGAGGATCTTTGTCTGTGAGGACATATGGAGGCATTCTTTACCTGAAACTTTAGCTTTTCCACTAGTGGATAAACATTTTAGGATGTTCACATTAACTATTAGAGGTTGACAGATTGATCGGTTTTGCTGATTATTCGGCACCGACAACTGGAACTATCGGTCATTGGCAAAAATCCACACCATAGTTTTTCCAGGTAGCATCCGATGCAAAAGCAGCTAAGAAGGGTCCTCTAGAGGCAAAATTAAAACAATTGCTGACAAATTTTGTTGCGTTATTTGAAGTGTTTTTTAAACAGTTTTGGACGTCTCTATTTGTATTTGTTATTTGGAGTGTTACTTTTTGGTTCAGTTTGGATGTATGTATTTTACTTACTTTAATATATATTAACTATTAATAAATATTAATGTTTATATATTTACTTCATTAAAAAAGTACAATACATTTCATGGTACAGTCAGTACTGTTTATTTTTGTAATAAAGCTCAGCAATATTTTACTTTGTTTACGTTGTTTAATCGGTTATCGGCAGGTACCTCCCAACTTCCATCCATTTTCTACACCTCTTATCCTTACTGGGTCACAGGGAACCTGGGGCACAAGGCAGGGTACACCCTGCACAGACTACCCAACTTATTTATCAGTATCGGCCTACTTCTATTAACTCATAGTTCCTCAATAGCACATGCACTAAAAATAACAATTCCATGCATAGTTACTAAAGATATTTTTTTTTAACCCAGCAAGAACCTTAAAAGGATGAATATTGTGAAATATTCACAATCAAATTAAAGCACTATTATTCGTTAACAAATATTGCATTTAAATGTATCCATCGTTATAATAAAGGGTAAAAGAGTCAGAAAAGAAAAGTGTACGAACCGTTCCATGGTGGTGGAATCCAATTCTTGGTGATGGCAGTGGGGTACATGACTGCACCCGCATACTGCTCAGCCCACTCCACATCGGGCTGCCACTGCTTCTGCCTACAAGGAACAAATATAAATCTGTTTGTGTTCTTGGAAATGTTTAAATAACCCCGATAGAAACATGAACTTATACTGGGATACTTATATCAGACACATCATACTAATTTCTTTTGCCAAGTCTGACATGCAAAAAGTCAGAGGTGTAATGATGTGCAATAATATTCAATTCAGTATGTGTTGAGTCAGTCAACGTCACACGCATAAAACATCAGTTGATCGGATCAGAAATCGTCATCCCCAAATACAACACCAGTATAGCTTCTAAAGTAGGTACTGGCAAAAATACTCAGCAGTGGTTCAGTGCACACCCACTGAAAACGTGTAACAAGTCTATACAGATACATCTGTTGTAATATTAGTTATCATATACTGTTTAACAAGAGGTTCTCCTTTCTTTTCAATATGAAAATCTTGCCCAAGTTCCAGTTCCATCTTAGATACTGAGTGACAGCACATCTCCTATAACGCTTGCACGACCGGACAGTACAAACTGTCTGTAACCTATACTGACCAAAACCAACTACTGTCTGACTGTGAAAAGGTGTCCTCACATTACTGTGATGCTTGCTTTCAATGCTTTCCACAATTTAAACCTGATTATAAAAACTCAGTGACTAGTAATGATAAATCTTGGAAGCCAGCTGGTATCTTAGGGCAGGATGATCCACTACCAATATTTACAAATGCTCCCTTTGATAAAACAATTATCTAAACATATCCATCTATTGGATGATGAATAATGAGACATGTGAGAACCCTGCTGAGAAATAAAACACAACAAAAACCAGTACAGAAATTCTAATGGTTTCCACTACAAATACCATTACAAACATCAGCTAACCATTAAAACCATTACCAGTCCTTAATGGTATGCACTAGACATAACATACCACCAATAGAAGGCACCAAATTACCAGTAGAAACCCACAAGCACCATTATAGTTTCTATTAAAAGCAATACAATTCCCATTAGAACCATTACAAATTCTATGAGGGTGTCTATTTATTGTTTGTTTGTTTTTTTCAGCAGGGAAACTGTGTGGCATTTGCAGGAGAGCAGGTTGTCAGCAGCTAGCAGTTAGCCAAATAGCTAACGAACTGTACATTAGGACATTTAAAACTACTGAATACAGAAACACACAATATTTTGTCAGCCACGTATATCTCGCCACCACACACACGCGCGCGCCATAACACACATATGGTTAAACCAAAACACTACGGACTTGTTTAAATAAAAGCTGTAAACCCAAAAGCACATTAAAGGCGGCTTGATCTAGTTAAGACAACCGCTCATTTCTCAGACCAAACACTGTTTCAACTTCATTTTATCGTCTACACAAAAGGATTTACCTGCTTTGAAGCAAAGCGCATGCAGGAGTCAAAACATTTTTGTTTAAAATTGCTGCTGAAGGACGTCCGAACTGTTTGAGCGACCTCAGCATAGTCGCCGCCATTTTTCTCGGCCGACCGACTGGCACCGTTTTCACAGACACACAGCGGCTTTATCAACTACACCTACTGCCACCTAGCGACGGGCGGAGTTACTACCGACTTTTATTACTCTCAAAGAGAGGGATCAGTAAATACTGACTGATACTCGTTGATCTTCAGTAACAGCTTTATCCTGGATCCGGAGCTAATACTGGGAAAACTGGGCTCCAGGGGGCACATATTCAAACCTAGAGCTGAAATAGTATGACTAGTCCACCTACTGGCATGTTTTTTGGGAGCTGGGAGGAAACTGGAAACTGAAACTCTGCACAAGCTACGTTTACATGCACATCAAAATCTATATTCAGGTTGCAGCCATATTCCGAATATGATGTTTATATGCATACAGACATCAGATATTCCTGTAGCTATACATGATTGACATTCCTAAATACCTAGTCTACAGCTAAGCATCTGTTAGCACAGATAATTCTGTGAGGACTGAGCGTGCGTGTATATCTCCTTTCAGTGGATTTTCTGAATAAGGTGTTTACATGAGACAAACATTGTGAAGCAATGTTGTAAAGAACAGTGGGCCAAAGAAGAGTGGAGCCAAAATATAAGTGTATTGTTATTAAGTTATTGTTGCTAAATGTGGTTTTACATGTTACTGAATAATAGAATGTACTTATCTTCCCCACCTGGTTTCTGAATGTTGGTTTACGTTGTGGAAAAAATGACTACATATTAAAATCTGTTGTGTTTTTGTTTTTGTTTTTTTTCTCACCTGAGGTTGTTTGTTTGTTTATAGAAGTTGGTGAGGACCACACAATTATTTAGGCCCTGATAAATAAAAACTTAGACTGGAAGTAAGGTGTACTTTCTTTTTCCCATGACTATACATTCTGAGAAGGGTAAATACTGCAAGACTATGAGACTCTTTCTGAGAAATGAGTAAAAGAAAGGCCACAGAAACCAGTAAGCAAATCATTTAGACCTCAATACTACTTCAGCTCTGTAGATTAAAATCTGAAGTATATCTCTCTCACTTTCTCTTCTAATAATCTTCTGTAAAATTAAGTATTAAAACATAGCTGTTAAGTCCCAGTGCATGAGTTGTGCACTGTAACATGTCCAACCTGCTCTTAATTCAGATTGATATTTATGGTACACAAAATGCACAGGTCACTGTTACTACTAACAACTTGTGTGGCACATTTGTAGCAGGCAAACTATAGAGGCTTGATCACCTACTGTGCAGGTGAAAACTGATGGAGATAACTTCATAAATATACAAATGCCTCAAAACTACTTTGTAACTTGTGTGTGATCTAGAATAGACAAGAGAAACACTTTAGTCTTTAAGAGATATATATATATATATTACATACCTCTTGATGACTATCAGCTGTGGCTTGACTCTTGATACCAATTTCTTGCAAAATGCTATGAAAAACAGTCACACAGTGAAATACATTTATTATTATTATTATTATTATTTATTTTATGTTAATTCTTACTAATTGGATCTTTGGATTTTTACCCTTTTGATTAGGGGTTATGGATGACCAGCCAGTTGAGTTGCCCATTTAAGGTAACAGTAGAAGCACCGATAGAGCACAGTGGACCAGCAGTACACAAACTGAATAAATTTTGATTGTAAATTTTTGTGCTTACATATGAAATTGCAATATTATTTGGTATGTAGTCTCCCACACACACTAGACAGGACAAGAACATGAATATCACCTTCTATAAGACTATCACTTTCGATAAAAAAAATAAACGAATAAATACAACAAAATAAAATATACCACATATCCTACACACTTTATTCTACATATTTTAGCAAAAAACCAATAGCCATTCAGTTTGTGAGCTTGCCTCTTTCTTTTTGTTAAATATGGAAAATAAACCCCGAGGACTATGATTCATGAGTGTGGGATAAGTTTTTATTGATATATTTTTAATGTATAACCTTGTTGATAATTTTTGTAAAACAAAAGGTTATATTGATAACACATTATGCTAATTAGGCAGTGAACTCCTGCTAAGGCACTTTAAGGACATTTTGTGACTAATTTACCGTGAAGTAACATGTTTTAACTCATATAAATACAGGGGCATGGGTATAATATTATACCTTTGTATTGTCAAGAGTCAAAAGTCAAAAGCAATGTATGTGGGGTTTAAAAAAAACTTTTTACTAAGACAATTTAGCTCAGTAACTTGATGAATGAGTAGTAACAATGGTGCTATGAACATCCGGTTTTCAGGACGATTTCAAAGCTGAATCTTTGGTCACAATTGGAACAATTGGACACTACACTAATATCACATGGTGAATATTTAAACAGTTTAGAACATGTTCAATGTCTTGAAAACAGAAAAATAGCATAGAATCATGCCACTAAGTATGACAAAGCGTTTGACATTTAAAAGAAACAGTGGACTTAAATTATTTTTTTCTCTGCCTCTCTCAATGTGATGTGGGGTTGGCTTAATCTTCAAAACGGACATGCACATACCACAACTTCCCCTCGTATGCCTCTCAAGCTCTGCTCAAGTCAGTTTCCTGAAAGCTAGCTGTCCAGTGACGCAGTGTGGTTCTGTTTCTCTGTAAGGCCTACATTTGAGTTATGATGAAGCCTGGATTCACACTGCTTTATCTCATTCCTCTTTCGATGACCATTGGCCAAGCTGGTAAGTAATGTAACTCTAATCTAATGTAATTAATGTAAGATTATATCACAGGATTTATATTTTACCTCTTTGAAGTTATGTATGATATGAATATCAGAAGGAAACTGGTCAGTGATAGTGTCTCAGAGCTAGACAACAGGTAATATATATATATATTTTTTTTTCTTAATGTACTTACTACTTAACCAATAGATTTTTTTATCAATTGATATAAAAAATTGATGAATCAGTCTCACAACCCACCCAAACATAACTCAAGCTTAACTCAGAAAAAAATGTCTCTTTATTTTATTTTATTTTTTTGTTTACATTAGCTATAGAAAAATGTGGACCATTCAGTCTTCTGATGATTAAATATAAACAAAAACAGAGAGAGTTTCCAATGTTGGCATAAAGCCAGTGAAAAAAGTTTCCATCCCAATCACAGTCATGCACTTTTAGACACCAGAAAAGAAAGAAATAACTCAACACTGATTTTATAATATTTAATTCACACCTACAACAAATACATCATTGTATAGTGCATTTCCTCTGTTTCAGGATGGCGTAAGTTTGCTGTACATACTGTAACATCAAACTGTCGGCTTATTAACATTATCGAGGCATGTAAGCTATTCAAATATGGCATTATTTTGAATAGTTAATACCCTAATGACCCTAATGTTATATCCCTATTTGCGCATCTGGGTTTTGATGAAAGGCTGTTGATCAAAAGTGATACATTTTCTTATTCTATTGGCAGAGCATTTTGCTTCTTTCTAGAAATAAATGCTTAAAATGAGAAAAATTATATGCCAATAGAACAAGACTATTTGAATCTTGAATTTAGTCAAATAAATGTATAGAAATATGTAGGACTATATTCAAGATATTTTCACTTGCTACGGTGTCATTTTCTTGCAGTGAGCGATAAGTAGAATGGAATTGGGCTATTTCTCACTTTAATTAAGCATATACTCTCAGGAGTAAAAAATGTACCAAGTCCAAAATGGCAAACTATTAAGCTTTTAATGGACTTAACAACAAATCGTTCAGGAAATTGGCAAGAATGAAACAAATAGATATTATTAGAAATAGTAATTTAGTATGGGATAGCTTTTCCCTTTGATTTCTTTAAATGTGTAAGCTTTGTTGGTAAACGTGCGGACAGCTATTTATTTTTATTTTACGAATTTATTTATTTAATTTATTTTTATTTTAGTACACCCAGACATGTATTAGTTTAAATTTTACATCAAACATTTTAGTCGTTATCATGATTTTACCTTTGCATACAAGAAGACTATATAAGTGAATTTCCCTGTTTCTTTTCCCCAAACAGTTCACTGTAGCAAAAGTAAACAAGCAAATGGTGGCACAGGATATCTCAGGCATGCATGTATTTAATTCTTGCTAATTTTCTGACCAATGATTTGTTGTTAAAGCTTAATATTTTGCCATTTTGGGCTTGGCCCATTCTTTTTTCCCAGGAGTATAGATGATTTTACCATAACAACACATCCCATTGGGTTGTTTATTCCTTATTTATTTAACTGGCATCCTGTAACTTATTGTCTTGTCTGTGTTACTGCTTAAACAAGTATTTAAAACTTTTGACTCGCATTGAATTAATCTTTTTTTCATTGGTAGTTATCTGCTTCTGTGTTGGTTTTGTCCTGAGAGGCTTTATCATGCCTAAAATATCCCTCAAGGAAAGTCAATGCTGGGAATAATTTATAAACTCTTTGTATCTACTGTACATCCTAGATATTTTAATTATTAATAATTTAAGTAGAAGAAGCTGCTAAATGACAACTCTCCAATTTTTAAAATATTAGCAGGGTTTTCTGTTTGTACAATATATAATTAGATTTTCTTCTCATTATTTTAGACTAAACTATACAGAGATACAAAGGGATACAATCAAATGAAATGTAAAACATTTTTAAAAAAAAAATTTTAAAGGCCTATACCAGCGCTCTGGCATGGAGTTCTCATTGCCCTAATACAAACAAATAATAAACTGTCTAACTGTCTGTGGCTGTGTGGAAATTTTTAAACTTATTTAATGTAAGAGCTAAGGTAATCTATATGTAATATATTTTACACTATCTTTACTATCTAAGGTACAGGCTGATATTCATGCAAGAGGATACAAATACAGTGTTTACAGTTTCAGATAGATCCTTTAACACAAAATCTATTGCTATGTATCGTATATAAGTGCATGATAATAATCTTCAGCAAGTAACTGTACAGTTCAAACTGGTTTAGGCTTGAAACTGAAAAAGAAACACACAGCTCAGAGTAATTGGTGTGAACCACAGATTAAAAATACATTGGTAACTTCCACATATTACAGAACAGCATTAACCACTTTAGACAAACAGCACAAAATATCGCCTTCACGTTATTATACATATTATATACTACTGGGCAAAAAAATGGGCCAAGACATCTTAAGCTTTTTATGGTCATAACAACAAATCATTGGTCAGAAAATGAGTAAGAATTAAACAAATGCACTCCTGAGATATCATGTGCCACCATTTGCTTGTGTACTTTTGCTGCAGTGAACTGTTTGGGGAAAACAAACAGGGAAATTCACGTATAGTCTTCTTGAATGCAAAGGTAAAAATCATGATAATGATTAAAATGTTTGATGTAAAATTCAAACTAACACATGTCTGGGTGTACAGAATTAAAATAAAGGAAAAATATAATAAATTAATTAATCAATCAGTCAAACAAACAATTAATTAATTAATTAATTAATTAAAAAAAGTTTACACACAAGGCTTAAACATTTTTTTTTTTAATCAATGGGAAAAACTATCACATACGCACAAAGTTACTTTATCTATTTGTTTTAATTAAAAGACTTGGTCCATTTTGAGTTTGGGCCACGTTTTTTGCCCAGGGGTGTACAAATTAAAATTCAAACTTTACTGGTCACACACACACAATCATACACAATATGACGTGCAGTGAAATGCTTTTCATGCCTGTCCCGTGACATAAAAACAGAATTTACATAAAAGAGAATTTACTTGCATAGAAGTAGAAAAAGAAAAATATAATATAAAGGATATAAAAGATAGATGGCAGAGAAAGTGTGGACAATATGTGGAATAAAGTGCAGTTACATGCAGTATGTTCAAAACAATGCTGTGCAACATCGAGCTGCGGTAGTTGCAGTGAAAAAGCTAAAATATATAAATATACACCAATCAGCCATAACATTAAAAACACCTGCCTAATATTGTGTAGGTCCTCCTAAAACAGCTCTGACCCATCGAGGAATGGACTCCACAAGACCTCTGAAGGTGTGCTGTGGTATCTGGCACCAAGACATTAGCAGCAGATCCTTTAAGTCCTGTAAGTTGCAAGGTGGATTGAACTTCTCCATGGATCAGACTTGTTTTTCCAGCACATCCCACAGATACTCAATCAGATTGAGATCTTGAGAACTTGGAGGCCAGGTCAACATCTTGAACACTTTGTCATGTTCCTCAAACCATTCCTGAACAATTTTTGCAGTGTGGCAGGTTGCACTATCCTGCTGAAAGAGGCCACTGCCAACAGGGAATACTGCTGCCATGAAGGGGTGTACTTGGTCTGCAACAATGTTTAGGTAGGTGGTACGTGTCAAAAAACATTTCACAGAGCATGACACTTCCTCTTGGCTTGCCTTCTTTCCATAGTGCATCCTGGTGCCATCTCTTCCCCAGTTAAGCGATGCACATGCAACCTGTCATCCACATGATGTAAAAGAAAACGTAATTCATCAGACCAGACCACTTTCTTCCATTGCTCCATGGTCCAGTTCTGATGCTTATATGACCATTGTAGGTGCTTCCGGCAGTGGAGCTGCAGCTACACAGCCCCATACACAGCGAGCTGTGATGCACTGTGTGTTCTGACACCTTTCTATCATAGCCAGCATTAACTTTTTCAGCAGTTTTTCTGTGGGATTGGACCAGACAGGCTAACCTTTGCTCCCCACACACATTAATGAGCCTTTGGGTGACCCTGTCACCAGTTCACCAGTTGTCCTTCCTTGGACTACTTTTGGTAGGTACTAACCACTGCATACCGGGAACATCCCACAAGACCTGCCGTTTTGGAGATGCTCTGACCCAGTCGTCTACCCATACACAATGTCACAATGTTAAAGAAAATCATCTAATGATATAGTGAAGTTTTCTTTAAGGAAATGTTAATGTAATATTTATGCAAGAGGTCTCATGTGGTTTGTAATGGTCAGTAATTGTTCAACTATGGGAATATCTTCAGGATGGACTTTGTGCTTTTCGGTTTCACAGTAACATACCAGGCTGCTTTTATTGCCTTATTAACTTCAAGACATAGATAAAAGAGAGAATGTTGAGAGAATATCTTTATATCTGTGATTCATAAGAAGTAATTTTTTTCACATGCAGTACTGTGCAAAAGACTTAGGCACATGCAAAGATATGCTGTAGAGCAAAGATGCCTTCAAAAATAATTAAATTAAATGTTTCTACATTTAAAAAAATATTATAAAGAGCAGTAAACTGTAATAAATGAAACTAAGTCAATATTTGTTGTGACGACCATTTGCTTAAAAAAATATGGTAATCTCAGTTACAATTAGTGCAGTTTTATAAGGAAATTAGCTGCTAAGTTTTACTGAGCATCTTGCAGAACCAGTCACAGACTTTAACTGTTGCCCCCTTTTTTTTTGTAGCAAAATCCAGCAGCCTTCATTATGTCTTTGTCTGAAAAGTGGTCTCTTACATAATATATTTCTTTACTGACGTACAAACATTTTTTCTTTTAACATTTAATTTTGTGCTGGAAAACTAATGTTTGGAAATCTAATTTTTTTTTTTTTTTTTTTTTAATGTTTTTGTACTGACTCGATAATGTAGAAGTGGTAAAATAAAAAAATCTGCAACAAAGTTTGTACTATAAGAAAAAATAGGATGCCTACCTTTTAAGGTAACTATAAATGGATAACAAGTATGACATGTTTTTTAATAAATGAAATTGTGTTGGTAAATTGCTGTGGTAGGAGAAGAGGAAAACAATTCAGGCTGCATCACAGCACACCGTTGTCATGAAGCAGACTGTTGTTTCCCATGGTTTACATATCTATTAGCAGAACTAATAGGAAGAAGAAAAAATAAAACCTTAAGAAGCTCTTAATAGTATCACATTAAAACTTCTCATTGAGGGTGATGACAAGCATAAGTTGATCTTTAATACTGAAATCTATTTATTTCCTTGTGAAAGCTGCTATGGATGAAGCGAACATCTGCTATATCTTGGATGCCATTCTGTTCATCTATGGACTTGTCCTAACTATCCTTTACTGCAGAATGAAGGTACACACCTTTTTAAATTTTTTATTATTACTTTGTGTCATCATTGTTTGTGATTTGGTTTTGATGTGAATTTTACATATTTCTGGGCAAATATTTTCACATTAATTTTATTTTTAATTAGCACATAGTAGCAGCTACTAGAAACTTTCATTTTTCAAACGTTTGCATATACTTTACAAGCAAAATATATAACCTCAATCACATCTCTTATACAAATTTTGTTGTTTTCAAACATACAGATACAGCAGGAACTAGCAAAAAAACAGGCTTCTGCAAAGGTAACACACACACTTGCCACACTATTCCTGTGAGGACCTTTCACTGACATATTAATAATGCAGCTAATTAATGCCTTACCTACACCAAAATCAAACTCTGACCTTGACCTCAGTAACAAAAAGAAAACTTTTTGGCTCTTTTATTAAATAATTAATGTATTATTATTATTATTATTATTATTATTATTATTATTATTATTATTATTATTATTGTTATTATTATTAAATCACACACACAATTATTACAACCAACAATACTAATTATATATATATATATATATGTCATATATATATATATGTTTGTGACTTAACTTATAACTTTAGAATATTGAGATAATGTAGCCTTTATTTGAAATCTTTATATGTGTGTGTGTGTGTGTGGGGGGGGGGGGGGGGGGGGGGGGGGGGGGATTGTTAAGGTTTCTATTTGCCATAAAGTGTTCTACTTGGAACATTTTCTGAAAGGGAAATGTTCTACATAGTTCTACACAGAACCCCTGATATCAGTAGTTAGAAAGCTATTTTATAGTTGCACGAAGGTTTGACTTTAAGGTATTACTACACTAAACATTCTTGACAAAACCAGTATGTGCTACCTCAGCTGATATTAGCAGCAGACATATAAGTGCACTGTGGTTTTTGTGGAAGTTAGCTGAAGACAGATGTGCAAACTTCTAGAATTTTTTTTTCTTACTAACGTTTGTCCTGTCCACTCCTTTCCTTTTATTCTTCTAACTTCCTCATATTTTATTCTATGTATGGTGCAAGCACGTTTAACACGGCACATGGAGAACTTGATGGGTAGTCTAGAGTGACTTGTTAATTATGCTTCATATCAACAATTATTCAAAGTGTGGGTTGAATAAATGAGTTGAATAAAACATGTCACCTGTCTCAAGTAGCCTCTGTTTTCAGTTTGTTCTTTTTATTGTTCTTTTCAATCTTGCAGAAGGAAGCATCAGAGGGAGTCTATGAAGTAAGTTTTGCCTCTCATTACAACCAGGAATGATAATTTACACTCTACAGTTTAGTACTTTCTATTTCCCAGCATGCCTGAGTATACTCAGGGCTTGAGACTGAACTCAGTTAACCTAGAAAAAGTTGACATGGGTGTGTAAGAGCTGTGAAATTACTTTACCAACCTCTTTCTGTAACTCTCTCAGGGACTTTCACATCGTACTCAAGATACCTATGAGTCCATAAATCTGAAGAAGACAAAATCATAAGATGGATATAGTGGGAGAAAAAAAAGAATCTGATTGCTTTATTTGTCTCTTCTTAGCTTTGTTTTGCTGTCTTATTCCTGTTGACTAATGTACAAACTAAGCAACGGTCTTTGAATAGAAGTGCACTGTAATGCTAGAAACAGATTTTTATCTAATTTGACTAAAAAGCTTATAATAATTGTAATTTTTTTAATGTCTTCATATTTTTGGAAAGTATATATGTATTTGAAGCATACAAGTAGTAAACAATTTTATGAGGAAAGTAAAGTTAGAAAAGTAGCATCACAGAAAGTAATATTTAAGACTGTTGGGATAATGGAGAAATTAACATTTTTGTTCTATGAACATAATGTCATTAATGCTGAATAACTGTATATTTAGGTACTTAATGTCTAACTTCTCTCTTTTATTTCCCATGTATACACACTTTTCACAAGTTCTGGCTAATTTTGTATAATTGCTAAATTGCTAAAAACATTTGCCTACTTGTGGTGTTTCTCTTCTGCAAAGATGTATGACATGTCTCTGGCTACTATAGCAACAACCGTTCCTCCAACCACAGTGTTGATTAACTTCCTGTTTCTGATCATGTTGGTTATGTGAGAGAAATGACATACAATTACAACAGGACTACAGCGCTGGGTATATAAATGAATATTGTACTCTTTCTGTGCTCTTGATTTAAATGTTAATGCAGTTTTGACATAACGCACCAGAGAGCAGCATGTATGCACATGTTTCACTGTGAACATGTCTCCACCACTGAATGTTTGGGTTCTCTGTTATTTATGATTTTGTATTTTATCATCTGTATAATTCTCTGGATTGCCCTTTTGGGCTGTTTTTTGTATTATACTCTTGCTTCATTTCTTTCAGTAAAATGTCTGAGCCTGTTTGTTATAAGCCATTAACAACCATACTGATATTTTAATATAAACTCAACCTTGCTGTATTACTATAACCTCTGGTGTCAAATAACTGTCTTGAAGAACCTAGTAACCATTTCTGCTGAAACAAAGTTGAGACATCAGCTTCAATGTGGGCAAGCTTATGAGAAGTCGCTGTGTTCTGCTAGGACAGTGGCAGCTCAATGACTATTGATCAGAAGGTTGTGAGTTCAAGTCCCAGCATTGCCAAGCTGCCATGTTTGAGACCTTGAGCAAGGCCCTTAACCCTATCTGCACCAGTGGTGCTGTATCAGGGCTGACCCTTTGCTCTAACCCCAACTTCCTAACATGCTGGAAGAAAGAATTTCACTGTATATGTATCAATAGTATTTTTTTTTCTTTTCTTACACACTCCATGGAGCCATGGAGGATAAAATGAGAGAAGGAATGTTGCAAGGCATGATATTCACTGCCTGTGGGACACCAAGTGACTTTATATGAAATAAGCATGTAGAAGCTAGACAATTTGGCAGTCTTATTTGAATTAACTAGCTATTATGGACCACAGCATACCATCACAGCTTATTATGTCAGATACAAATTTTTGATGCATGTTCTTTAGTTAGCCTTGCTTTAATCTTGATTTGGAATTTATGACTGTCATAAAATATTTTATATCATGTCCACTGATAAGCTATTTTCTTATAACAGAACATCTCTAACCTAGACTACGTCAAAAAATCTAATCACAATTCTAAATTATGTAATCATAATCGTAAATAACAGGTCTATATGATGAGCATAAATAATAGGTTAGGTGCCACTAAATGAAAAGGACGTTAGATGAAATATTTATACAATAGCTACAGTGCATGGAAATGTTTGAATTAAAATCCAGAAGAAGGGTGTGGCTGGCATGGTGGTTAAAGGTAGTGTTGATGCCTCATTGGGTCAGGATGCAGAGTTGGATTTAAAAGAAATCATGCAGGTCAAGTGAGACCTACTACATGTCCGAGCAGATGTAATGCATTTTTCTGAAGCGCTTTGAAAGTGTCATAACATCTATCATAAAACATGAAATAAAACAAGCTAACTAAGATAAACTTAGCAAACATTAGCATGTGACGTAGCTGAAGATGTCATGATAATTACCCCTAATGGCAACATTACACTGCTATACAATTGAACATAAACTGTCATGATAAATGTTTATGTATAAGGGACAGAGAAATTAATTGCAGTTCCTAATTATAGGAATAACTGTTTCATTTAGGAACTTGCTCAAGAAAAGTGAAACTGTCAAAAAAAAAAAGTAGTGCAAAGAGTGCATCTAGTATCCAAATACAAAATCAAGGTGCACTGGAAGGAGAGAAAATCAAGCCAGGAAAATTTGCTCATCCCACTGTTATCAGAGCAAAGATTCCAAAACCAAGCTTTTTAACTACAAACAGTCCACATGCGTGCCTGATTTTGGAATCTTTTCTCTGACAACAAAAACATATTTGAAGGCTCATTTTACTTCTTTATTTCCTTTTTTTGTTTTAGAATACACCACAGTATAAGCCTGAGTTGGCTTCTGATCAATACTGATTTTGCTTTCTTATTACCGAAGTTTTATAAATATGTATGACATTATGATTAAAATTGACATTTGTACACCTTGTTTTTTAGCCCTACCAATGCCGGGTAGTAGGAGTAAAAGAGATCTTGAGAATCTCTTCTGAGAATTTGAGTTGAAGCTTAAGAAATGGCCATTATTATAATAATATAGGTGAGTTATTATGAAAAGCTTTCTAACAATCATGTTAGAAATTGCCTTGACTGTTAAGAGAATGCATTGTGGTTTACCACAGCAGGCCACAACCTGTTGGAACCCGTTAGAAGACATATAACTTTTGCTCCAGAGAACACAATAATGCAGATCACATTAATGAGAATGACGCAGCCTTTGTGGTGAGCACCCAGGTCAAACCCAAAATCTTGAAAAACATCTCTATATGCTAATATTGTGGCCATACTTGTTACTATCTGTTTTCATGTCAATTACAGTGGTAGAGCAGGGAATTCTGGTCCTGCATGGTTTGATCCATGGTTTGATCCTCTGTTTTCCCTGCCTCTGTTTGGGTTTCTCTGTTTTTTCTAACCTCAGTAGGTTGTTGGCTACTCTAAATTGCCCTAAGGTCTGTACAAGATTGCAAATAATTGTGAGCATTTCTGTATACTTAATGTTCCTAGGATAGGGCACGTCCTGAAGATGAATGAATGAATGAGCATACTGCAGGCTAACAATGGGTCCTTGTTGTGTTTGTAAGGATATTTTAATACTACTACTACTACTACTAATAATAATAATAATAATTCCTTAGATTTATATAGTGATTCTCTAGGCACTCAAATCGCTTTACATTGTATTGGGGGGGGAGGGGGGGGGTGTCTCCTCAACCACCACCAATGTGTAGCACCTACCCCTGGATGATGCAATGGCAGCATAGTGTGCCAGAACACCCACCACACACCAGCTATTGGTGGAGAGGAGAGGAGAGTGAAGTAGCCAGTTCAGAGATGGAGATTATTAGAGGGCCATAATAGATGAGGGAAATTCCCCCAATGGGAGATTTTCACCAGGATACCTGGTTATTGGAGAAGTGTCATGTGATTTTTAATGACCATAGAGAGTGAGGATCTCAATTTTAAGGTCTCATCCAAAAGGTAGTACTGTTTTTGAGCACCCTCAAAAAAAAGTACTGTTTTTGAGCACCCTCTGCTGGCCTCACGAATACCACTTCCAGCCTCCCAACCAGGTAATGGTCAGGATCAACTCTGCTTAGCTTCAGGGGGAAACCAGGTGAGAGCTGCAGGGTGATATGGCTCTGGTATAGATAGCGTTGATATGGAGCTGGCATCTTGCAGATTTTGAGTTTTCTATACTCATGGGTTAAACTCTGTAACTGATTTCAAAGTAAGGTTCAAATGTGTGCTATGACTGTCAAGTGGTCTCTGATTGTAACTTTGTGGTGACAGGCTGTGGTGTAATGGTGATTTAATGGACCTATCGGACTTCTGAGATATTAGCTATAATCTATCATAATGCTCTGTTCAACTTATCTCAGAAATGAGAAGTAGGAACTTGGAACTTACTCATTTTTGTACTTCATGCATTCGAGCTACAAAGTATACAGACCCATTGATGCCTACATTTTTGTCTTTTGTTAGCAATTAGCTAGCCAGTTAACTTAGACGATTGATGTATATTTTCCTTGTCAAAACAGCAAACTGTATAATAAATGTTTTAGATTTAATAAATAGATTTAACAAGCTAATGCTTGTAAATTGATTGATTTAAAGCAAATACTTGTATATACAGCATAACTCATTTAAAGATAATAAGTGCTACTTTGTTTACTGTTCATGTTGTGAGCAGCCATGTTGATTTGATATCCTTGAGGAACTCAGAGCTCAGGAGACCATCCTGAGTTCCTGAGCTCTGACCAGACCACTAATTAGTTTTTAGTATCTAGTATCAATATAATCTGATAACATTGTAATGAGTTCAAATAAGGCAGAGCTGCTGCCCCACAGCTCCAGGGACCCTGGTTTGAGCCTGATCTCAGGTTCCTCTCTCTGCACAGTCTGTGTATGTTCTTCCTGTGTCCATGTGGGTTCCTTTTGGATTCTCTGGTTTTCCTCCCACCTACAAAAAATATGTTAGGGTTTGGCTAAGATAAATCAGCCCTAGCTGTGAATGAATGTATGTGCAAAACAATAAAAACCTTCACAAATCTTGCAATAGTTTTAATGGTTAGTTGATGGGGCTTAGTGGTTAGAACGTTTGCCTCGCACCTCCAGGGTTGGGCATTTGATTCTCTCCTCCTCCCTGTGTGCGCAGAGTTTACATGTTCTCCCCGTGCTTCGGGAGTTTCCTCTGTGTACTCCGGTTTCCTCCCCCAGTGCAAAGACATGCGCTGTAGGCTGATTGGCATCTCTAAATTATCCGTAGTGTGTGAATGGGTGTGTGCATGGGTGTGCGATTGTGCCCTGTTATAGGTTGGCACCTCGTCCAGGGTGTCCCTTGCCATGTGCCCTGAGTTCCCTGGGATAGGCTCCAGGTTCCCCACGACCCTGTGTAGGACAAACGGTAGAGAAATGGATGGATGGTTTGTAATAGTATTATTAGTGGAAACCATGATAATTTCTGTGATGGTTTCTTTTCTTTTCAGTAGGGATGGTCAGACTAGACAAATAGTTTCTTTAGGGTGTGTAGTCATGCAGCGATGCTGCTTATAAGTAATAAGTAGTAGGCTAATGCTAGTTGGAGAAATGTAGGATGTGACACAGCAGAATTCAAAGAAATGCAGAAGTTGTTTCTTTTCTTTATACGCGCGGGCGTCTGTAGATTTTTTTTTCAGACACACGCTGCAAGCCTCATTCGTGTCTTTGAGATCACGCCAAGTCAGAAAGATGTGTGAATTTCCTCAAGTCCCTCAATCCACTGTGGAAAAAGCAAAGGGAAGCCCACCGCAGGTCCTGCCCTGCCTACGTCACTGAGGAAGCGTGGAAGCCGAGGACTGAAGACACGATGTACAAGTTGAACAAACCGCAAAAAAGTGAGCGAGCAGCAGCGCAGGAAATGAGGTGAGGACTGCTCATGTGTGACAGACGCCTATCTTGAAGTCCTGTCAGTCTTTATTTCAGCTGTTATGTGAACTCTGTGTGTAAATAGTAACTGAACGGCGGAGGAATTTCGCCGTATTTTGTTCTGGTGTCCGTAGGCAGTAGTACTGGATATGAGCTGGTCTAAAATACACTTAAAACACTATTCGTGCCAGGATCCGCTGTGTTTTGATGCGGGGGAAATAGTCACAAACTTTAACACAGCACTCTTAAAGAGTTATTTCGTCGTTCAGGATAGCAGTGCATCCAAAAGTGTGGGGGGAAATATACCAGTGGAGCTGTCTGACATACCTGACGTCAAGTCATGAGTGTCAGTCAAGTGTTAAACGCTTTGCGTTACCTCATAATATGTCTCTTGTGTCTTCTCTCTACAGGTGCAGCATTGGCTTCGTCTATCTGTTCTCCTACTATTTACTCCAGTTCTGTGGACACACATGGATCTTTTCCAACATGACAGCCAGATTTCTTTCTTTTGGATTGGGTAAGCTGCAGATGTGGGCTAAATATATACAGACAGGGAGGAGAGGAGTAGTGGAGTTTGTTTAGTTTGGAGTCTAATGCAGCTAATAGGGGTTGTTCATGTAGTGAGCTGGCATAGAGAAACACAGTAAACTTGCAGTGCATTTCCCTAGTAAGTGTTACTGCAATACTACATAGCAATACTTCCGTAGGAAACATACTAACAGAAACAGTTCAGCGTACACTGCTTATCTGCTTCTCTCCAGAGCATGCATGCAACTGGCAAGTGCCAACAATTGGTTTACACACAATACTGTTATCAGGGGAGCTTTCAAAATGTTTGTCACATCCCATGTTTCATCCAGTACAATATAAAATAATAATAATATTAATAATAATTCAACATCAAATTCAAGACAACGTGTGGACCCATCTCCCTGCTGAAAAAAACCCCCAATAGAAACCGTGACTGAAATTCCAATGGTTTCCACTACAAATGCCATTACACACCATCAGCTAACCATTACTGGTCCTTAATGTATCCACTAGACGTATCATTCCACTAATAGAAGGCAACAAATTACTAGTAGACACCCACATGGACCATTCCCATTATAACCATTAACACCATTAAAATTTTTATGAGGGTTTCTATTGTTTTGTTTTGTTTTGTTTTCCAGCAGGACTCATTCTTTGCCTGCGACAAAGAATGCATTTTGCATTTTGCTGTTAAATAAGTAGCAGGGTTGAGTTTTTAGCATGGAATTCGCAAATACAAAAGTTGTGATTAACGGTTAACTCAGGATGATCACAAATCACTGTAGATAGGTTTTTTATTCATGCTTAAGCTATTTATCAGAAATATGCACATAGGCTGTCGTGAAGGAAACTTTACTCTATTTAAAAATGTGTTTTACCTTTACTTCACATATATATGTAAATGTAATACCAGCGGGACACAAATGACACCTTAATCATGGAATCACCCAGAGAGTATACAGTGTATGGTCAAAAGTTTGTGGACAGCTGACCACCACACCTGTATGTGTTTTCTTCCCCAAAGTGTTACTACAAAGTTGGGAGCATACAATTGTCTTGAATATCTTTGTATGCTGTAGCATTACAATTTCCCTTCACTGGAACTAAGAGGCCCAAACTTCACAAAGTGAGAAGTACACAAAGCAAGCTCCACGGTTACTGCCATTATTAAGTTCATTATTAATTATTAAGTTCAACCTTGGTCTTATCAGAACATAACACATTTTGCTACATGGTTTGGGGTGAGTTATGTGGTATTGGATGGGTTTTTTTTTGTGTGAGAAAGAGCTTCTGTCTTATCCACCCTACCCTATAGCCCAGACGTGAAGAATACGCGAAATTGTCAATACATGCATGGAAGGACCAATAACAGATATTCCTGCAGCTCCTTTAATGTTACTGTAGGTCTTGGCAGTCTCCCTGAAAAGTTTCCTTGTTGTCCTTTGGTAAATTTTGGAGAGATGTCCTGCTGTTGGTGATGTCATTTTCCTCACTTGTTGATGATGGCCTTCACAGTTTTCCATGGTGCATCTAATGTTTTGATCTAATTACTTTTGGACCCTACTCATGCTTTGAGCCCTACATGCTTTGTAAGCTCTTTGCGGACCATGGCTTCAGAAGTCAGATGGAGCCAAGGTGATGTCAAGAAAAATCTACAGAAACAGCTGATCTTTATTTTGGATTAATAAGAATCACTGTATTGATACAGGTGTATTATAATTACTTATTAGCATGAATCTGAATGTGACTGTTTAATTCTCAGTCATATTCCCCATTATAAACCAGGTTCTTGTAAGTTTTTTATTTCTCCTTTTCCCCTTAAACATATATTAGTTTTCACTTTATTTTTATAGACTGCAACTACACATTAAAGATGAAAAAAGTTCTGACATATTTTATCTTTGTTTTTTTTGTTTTTTTTAAATATCCACTGTACATCAGCATTTGCACAATCCCAAGGTGGCTCTATGGCTATCCTTACATGTATAGAAAACAGGAGGTGATGCTTAAAATGCTGCCTAATGTTGCAGCTAAAGTTAAACATTTAATTAAATGGAAGATTTTGTTTTTAATGCAATACTGTAATCTAAAATGATAGTTATATATATATTTTAATAGTAACATATTATATCAGCCTATGTTTAATGCTCTAATCTTGCTGTACTCCTTTATCATGTCATTTAGATGCTTTAGCTGACACATTTTATTTTGTGGGAGTGATGATGAGCCTGTGCCTGCTCTTGTCAGTGCTGGAGCTTTTCCACATTGCAGATGGAATAGAAGAGAGTCAACTCCTTCCTCGGCTTGTCCAGGTAATGCTGACATTATAGATACCTTATAGCTTCCAGATCGACCAGTGTCCCTGTTGAAGTAGAAGCCTTTCTTTGATTTAAGATGCCACACATTGTGTTACTTTCCCTTCTATTCTTCAGGTGATTGAGAGAAATTTCCTTTTATTCCTAATCATCAGTCAAGAGGAGTTTCAGAGTAAAACAGTAGTGTGTGTGCTGTTTTATCTGTGGAACACTTTACACCTGATAAGGTGTGGATCTTACACTTACACACATCAGTGAGACACAAAGCAGTCATAAATGATATTCTAAAAATGTTTGACCGGTTCAGACAATTAAGCATAAAGCACATGTGCACGCTAAATGTGAAATGTAGAGTCTGTTTCCATGAAATGTTAAGTTCTTCTGTTTGATGTGTTACAAAATGCATTGTATGCAACCATTTAGAAGCACACAAGGAGGAAACATAGTTTGTGAAAGGCTGTTCTGTCCTACAGGTACCCATATCAACTGATGTGTCTCATTAGCACACCATCATTCAATATGCTGTGGGTGCGCTACACCATCACCATCCCTGTCTACATATTGTCTGTGATCACAGAAGGTACAACATGAGCAGACATGAGAAACAAAATATAGTTGCATCTCAAAAAATTTGAATATTGTGGAAAACTTTCTTATATTCTAGATTAATTACACAAAGTGAAATATTTCAAGCCTTTCTTTGTGTTAATCTTGATGATTACGGCTTACAAGTCCTAGAAATGAGATACTGGAAAATTCCAGTATCTCAAAAATATTATAATAAAGAATTTATAATACAGCAATGTCGACCTGAGAAGAGCTTTAATCAGCTAATTAACTCAAAACAGCTTTTTACTAAAAACACCACTGCTCAGTGGTCCAAAGTCCTCTTTTCTGATGAAAGTAAATTTTGCATTTCATTTGGAAATCAAGGTCCTAGAGTCTGGAGGAAGAGTGGAGAGACACAGAATCCAAGTTGCTTGAAGTTCAGTGTGAAGTTTCCACAGTCAGTGATGATTTGGGG
>JANDJT010000206.1:12844230-12862142 GCA_024331685.1 Stegophilus panzeri | reverse complement strand
CAGTCAACTCGCCTGACCTGAACCCCATAGAGAATCTATGAGAGACACCAGACCCAACAATACAGACGAGCTGAAGGTCACTATCAAAGCAACCTTCCGTAACACCTCAGCAGTGCCACAGGCTGATTATCTCCATGCCACGCTGCATTGATGCAGTAATTCGTGCAAGAGGAGCCAAAACCAATTATTGGGTACATAAATGAACATACTTTTCAGAAAGTCAACATTTCTGTATTATAAATTCTTTATTCTAATATTTTAGAATACTGGATTTTTAATATCCATGAGCTGTAAGCTGTAATTTTCAAGATTAACAAAAAATACCATGTAATATCTGATCTGGAAAATGAAGCCAGAGCAACAAATTACGATGAGCGAGTTATGTGGACTTAAGCATAAACATTTACAAAGTCCTGATTACTGACCATGTGGATGGTATAAACACAAACCAGGCCATTGTTTAATTAAATAGCTGCTAAGGGTTTCACAAAGTGCACATGGTTAGGAAACATATTTGAGCAAGCAGGAAGCCATGTGGCGCAGAAGCCTGAGGGAGAGTGTTGGCTGAGACAGCAAGTGTGTGCATGTTGGTTTCAGGAAATATGTTGATAACAGACCATTTCAGCTGCACCACAGCCAAATGACTAACATTTTAGAAATGTCTAAAGTATAAAACTGAAATTACACACATTCTACAGGCACACTCAAACACTTATTTTTGTAAAATTGTCAGTATTTTCAGTTGATGTCGGTCAAAAGTCTAATTCCGTGATCATTTTTTTTTTTAAGGAATCAGTATTTTACAGGCGTTGCCATATTATGAGTCGCAAGGCACTTATTCTGACCAGCTGAAAACACCTGTCTCTGTCCATATACATTTCCCATACCTGCTAATGGCTTACCTCCCTCTGTTGGCAGCAGGTGAGAAACTCGGTGCTATATATTATTAACACTAATGAATAAATAAGACTGGTAAAACTGCTAAATATATGCCTTTATCTTTGTGTTCTGAAGGTTCTGGCTTAACAGTACGAAGCTTACTCAAAGAAAGGAGTCAGTCTCTTGACAACTGGAATAAGAAAATGAAAATTGGCTAACTGAAGAGGAAATTGATGACACTTCTCCATGATTACTGCACAAAATAATGTAACTTTTTTTTTTCTTTAAGTGAAAAGGACATGATTCCAAAATACCCATCGGCATTCACATATTTTTGGCAATTAAGACTAAGAGGATATGGCATACCTACAGTTATACAACGTGGCACTTGAAATGGTAAATGGTCTGCACTTATATAACACTTTTTTAACCTTAGCGGTTCCAAAGCGCTTTTCACCGTTTCTCATTCACCCATTCTCTCTCTCACACACACACACATACACACACACACACACACACACACACATACACCCCAATGGTAGCAGAGAAATGGAACGTAATAAGAATAAAATAAGACTGAATGCTGCACATTTTCATAGTAACAGTCTAAATGATGTTAGTTTGACACTGGTATATTATGGTAATACATTCAAACTGATGTAACAGTGTCTTTCCAAAAGCATGTTAATAATTTTCAGGTCAATGTGAAACATGGAAGTGCTTTGCTGTTTTACTGTATGGAACATTACTGTTTCAGGTTTTAATCTTGATCATTTCTCTAAAGTGTCCACGGTTTTCGTTTTTACAAAACAGAAACAGTTTTTGACAGACATGTAGACAAGGACTTATACAATCTAATTGAAGGTCCTCCAGTGGAGGACATGCATATATGAATACTGTGTATCCTGTGTGATACAGGTACTTTTATAAAGCACTCCTTTGGAAGATCACCAGCCATACGCTCTCGTCCACACGGTCTTCTTCTTGAACTCTGGGGTAGACTTCAATGCTAGTAAGGTCGCTGTGGAGACAGGAAAAGAGAAGTTAAATATTATTATAAAACAACATTTCATATTAAAGAATATTAATATAATAGTCTTTGGCATCCTGGACACAAAGTCTACAAAAAAAATCTGCTGTGGCTTCTAACCACGGAGTTCAGACAATGACCACCAGATTTGAAAGTGTTGCTACAGTGTCTCACCTCTGGCTATCTGCGATAAAGATTCCTCAGGAGCTTCGGTTAGGCTGAAGAGCCAGTCAATGAACTGAGAGAAAACCGAGGACAGACAAGAATCATTTCTATATTCCACAGTTATATAGATCCACAACAAAATACATAAGAACCAAATAAAAATTCTTTAGAATGTCTATATCTAATTTAATTACTTTTGACTATTTTTATGTAAACCAAACTGATGTTGAATTCTTGTCTGGTTGCTCAGGTGGTGTTGATTTTCTACAGCAGCTCTACAGTAGTTCTGTACACAAAGTATAGTATCAGCTAACTCAAAGGGCCTTGAACGACAGATGCTCCACATAATCTATAATTATAATGAGTGGATTAATAAACGTTACTTTAAAAGGAAAGGAGATATTTGTTTAACATTCATGGAAGTAGTCTCAATGGTCAGCAATTTGTAACAGTCACAAGTAAAGCTGTTTCTTTAGGTTTTGTTCCACAGAGAAAGTCTTAAGAACAGATGACTTTGCACTTTCTGGACTGATAGTAACATGACAAATCGCTGATTTTTTTGTCTCATTAACTTCATGAGAGAGAGAGGAAAAAAAAAACAGAGGCTAGTGAGGTAACTACTTTTTACCTGTGATACCTATAAGTGATAACAGGAACTAAGGTGTTGCGGATGTTCCACAACATTAAACGTAACTATAAACTGATAAAAATTATGTGTATATCTGTAGTTAAAAAAAATAATCACTTGTGAATTGCTGAGGTATAAGGGGAATCAAACACTTCAGCATGTACTCTTTTACAAAAATATAACTCAGGAGTGGTTGCTTTAGCGTCGGGCCTCAACACAACACCGCTTTGTGGATTATTTTCCTATAACAGCAGGCCCCATCTAGTTTTATTCCTTTCATATATGACGTTATTATTATTAATAATATTTTAGTTAATGTTACATTTCTTGAGTCACAATTTCAGTAATCTCTGTTCTTTAGTAAAGATTAATATACTGTCAGTAGTCACTAATATCAACAGACCATACCTTCTGTGACTGGGCCTTCCATGGCTCTTTGGCTAACAGGTGCTTTAGGCTGTATGACACTGCCAGCACACAGTGTTTAACTGACTCCTCAGTGGATGCAGTGTTCACGTAGAGGTCATGGGGCAAGTCTACGTGCTCGGATGACTTTTGCCATGGAAACCACTGGGCTCGGATACCGATGAGCAGAGGCATGGGGTGGTCCGCCCATGACACCACTGCAGCTGCAAAAACATCCAGCAGGAAACTGATGCCCTATGCCAGGGGTTGAGAATGTGTTTAGGTTTATCACTAATATATAGATATTAAAGCATATAATCATACTATATGCACATAGATGACATTAAATTAAATAAATATGTTTTTATCTATGGATTTAACTCATTCTCCAGTTCAGATCACAGTTACATAGATTAAGGGTATTGCTTGTACTCTATGTACCATATTGCATATTGGATTTTATGTTCCATGTTGCCAACCAAATGTAGGGGAATCAGTAAAATATATTTAAGCACTTGTCTAACCTACTCATACGAGGTCCAATGGCGATGATCAAAAACATAACATCGCAAAAGCTGTACTTCTGCTAGTGGTCAGGATTGCATTGTAGTTATTCTTATTATGTACCTTTTTGGCATTATCATATTGTACAGTAGGTGCTCCATACAGCACTTTCCTGATGTGCCCCATCAACTCCAGAAGCCATTCCATTCGTTTGGGCACACCTAAAGGCAAGTGAAATTATAAATGTGAGAACACAGTGCAGAACTCATAGATGATCTTGTACACTAAGATAACCACTGACTTCCTGTTACTCTTTGTTGTTTTTTTGTCAGAAAGCTACAAATAGCCTGTCTTTTCAATTTGTACTTTTTAATTACTAAAAAATAAGTACAGGTTCTATGTAGAATCCTAGAACCTAGAGGGTTTCCTTTTTCCATGAAGAAGCCCTTGAGAAAACTGTAGAACCTGTGAAGAGCCATTATTTCTAGGAGTGTTTATTCATGATAACAGTGTCTAATATCGTCCACTAATTAGATAGCGATTTCTTCAGTGGTGGATGGTTTTCCAGACCATAGGTTTTCCTACAGGCATTCCTGTAGATGTTTCCTCGACCCTCAGCATTTACAAGAAGGTATTGCTTGCTTGAAATGTACAATGCCGCTAGCGAAGTATAATTTATTACCACGCTGGTTCTATTGTCAGATATCTTTCTTTCACGTTACACCATTTTGGCTCTCTGAAAGTAGACATCCAGTTCCTGCTACCAGGCTGCTTTGAAAGAATTCCAGAAAACACTACTGAATTCTCTACTAGAGCAGCAAACATTATACTGCTTTTCTACATTCTCAAACAAAACCCTTAATCGTAATAGTGAGCTATCAGAATATATGGACTTTATCTGCACACCGTGGTGAAATATTCGGCTTGCCTGTGTTAGGGCTAGAGACCAAACGTGACTGGTAGAAGCACTGCATTAGCAGCCAGCTGATTCGCTCTGGTTTCCCCTTCTGTAAAACGGTACTGATGACATCATTGAGGCCCAGGAGTGGAATTCTGCCTTTTGAGCTTAAGTAGGACAGAATAAAGGTGGTCTTCTCCATATTGGCCTGTAGAGGGCAGTACAGCACAATTAAAGCAGTCAACTGATACTTGGTAATAGTGAAGGAGTGAAATTAAATGGACTAAATGCCAGAATGTGTACAAGAGTGCAAGATTAAAGTCCACATGAAATCAAAATGTAAGCTTCGTGGCTTTTAGTATCAATATGATAATTCTTAAGGTTATCTATACACTAGTGTGCTCCAAAATATTGACAAGATTCGCATTTAGAAGATATACAAATTCAAAATTTACAGGCTCTCTCTACAACCTATACAGATAAACAATGTTGATAACATCATTCTGCACTTCTCATCAGATTTTCTATCCAATCAAATGCTCTCTAGAATCTGAAGCGCTCCGCTCCCAACATGATAAAAATCCATGGTACTAACTGTCAAGTACAGCTTAGCCCGGGCTGTGAATGAAGTTAAATGCTACTGGCTATCAGTTTCAGTGAAAATTACATCAACACTTCAAATAAGGCACTTCACGAGGACGTTAAGGGTGGATTGATCAAATGCTTTCAGTCTACACATGAGTTACTGTTTATATTTTTAAAATGGTAAAAATGGCCATTTGAAACAGATTTCCATTGGTGCTTATTTAAAATGTATTTATGCCTCATGTGGGTTAACCTGTACCTCAGTGACTTTGACAATCCTGTCTATCTCTGTGTCGCTCATTTCTGACAAACAGGAACAGATCCCTTCATAGAGGTTCACCTCATGTGCCTATAGGAAGTTAAACAACAAACTGTCATTAAATTACATTCTTTACAGACGAGCCATCACTTTCACAACAGCTGCCTCCAGCTAGTGACTGTGTGGTCATACCTGTATGTGATCAGGTAAAAGGTGAAAAATCTTCTCAGTGGTGGAACACAGGATAGTCCAGCAGCTCTGGGCAGGGTTGGGTAGAGCCATAGCCTTAGCAAGGCCGTGCAGGATGGAGAGGCAGAGAGAAAGACGCTGAGCTCGGTGGTCTGGATTAAACTGCTGTACGGCCAAACTCTCCACATACACCTGCAGCTTATCATCCGCTATGTGCTTCATCCAGAAACACAGGCTTTCATAGAGGAGTGCTCTGGTGCGTTGCTGATCAGAGAATACAAATGTGTGATTTATTGTGTCTTATTAAAAACATTATAACATGATATATGTCCAAAAATCCATTACTGTATGTGCATGAGTTTCACATATTTGTAATCCTATCTCCACATAAATAATGCTTATATTCAGTGAAAACTGATAATGCTACTGAAAGTGTATACATGTACATGTCCATGCTAGTGTCCACTCACACTGAGGCTGTGGACCAGAGGAGGTGCGAGCCACACACCCAGGAACAGTGAGGCACTGGAGGAAGTCTGTACCTGACTGGCAGCCAGCTCTAAGCAGTGATGCTGCACTTCTTCACCTACAGAGGGCACATGAGAGCAAGCGCACGCTCATGCTGCATCCCAATTCGCCTACTCATACTATACACTAAAAGTATGTACTTGTTTTGTGAAGAAAAAGTACATAATTTTGAGTGTGTAGCAAAAGAGTATGCATGTAATGGGACATACTAACACATCATGTAACGGAAGAGAATGATGTTGCCTAGTTACGCACACTGTACACAAACTCCTCGTTGCGTTTCAGCTTTTCTTCATTCATTATTCCTTGTATAATTTATGAATAAGTGTCCACGGATCCACACTTCAAAAATCTATCGGAAATAGTAGACCATCCAGGTACCTCTGGGATGCTCATTTCAACATACTACGATTTGGGACACACTAATTCTAATCTCGGATACTATTTAGGATGGATAGTAGGTGAATTGGGATGCAGCATCAGTCATTTGTCCAATTATGCCTATGGGATTACTATATTTATTTAGTGGCATTTATTCCACTTATATCATAATATATAATGTTATATCAAATTCATTATTATTATTATTAGTAGTAGTAATAGTAGTAGAAGAAGTAAAAATAAGCAGGGTAAACAAATTTGCATTCTCAAATGTACGTTACTGTTGCCAACTGATTGCCTTTTTTCCTCAGCTCATTATTATATCATTATTATACGCATTATACGCATTCCCTGTCATTTCACAGTATAAAACAAACAGCATGGAACAAATAATATGGAACAAATAGCAATCCTTGCCACACTCGGGGTTTAAAAGGCCAGTGCAAGAAATGGGTTAAGTTTACCAAAGTTGAGTCTCATCAGAGGCGAGAGGATGGCGCTCCAGTTAACAGGTGGATATTGGAAGCTAGTGCCCACTGTGGCCAGTGGAGCCAGTACTACTTTTATCAAATCAGGAGCAATAGCCTCAGATCCTGCAGCCAAGAGAACAAAAGAATGTGTTAAACAGGCATCCTTGCAACAGCTGGAGAGTCAAACTTAGGACAATTCGATGTTTAGATATAGAATAATTAAAAATAAACGAATGTGAATGATAAAGCCCAATTGAGTACCTTTCCTTCCAGCTTCAGTAATATAGAACACTGATGCTCTGAGGATACTCTTTTCTGGGAGATAGCTGAAGTCTTGAGGCACTGAGTGAGACACAGAGTGAGAGTATGAGAAAAATAAATTTTCATATCAAGTATTGCCTGTTCTGTGATGTTAGAATATAGTGCCGATATCGCACTATTCTCAAAGTAGGGCTCAGGGAACCCCAGGAATCTCCCTAGTTTGGTCTTGGCGTATTCACCACCAGCGACACCACTTCGAGGAAAGTGATATCTGCCCCCTTCCACATACACAAGCTCACAGATGCACATGATTGGCTAGTGCCACTATGATTGACAGGAGAGAGAGAGTATACAAGTATCCACTCAGAGAGTAGGCCTAGTAGCTTAGAAATAAGGTTAACTTAGACCAAATGTGTTCTTTGGTGGAAAGATCAGGAACAGAAAGAGAAATAAGTCTAATATCTGAATAGTTGGATTATGCTTATGTGTAAAAATTAATCTAAGCTGTGCTAAATGAGTCCATTTAATTTGTTTCACTGTTAAAAGGGTCCCTGGCTGCAAAATGTTTGAGAACGCCTGACTTAGAGCACTCTTACCTGCAGTTCTACTGTGGCTGCTGGACATGTGAGCCAAATGCAGGTGAGCCACCAGACATGCTCCATTAGACTGCAGACCTATTGTTCCTGAGAAAGAGATGATCTGGGCAACAAGAGTAAGACAGAGAGAAAAGAGACAAGACAAACTATTTACAACACAAATCATTTATGCTTTATGTATTAGGGATGTTAATAAATGAAAAGACAGAATGCAAGAACAGCAAAGCATCTCACCTGTGTGATAGATCTTATGACCTCATTTAGTCGGTTCTGTTGCTGAGGGGACTGCTCTGATTCACTCCTGAGCTGTGAGAGATGGAGAAAAATAATTATTCTTATGCATCAGCCCAACTCCCAATGTGACACAGACTAATACAGAACATTTGACCATCACTTGTTATAACTGATATACAGATATTTCTCTTTACATACAGTCCAGTACTGAGTGGTCAACGATTTTATTTTGCCCTATAGCAAGCATAGAGTAATATTACTACCAGAACACTAATATTAAAGTAGCGCAATCTCCCAGAAGTGGCTGATGTTCCTCCAGTGTCATTTCTTTTATTATGGTATGCTGTTTTGTGACACATAATATGCTGCTTGGTTTCTGAAAATTTCAGTCTGACAGGCTTACTGTTCATAAAGGTAGGATTTAAAAAGCACCAACTGGCAGCTGGATTCCATTAGGCTGTGTCAAAGCTCTCTCTTTCTCTTTCTCAAACTGCAATTTCACCTAAACAACAATCAGTCATTTTCAGTTTTTACAAATGTCACCCCAAATGATAAGCACTGATGTTAGACAGTGAATGCACCGAAATGTATTTTGGAAGAGACACTCGTGTCTGAAGTAATTCAGGGTCTCATTTAAGTGCATCTTTTCATCATTTGGGAGGGCTGTGTAATCAGAGACATCCACAAGGATTTCGTTCAGCACTGGGAGAAAAATCCTTCCCTCACTCCCGTTGTCAAGTTCTGCTGTTACTATGGAGACACTTCCTGGCTGCCATCCAAGTATGGTGGCATTTGCATTTAAATGGCGAGACAGCTCTGTGTGTGTGTGTGTGTGTGTGTGTGTGTGTGTGTGTGTGTGTGTGCGCGTGTATAAAGTGGGTGGGCACTGAGGAGTGTAATTTGCCACACAAAGACGAAGCTGGCACAGGTGTGCGTTTTAAAAAGGGCAGCAGCCGTATGAGACTGGCATTTCAGACTGGCACCACCTAAGCTGGTGATAATGGACCTGGGGTTGAAAGAGCAAATGAGCAGGTAGTAAAGTGCTGTTTAGAAAGTGCTGTTTAGTGCCGCATTTATAGCCTTGGCTTTAAAAGCCACTCATTTGTAACCAATGCTTTTAGGATAATCAATAAAAAGAAATCAAAGAATAGCAGAATGCATCAAAGCTTCACAGGGGGCAGCTTGAATGGTTTTTAAGTGATTTCTTGCTTGTATACAAAACACAAAACAGCAGCCTACAGCTGAATTGGGCTTTACTAAACTGTTAACTGTGAGCAGTGGATGATCCTGGCAACACCTAAGATCATTTTCAGCCTCAGTCAGAATAATATGATGGGTTTCTACAGACAGAGTTGTTCTAAGGAGACATACCTGAAGGAAAGCAGTCTCAGATCCCACCAACGCGATCACTCCATTCAGAGCTGCCAGCCTCTGCATAGTCGGACAGCCCTGGTAGATGGAAATAAGGAGTGAAGTACAAACTGAGAAAGTTCTGATTCTAAGACTGTGTAACAAGACTGTGTCTTGATTCATCCTAAAATAAAATAAAATAAAATAAAATAAAATAAAATACAGCATCTTAACCAAAGTTAAAACATTAAAGAAATTTCTTTTTTCATTTAGACATTTGGCAGATGCTTGTATCCATATCCATCTAGTGCCATACAAATGAGACAAAATTTAAGCTAAGCAATCAGTGGAGCTATTAAGGATACTGCACTGTTAAAGGAATATTCTAGGGATAAACATTTAGAAATGCAACCGTGTAAGGAGAATTCTTAGCATTCTTAGGACAAGACAGACATGAAAGTGTACTTGGTGTCACAGTTCTGTTTTGTTAATCTAAAGATCACATTTTTTCCTCTGAAAAATCAGTACCATCTCTGACAGGACGAATGATACCGACTGACCACTGACTAAAAAACACAAAGAAAATACCCCCTCAACTCGGAATTCCTACTTGTCTCCTCAATCCTTCAGCAAGAGTTCAGCAAGTGACGACAAATCAACATGGCTGCTCACAGCATCAACAATAAACAATAAACAAAGTAACACATCTTGCGTTGAAATGAGTTACGCTTTATATACAAGTATTTGCTTTCGATCAATCAACAGTAAGTAAGGAGGTCATCACTCACATACATCACTCATCACAATTACCTGGCTAGCTTGCTGCCAAAAGCATGAACATAAAGGCATCCTCATATTCGACAAAATGGCACCCTAAAAACTGTGACCATACATCAAATGCAACTTAGTAGTCATGTCCTAATTAAGCAAGCACTGAAAGTGCACAGGGCCCTATTGTCTTCCTAAGGATTATTATTATTGTTATTATTATTATTCCTCCCCCCCCCCCCCAAGGTTTTGGGGGCTTTTGGGGCCCTTAACATGCTCAAAAAAAAAAAGAAAAAAAAAGTCATGAAATTCTGCACACGTCAGAGTCGTCAGCCATTAGGCTCGGGCAAAGACTTGCACATAAGTGTGGAGGGGGGCTCTGCAGCGCCCCCTTTTACACAGTACAAAAACTTGGTGCATATATCATACATACTTGTACGTATATGTATGAAACTCAGTACACATATTGTTCTCATCGACTTGAACTATTTTGGCGGCAACAATCATTAGCTCGGTCCAACAGAAAGTCAGCCATTTTGGATTTGTGAAAAGTGCATGCGGTGAACTTTTAAAGACACCTCTTAGGGGATTCATGTGACTTGGTCACTTGGTCAACATTGTGCCAAGTCAACACTGAGGATGCTAAATCACGAAGAGATTTATGTTTGGTACTTGGGGCTGATCACATGGATGTGGCTATTGCGAGTCATGGTCATAGCGCCATCAACTGGCAGAAGGAAGTGTATGGCTTACAAGAGACTTTGCAATAATCCTCTTATCTTTACTCGAATCGCTTCAAACTTGGTCAGAATAATGTCAAGAAACGGCTAATGTAAAATTGCAAAAGGAGTCCTGATATCTCAGACCGTGTTGCCGTGGTAATGCATCAAACTTTGCTACTCTTTTCTTTGTATATTTGGGTGTTTTACTCTACAGCACTCACTTCACTATGCATTGTTTTCATACACCCACCGGTAAATATGAATTATTACCGGGGTGGGTAATAATTTATAATTATTATTATTTTTTTAGTATGAACTTGTGCATGTGCATGTGTGCATGCATGTTGTGAAAAATACCTCTGCCAGCAGGATCTTGGTCCACGCAGACAGCAGGCGAGAGTGGAGGTCCTCAGTTTTACCATGGCCGCTGGACGAGAGCCCATGCACAGTGAGGCCCAGAGCCAGGGCCAAGCCTGGAGTCTGCACACAACAAACACACAAATGAGCATTATCATGAACATCATAAACACACACCTTGTACACACAGCAAATGAGCCTTTATTTAGAAATGTCAAATAAAGTTGGTGAATGAGCTTGAATGCGATACTGAGGCACGGCTTGTCTGTCCTCACCTGCTGGCTCTCCTCAGTCATGGATCGTAGAGTGTTCATCACCTCCTCAGCTTTACTGGCATCAATAATACCACAACTAAACGCTGACACTCCAGCACATGCCACAGAGTATGCCAAAACCTACAGGTATATTTAAACAACAAAAACACAAAAAAAACCTCTTATTTCTAAAGCTTTAACTACACATGGAAAGCAGGAAGCTGTGTCCTGCATTAGCACACTTATTTAGGGGTAGGGTTGTGAGGAAGACCTCCTGCTGCATGCGTCCCATGCTCCCGCTGTCCTGCAAGTTCTGAAGAAGTCTGTGCAGAGAGACAGACACACGCATTCGCTGCTCAATGTCACTACTGCTACAGAGAGAGCTGAGTAGCAGCCCAAGACCAAGAACACAGCCAGAACTGAGAGAGAGAGAGAGGGGGGGGGGCAGAGAAAGAGAGAGAGAATTTGTATTAGTGTCCTTTTTATTATTACAAGTTCCCTTAGTTTTGCACTGGAGCTACAAGTCTAATGTTGATAATTAAGATACGTTTATAGCCTGTAGTTTAGTATTGTGGACAGTGCATGGAAAAATCCTCACAGCATATCAAATCAAACAGACTTTTTCATATTTGTTTACTGACACTGCTAGAAAAGTGGACAAAAAGTAAAGTACAGCCAAGTTTCATATCACTAGAATTAGCCATCTTGAAGTTGGGATCACTTTCTTCATCAGGACAATGGGAGTCACTCTGTGCCTGCATGCAGCTCACGAGGAAAACCTTTGTAAAGTTTTGTACAGTGTACATTACTGGACAATTGTCTATTGGACATTATATTAGTAGATGTGATGTTATTTATTTATTTACATATTTAGTTTTTACTTTACTAATCTTTAACATTGTAAAAGTTGTACAGATTTTCATATTGTATATAAATGTTAATTTATTTTAGTACACATTAAAAAAAAGTATCATCAAACTCAGTTTTATACAGGTTTTTATTTTTTAAATTCAGCACTACTCAACCTAAATGTTAGGATACATATTGTACATCATAGAAACATCTAGAAGTATCTACTAGTACCATATTGTAATATTTATATTTCATAGTATTGTTATATGTCTATATTGGTTATACCATACAGCTGCTATATGTATATAGGATTGTGTATACTGTACATATGCGATATGTATATGGGCTATATGTAGTGTGACTGTACATATTTGTTTGTTGTATATATTGTTCATATGTACAAATATAGTTTGCGCTTATGTTTATATATGTATTTATATATGTATCCACTGTATTCTTTATATATCCCTGTATTTTTCTCCTTACTATCTCTATTTTCTTCACCTGTCTTGCTGCTGCTGTGACACCCAAATTTCTCTGTCTGGGGATTAATAAAGTATTATCTAATCTTAAGAATAGTGATATTACATTTTTGTCATATTGCTCAACCCAAAGACTGACTGCTTCATGAAACTGCTTATGTATAAATTGTATTAAAGAGTTAAATTATTCCTTGATGCAAGTATGTGATGCAGTTTGCATGATACTAAATTGACACATGACCTTATGTGTACAACTAAAGAAAAAACCTTCAGAAACCAAACATACAGTGGTATATAGAATTTTCTATATAATCTGCATAAATATGACCTAAAACATCATTTTCACACAAGTCCTAAAAGTAGACAAACAGAACCCAATTAAACAAACGAAACAAAAATATTATACTTGGTCATTTATTTATTGAGGAAAATGATCCAATATTACATATCTGAGAGTGGCAAAAGTATGTGAACCTCTACGATTATCAGTTAATTTGAAGGTGAAATAAGAGTCATTTATTTTCAATCAATTGGATGACAATCAGGTGTGAGTGAGCGCCCTGTTTTATTTAAAGAACAGGGATCCATCAGAGTCTGATTTTCACAACACATGTTTGTGGAAGTGTATCATGGCAAGAACAAAGATTTCTGAGAACCTCTGAAAAAGAGTTGTTGTTGCTCATCAGGCTGGAAAAGGCTGCAAAACCATCTCTAAAGAGTTTGGACTCCACCAATCCACAGTCGGACAGAGTGAGTACAAATGAAGGAAATTAAAGACCACTGTTACCCTCCCCAGGAGTGGAGACCAACAACGATCACTCCAAGAGCAAGATGTGTAACCATGTAGTTACGTGGTCCGCACATAGTCATGCGTAGTCCACGAGGTCACAAAGGAACCCAGGGTAACCTCTAAGCCAGTGGTTTTCAAAGTGGGGGCCGTGGCCCCCTTGCGGACCACCAGGGGACGCCCGGGGGGCCTCAACAATTTGGTGTGCCCATCCCTCCCACTAGTATGTTTTCTTTTTCTCACTCTCGGACAACCACCACACACGCACACACAATTCCTAATGTAATGTAATGTAAAGATGCAAGATGTAATTATTAATAAAAAAGGGGGATATATTCAGAAGTCTGTATTTTTAATGTGTTTTAAAGACATCTTGCAAAAGCGGGGCCTCGGTCAAATGTTAATGCCATTTGGGGGGCCTTGTCCTGGAAAAGTTTGGGAACCCCTGCAACTAAAGACCGCTCTCACATTGGTTAATGTTAATGTTCATGAGTCCACCATCAGGAGAACACTGAACAACAATGGTGTGCATGGCAGGGTTGCAAGAAGGAAACCACTGCTCTCCAAAAAGAACACTGCCGTTTGTCTGCAGTTCAAAGGTCATGTGGACAGAACACTAAGACCAAAACTTTTTGGTTTAAATGAGAAGCATTATGTTTGGAGAAAGAAAAATACTGCATTCCAACAGAAGAACTTTATCCCAACTGTGAAACATGGTGGTGGTAGTATCATGGTTTGGGCCTGTTTTGCTACATCTGGGCCAGGACGACATCATTGATGAAACAATGAATTCTGCATTATACCAGGATATCTGTCTGTGAACTGAATCTCAAGAGAAAGTGGGTCATGCAACAAGACAACGAACCTAAACACACAAGTCGTTCTACCAAAGAATGGTTAAAGAAGAATTAAGTTTATGTTTTGTAATGGTCGAGTCAAAGTCTTGGCCTTAACCCAATAGAAATGTTGTGGAAGGACTTGAAGCAAGCAGTTCATGTGAGGAAACCCACCAACATCCCAGAGTTGAAGCTGTTCTGTACTGAGGAATGGGATAAAATTCCTCCAAGCGGATGTGCAGGACTGATCAACAGTTACCGCAAATGTTTAGTTGCAGTTATTGCTGCATAAGAGGGTCACACCAGATACTCTAAGCAAAGGTTCACATACTTTTACCTCTCACAGAAATATAATATTGGATCATGTTCCTCAATAAATAAATGAGCAAGTATAATATTTTAGTCTCATTTGTTTAATTGGGTTCTCTTTATTAACTTTTAGGACTTGTGTGGAAATCTGATGATGATCTGATGATGATCTGATGATGTACATATTTATGCAGATATATAGAAAATTCTAAAGGGTTCACAAACTTTCAAGCACCACTGTATCTGTGGTAATTGACTGCATTTGGGCTAAAAAAAAATATTGTGTACATTTCATAAGAGCTGAAGTTCTCATTTAAATTTGTTTTCCTAAAATAAAAAAACAAAACAAAACAAAACAAAACATAAAAAGCAAGGAAACATATACAAAGCAAGAAAAGCTTTTTGGACGTACTTATATTCCAGCTGGGTGTTGAAACAGCATGATTCCAGATGCTCCAAAGAGCTCAGCAGCAGTTCCCACATGGGCTGCCCACCAATGTCACTGTGAACAATACACACGCACACACAGACACACACCGTAATATGTAATATGTTTTTTTTAGGTTCCACACGAAAAAACCTTGGTGTGATGGCTAGACCTAGTCTTGCAAGCCAGGTTTAAAGCATTCACTAGAGTCTGTTATGTTTCATCAATAACTGCGTACATGCATACTGCACACATAAAGCGGCAAATTAACTTACATGGCAGATGCCCAACCACAGACTTTTCCCCCACAGCTGTCAGTAAACACTCATTTAATCACCATTAACTGCTTCAAACAAAACTATGTAATAACACTTAAACACTTCATTCCAAGAATATTTTTCATGGAATTCGAAATACTAACTGTGTTTCAAAAGTTTGTTCCCCTACTCAAAACTGGTGCACTGAAGTGTAAAGACACAGGCTGCCAATCAGACTGCAAAATTCAACATGACGGTTGAGGCCAGAAACGTGTACTGCCCCTTAGTTTCAGTAAACAGGAAATCGTAATGCTACAGTATACAAAGACATTCTAGACAATTGTTTGCTTCCAACTTTTTGGAACCCGTGAACATGAGACTAGTCTGATGGTAATGTGCCGCTTACCTGACTTTCTCCTCGTTAAGCCAGGCCATCAGCATACCTAATGCCAAGCCGCTGTGGAACTGCACAGCTTGAGAGTCGTCTGCAGTGGGCACACCGGGCAGGCCTGCTTGTAAAGTGTCCTGTATTGAGGGCACTGCGTCCCTGTGTGAGGTGACCAGGACAGGAACTAGCATTGCCAGGCCCAATGCAGCACAGGAGCGAGCAATGGCACTGGCTGTGTTCTCGCCCGAGTATGAACGCTTCAGTGGGAGAAAAAGAGACCCAGTGTTAGTTATACGCTTTTATTCCTGTGTTATACAGTAACAGACCAAACTGACATTATGATTTGCTGTGTTTAGAGTGTAAACTGACAGTGTGTGTCATGATTTGCTGTGTTTAGAGTGTAAATTTTGTTTTTTTCCCAGTCATTTTCTGGATTTGGATTTTGAAAATTCTCTTTATTGCCAATATATTTTTGCCAAGATTGTCCTGCTTTTCTACATCATTTTCCTATATCTTGCATCTCTATATTATTCATAGGATTTTTCCTATACAGTCCCCTCTAAAACTACTGGAACAGCATGGGCAATTCATTTGTTTGTGCTGTACACCAAAGACATGAAATGAGAGTTTAGGATTCTTAGCTTTTACAGGTATTTCCTGGTATTTACAGCTAGATATGTTTAACAACATAAAACAGAACCTTCTGTATCAGAGCACCCAATTAATATAGATTAGTATAATTAGCCTACAAATGAATTGGCCTTGCTGTTCCAATAGTTTCGGAAGGGACTGTAACTAGCATTCATTAGCTAACATTAGCTTTCCTTATGTAAATGATGAGTGGTTAATTGGTATATGGAGAATTGGTGCAGTACTTACATGAACAAACCAGGGGAAAACTTGTCCTTTGGGCCGACTGCTGCTGCTCACGATGCTAAGGAGAGTGTCAATCACCATATACAGCCAGTGGGCAGTGGGTAGGATCTCTGGACCAACCTGCAGGCACAAAATGCATGAGTGTCACTATGTAATACCAAATGTCTTTGCTTTATTGGTTTACACACAGCCTTATAATGTAACTGAAACATTAAAAATCAATGTTTGCACCTATAATGGAGTAGAGTACACCGGATGAAGTTGGAATGAAATGTTTATCCTGATATTCCATACAGGGTGTTTTCCCACCTCTGGCTCAGTATTCCTGAAACAGGCTCTGGATCCATCAACATAGTTTCTTTACCTCGACTTGTCCATCGCTCTGGGCAGGAAGGCTGCTCTCATGGCGGCTCAGGACAACAGCAAGACCACTTAGAGCAAGGATGCAGTTTCCCTGGACCACTGGACTGTCCCTGAAACACACACATGTACACACACCCACACACAGTCTGATTAATTTTCCCTGACTCCCAGTCAGACAAACTATGACCTTGTGTCTAATTACTATGGATATACCCATTTGCCTTTGTTCTGCTATTGCGATTTCATTTAATTGATCTTTTATAGCCAGCATATGTTTGCTAGAGTGCATTATTTTATTTTAGACTGACACCTCTGTCTGGCTAATGGGATTTCACTATTTAAATCCTTACTTAAGGCTAAAAGTTGGTTTAATTTGTGCCTGGGGTTCCTTAGAACTCAGAACCAGGCCACTGATGAGGATTACAGAGAGAACTTAATAGAGGGGGGAAGGATGGTATTAGCCTCTGTTACTCACTTGGCTGCAGCCTTCACCACATTAGTCAGCTGGTCCCTGACCCTGAAGAGAGGGAGAGAGCAAAGGAGAGCTGATTTACAGCACAGTGCAGACACACAGGTCAACCTTTCATCCCTACAGGCAATGATTTAAGAGTTAAGGTAACACACCACTGCACACTACTTCAAATACACCACCAGCTTGCCCCCCACCCCTCTTCTCAACAAATTCCCATTACTCCACAACCTAAGCCATTCTTCATTAGGCACCTCTGTCTTTGGGGCCAGATCTAGTCTAGTGACCCTGTCAACACGTGTACACACACACACAAGTTTTTCCTTGTGAGGATCTTCATCTTCAACCCTAATTTAGGGTTGGTTTTTTTTTTTTTTTTTTTTTTTTAAAGTTTTGTAAAAAA
>JANDJT010000206.1:12827087-12841675 GCA_024331685.1 Stegophilus panzeri | reverse complement strand
ACATCTATGTATGCAAACAGTGAAGTGGAGTTTACTGTGACTTATTAGCTCAGGGTGCCAAAATAGAAACATGGGTTATTTCCGTATAATGTGCTAACAGACTGCATGGCTGTAAGAACGGTGGTGATATAAGCATGAAGAGAAGGCTTGTAGGAGAGCCTTCTTTAGGCCCCATACAGTATATTTGTTTTTTAAATGTGTGTGTGCTAATGAAACCTCTACTACAAATACACAATGTATTTTTTTTCCTTTCTGGAGAGTTTATCAACTCTCAAATAGAGAGAACAGAAATTTTTTTTAAAATAGTGGCAAATAGTGACTGTAACAAAAATAAAAAATAAAAAAGCTAGACAGGAATAATACATTATTGCTTCTAGAGTGGCAGCAGCAGGTACAGCTCAATCATGGGAAGAATTCTTAACAATACAAGTTCCAGAAAGTCAGCCTGCCCTGAATGTTTGAGATAAAGATAAGAAGGCTTAATGTTAGGCATAATGGATGGAAATGAATGAAGTTGGCATGGAGAAAGTAAGTCATTCATGCTGTGTGTGCATGTGTTGCACAATCACAGACTCACCAGAGCCAGGCGCAGTGCTGTTTATACTGCAGCTCCTCAGGACTCTCTTTCCCTTGCTTTTGCAGCATCTCCAGCTCGGCCTTACGCCCCTAAAGGGAGCGCCAATCTTAGTAATCACCACAACAAACACAGAATCCATTGCAAACAACAAACTCATTAATTACCCCGATGTAAGATGTTGACTATAAGCTTAACACATGGAACAAGTGCTTATCAAACATTGCAGAGTGAGCCATTAGAAGCCCCTTCTCCTTGTCTAGTGGGCAATCAGTGAGCAGATGGGTGAGCAATATTATGAGCTACAAAGCTTATAGCTCAAGTAGAGACTATAAAGAAGCAGATGGGGTTTTAAAAAGTGCATAAGACAGCAGCACTTGTGTGTGTTTAAGAATCCTCAAGCAAGATTGCTAGTCTGAGATGCTTTGTAAATCCAGACCCTGGGGCTACTACTCTCATAATAATCAATACACTGGATTTAGAAATCATCTTCGACAGGCTGCTATGGAAATGTGAATTTAACCATAACATGTGCAGTCCTAGTGTACGACAGTGACCTTTCATGAATAACGAATGTCTGACAACAGAGGATCTGTAGGCATTTCACATACTCAAAAAACCCTTTCATGTCTGCACTGGTGCACTGAAAGCTTTCCTCTTCCTGATGACACTGAGTGGTAATTAAATGCAATTGGAGGTATACTCAGCTTTCAGTTATGTTTGATTCTTTGATGTTGCAGTTGGTATGGTTCTGTGAGTGTGCTTAGGAAAGTGTTTGATGGAGTACTGACAGATCAACTCAAAGAGGTCCAAACACAACACAAATGTGTCATCTTACATATATACACGCACACACCTGTAGGACAGCATGGTATGCACGGCTCAAAAAGCCACGCCATGCCTGAGGCAGGAGAAGGGAGCGGTGCCACTCTGAAGGCTGGATGTTCACCTGACAGAGAGACAGATGGAGAGAAAGATAAGTGACAAGAGATATGAGGTAAAATTACATTTGGAATGTATAATAGAGACATTTTTAACATAGAAATACTGCTAAATAGGGTGGCACAATGGTTTAGTGGTTAGCATGTTTGCCTCGCACCTCTGGGGTTGGGGGTTCATGGGGTTGTCCCCATGCCTTGTGCCCAGAGCTACGTACCTGGGATAGGCTCCAGCCTTCCGGCGACCTTGTGTAGGATAAGCAGTACAGAAAATGGATGGATGGAAGGATGGACATTGCTAAATAAGTTACTGGCTTAGAGGATTCACAAAGCCATTTTCCCATAGAGTGAATGGAGAGTAGAGAATAGAGAAAAGTGTGACCTCAGTGACTTTGTTTGTGAAATGGTTGCTGGTGCCAGACAGGCTGGCTTGAGTATTTTAAAAACTGCTGATCTCCTGTGATTTTCACATACAGTCTCTAGAGTTTTGCATGGTGAAAAAAAGCATAAACATCCACTGAGCAACAGTTCTGTGGGCCGAAACATCTTGCTAACGAGAGAGGTACGAGTAAAATGGCCATCCTGCTTTTGCACTGACAGGAAGCCTACAGTAGCTCAAATAACCACTCATTACAATCGTGGTAAGCAGAAAAGCATTTTGCACAAGATGCCAAATCTTGAGCTGGATGAGCTACAACAGCAGAAAAATCACATCGGGTTTCACTCACGTCTGCCAAGACCTGTAATCTGAGGCTAGAGTGGGCACAGGTTCACCGAAACTATGCAGTTAAGGATCTGAAAAAGACCAAATGATGCTTTTCTGTTCACCATGGTTGTAAAGAGTGATTATTTGCATTACTGTAGACTCTATGCAATTAGATAATTGCATGAATGAGCAAGGGTATAGATTCAATTCAATTTTATTTGTATAGTGCTTTTAACAATGGACATTGTCTCAAAGCAGCTTTACAGAAACATATAAACACAGGATATAGATTTTAAGTGTGTGAATTTATCCCTAATGAGCAAGACGGTGGCGACGGTGGCAAGGAAAAACTCACTAAGATATGAGGAAGAAACCAATAGGTCTTCCTATTAAAGTGGCCAGTGCTTGTAAATAGAGTCTCCTGGTTCTTTATCATCATTACAGTACAGCCACAGAAAATACAAGTTTTCTGAATAGCTGAAAGACAAGAATTAATTGCCATTAACTGGGAACCCTTTAAAGTAGATTTGATAAAAAATTTGATCACAGCTCTAAATCATGTTGAAATGTTACATGACAGTGGGTATAATAGTTTGGAATGCGTGTATTTACGCTTTGCTATTTTCTTCTCTAATGTATTGGTAAATATAAATAAGAAAAATGATGGATTTACACATCAGATTTAAATCGTTTCTAAATGACACAAGTGAAATGAATGAAGGCAGCAGGGTCAGTGCTTGAGAATCCTAAACCCAACCTGATACTTTCTCAGTTCTGACAGTGACATGGACGACCCACTGGTAAAAGCAATAATACGCCTAATTCACAATCAAATTTCAACCTGAACCGAAATGCAAATTTCCATTTTTATTGGCTCTCTGCTGAGCCAGAGCTCCCTGAAGCGACAAGGAAAAAAAAGGTTCCTGTCACAATTTTACTCAATCTGGATTAAAGCCTATAGAAGACATAGGATTATTGTTTAAGTAAGGGATAAACATGATAGGGCATGCGGTTATAGGAAGATAATCAATGACAGGGCAGTGAAGTGCGGCACAAAGCAAGGAGGAGATACTTTTACCACCCCAAAGCTGATGTCTGTCACGTTTTATTCCTTGTATAACAGCAGATGATTATATTTTTAATTGATGTTATATAGTAATCTAGTAACATTTAATGTTATGCCTATGAAACAAGTTTCCATTATCACTTACATTATAGCAGCTGTGAACTGTCATTGCCTCACCAGCCTCTCTTTTTTTTCTCCCTCTTAATGTTAATAATACAAACCTACAACAGTTTGTCATGGTACTGAGAAAACAGAAATCAAAGTCTTCTATCCTGAAGTCTGTCCTAAAACTTACTGACTGTTAGAAAGCACTGAAACTGGTGACTCCTTCCATAAATGTTAAACAAACATCTATTTACAGAAACAAGTCACCATATTAATGATTAAACATTTTTCTTTCTTAAATAACATGTTTTTTAGTCCATTTATTAGTAGGCTTTGATTATGTGTAGTGTTTGCTCACAAGTGCCTTTAAATGAGCTGTTACTATAGAAATGATAATGTATTAGCATAAGTGTTAGTATAAATGTATCATCTGAATTAGAGCTGCCACTGTCAGAGCTGTACTGTTATAGAAATTTAATCAACACCTTCTGGCCAATCAGATTTTGCCTCGCACCTCTGGGGTTGGGGGTATGAATCCTGCCTCCACCCTGTGTGCACAGAGTTCGCATGTTCTCCCCGTGCTTCGGGGGTTTCCTCAGCGTATTCCGGTTTCCTCCCCCAGTCCAAAGACATGTGTTGTAGGCTGATTGGCATGTCTAAATTGTCTGTAGTGTGTGAATGTGTGTGCGTGATTGTGTCCAGGGTGTCCCCCACTTTGTGCCTTGAGTTCCCTGGTATAGGCTCGGATAAGCGGTATGGAAAATGGATGGGTTTACATTAAAATAAGTCAATGAAAGTCACAACAATTGTATAATGGTACTAGATGGGAGACCAGAAAGCTTTGTCATATTATTCGTGTTATTTCATATTAGTCATCAGAAATGTTGTAAGAGGAGATGTCAATTTACTCAGCTGTCATGATCTTCACCTCCACCTCATCCAATATTTCCTGATGTTTGCTGTGTGTGTGTGTGTGTATAATATATATATATAAGATAAAGCAACAGGTGTTCTACCTCATGGATGAGGGTGGTTAACATCTGCTGGAAGCCCCGCCCTCTGCTGACCATGAAGCGGCTAATTGGTCGTCCGTCTCTGTCAGTCTGGACAGGGAGGTCGTAACAGAGCAGCAAACCGGCTGAAATGAACAAGTCATTACAACTCAAAGGTCTGCTGAAGCCTGCTGTTCTTATTTAAAGAGCTCCTGAGCACTGTCTGTGCTAGGGGTAGACTCTCTACTAGTTACAGAATCAAAAAGGAACACATCATTGACTGTTATTTAAATTTTTCTAAACATGTATTTGATCAGTGTGGGCTTTTCTTTAATGATATCCGAGTCCCAGTGTCAGTACCTGCAAGACCAGGTTTCAGACCTGGCTGCTTGTTCTTCTCGTACATTTTCAGCATGAAGGCAGGGACTCCAGCGACAGTTTTGCCGTGGTCAGAGCGCAAGTTCCCACCTCTCAGGGCTAAATGGTACACTCCACGAGGCATTTGGCTCATCTCTTGTCTTATGAGAGCTGTTAGGAAGGTCTCAAGTGCTGTTGATGTAGGAGACAGGTTAAATTTTATCAGGTTAAATTACTATGTAAAAAAAATAATCATCAAAAGCCATATTAAATTCTCTTCATTCTTGTCTACTCTGTGCATTTTCACGTGACTCACACTCTCTCTCCCTATGGACATGATCAGATCTTTCCTGTCTCCTTGTTGCCAGATCTTAACCTGTTCCAGCTTGTCTGTGGTGTCAGACGCTGAACCCTAAGCTCACCATAAAATGTTTAGATTAAAGGGGGAAACAAAAAGCCTGTTATGGGGTGAATGAACACTTTGTGTGAGGGAATTACACACTGACAAGGGTAAAGTCACTGACCTCATTGGCTTACAGCAAACACAGTCTCTTCACAGAGAGGGGAAACCCTGAGGACCTTCTTCATTGGTTTTATACAACACTGCTATGCTATTGAACTGGTAAAACCAGAGCGGATTGTTTTTTTCCCCTAAATATTCAGTAAACATTACAAATGGCGGCACAGGTTAGTGCAGGGTTGTCCAATCTTATCCGGAAAGGGCCGGTGTGGGTGCAGGTTTTCATTCCAACCAAGCAGAAGCCACACCTGAGTCTATTGAAAGCCAAGATCAACTGATTAAACAGGTGGAATCAGGAATGGCTCCTGCTTCATTGGAAGGAAAACCTGCACCCACACCGGCCCTTTGCGGATAAGACTGGACACCCCTGAGTTAGTGGTTTAGTTGAAAACATATATAGTTATTAAAATCAGGAAAGCATCTTTTTTTTCCTATGTATTTTCCAGCACTCAACCATTCCACAATTTCCCCTGTGGCATAAAAGAGAATAGCACTTAAATTGTCCTACCATTCAGGATTTAGAGGCATCATCATTATAATGTCAGCACAGGTGACATGTAGAAAGCACCTCAAAATGGGTCAGAAAAAAGCCTGATTGTTTAAGACTTGTTGTTTGATGTTTTCAATATCCTTAGTACAGGAGTATAGGGTGAATTCGGGTACAGTGGGCTACGTCTTGGTAGACGATTAAGGTATTCAAGTTAAATTAGTTTTTCATAGATTTTTGTTCAAATAATTTTTGACACTGCAAGGACATATCCTATTTTTTGAAAACTAAACATCATCAAAAACACTGAGACCCACAATAGTTTTAAGGTTTATTTCCCTATTTGGCAGGTCCTCCTATCTAATGCATGTCACAACCGAGGCGTAATTCACTACAAGCTTATAGCTGAATAATTGAGGGTTAAGCGTCTTGCTCAGTGACCCTCTTTCAGTCTTATGATTTGAACTTTAGTGACCTTATGATGTGTTCAGCTCACTAGAGCAGTTCCATAACCAGCTTAACCATTTAAGCTAAAGGGATTTTCAGCTTGACCAGCTTACATGGTAAAGTAGTTTAGTCCTATGCAGTCAAAGAAATAATAAATGTAGTCAGCGTAGTTGTGTGAATGCTAGAGAGTTAACATTAACACACAGAAGCAGAAGCCACAGTTTGTTTAAATCTTTTGGAGACAATTGCAACAATAGCAAGAAATGAAATATTTACTATTTTCTCTAATGAAACTACCAATTCCTTTTTGTAAACTTTAGCCTTTTTCTCCCTCCACTGTTCTCTGAATGCCTTGATCCTGGAGACATATTATCTCTGTATTATATTGTATACAGTATATGAGAAAATAAAATGTCTTTTTTTTTTTTTCACCAAAAACTGTTTAACTGAATGCATTAGTTTATAGCTGTAATGAATCGCAATAAGTGGCTCACTTTAAAAAAAAAAAAAAAAAAAAATCCACTCCCATTCAGAGATTTGTCAAATAATCATTCTAGATCATAAACAATATACTTTACTTGACACGCATTAGGTACACCAAAATAAACAAATAAAATAAAATAATAAATAAATAAATAAATAAATAAATCACTGCTTCATTAAAAAGTGCAGCATTAATTCAGAATTAATACAAATTTTCTGCTGACCCTTTAATGTCACACTTTAGTTGAATTAACCATTTTTATTACTAAGAAATGAAAGAAATTTCCCCATTAACATTAACAAACGTCGCTCAGTCAGTTTCTGGTGTATACCAAATTACACAGGGAAGGAATAAGGTCTCACAATATGCAAGGTGCAACATTCTAGGGTGAAAATAAATGTCACGTTTAAATAGCAAGAAAATGTACAGCTAAGGGGGAAAACAAAACAAAACACTAGCATGAGATAGCTGACAGGCTGTGCAATATTCATATTATGGCTAAAGAGTTTAAGACTATCCTCAGACGCATGCGCCAACTTACTGATATATTCACAGAGTATTTCCTTTCATCCTGTGTAAGCTGAGATGATGGACTATCCTTGTTTTGACAACAGCAGCCCTGCAAGCTCTCCTGCATGTTCTCATAAGCTATATTCCTCACTTTTTGAGAAATGCAAGATGTCTGAGATTTTTCCCCAGGCTTTTATTGCGGGGGAATAACATTTGTTTGAATTCTTTGCAGATTATAGATGTTATTAATGCTAACAATATTATGTCAAAATAAACAACACAAAAAAGTTATTTTCATTTTTAAAAACCACACACATATACACACCAAACAACACGACCAAAGTCTGACAAAAATCATCCAAGAGAACTGCATATCAGTTTGTTACTGTTATAAAACACAGTTTTATAACTTAGTTTGTATTAAACATACACCATATGGCCAAAAGTTTGTGTACACCTGGCCATCACACCCTTGTGTACTTTTTGAACATCCTATTCCAGATTTAGTCCCCTTTTTGCGGTTACAATAACCTCCACTCATCTGTTAAGGATTTCCACTAGATTTTAGAGTGTGGCTGTGGAGATTTGCTCACTCACCCAAAAGGCATTAGTGAGGTCAGGCATGGATGTTAGGTGAGGAGGTCTGGGAAGCAGTCAGTGTTCCAGTTCATCCCAAAATTGTTCAGTGGGGTTGAGGTCAGGACTCTGAGAAGGCCACTAGAGTTCTTCCACATCAACCTTGGTTAACCATGTCTTCATGGAGCATGTTTTGTACACAGGGGCATTGTCATGCTGGACATGTTTGGTCCTCTTAGTTTCAGTGAAGGGAAACTGTAATGCTACAGCATTCAAAGACATCATAGACAAGTGTGTGCTTCCAACATTGTGGCAACAGTTCTGGGAAGAACAACATATGGGTGTGATGGTCAGGTGTCCGCACTTTTGGCCACATAGTGTGGATAATCTGTTCTATTTATTTCCAGACCGCATAGACCAATAGGCATTGTGCACACATTTGTTTTTCTTTAAACGGCTTCAATACAGTTTAAGCAGAGGGGCCAACATTGCTATTCAGAATACCCTAGTAGAGAGAGAGAGAGAGAGAGAGAGAGAGAGAGAGAGAGAGAGAACAATTCTACCACAAAATCCCCAGTGTATGTTGGTGTCGGTTGGCTCCATGCTAACAGCATAAATGATAACATGAAGTGGCTGAACTTGTATGTAACTGCAATCTGTATCCAGGCTGAGAGCAAAAGCTTTTCATATATACACCTCACCTTAATATAACGTTAGTACTGGCATGTTATTACTGGTACTTACTATAATGAAACACTTCTAATACTAAAATACTATTTTCTTTAGTTAAAATTACCTACAGTGGTAAAACTGCCTCTATGAGAACCAATAAGAAGTGTCCATGACTGCCACTGCCACCAAACTATTGACCTATCATGGAACACAGACACAAGACGTGCAAGACGTTTGGTGCGCTTGATAACTGTTGCAATAAGAAAGCAACTACACAAAATGAAAAGATACAATGTTACAAAAATAAAAAGCAGATTTTAGCAAAAAACATCGTTTGAAAATACTTAAATAATGCAACATTTTCCCCATTTAGTGATGAAAACATTTCACACTTCCTTAAATAAACACAGTATGATCAGGATTTCAGAGCTTGACTAAGATATGATCGTACCTGGTAAAACTGGCCGTTGTGTGAGACCAACAAGCTTAATGTATGAAGAGCCTGGAACAGTGAGATCTTCTTCATCCTCATTCTCCTTCTCCTCCTCATCCTGGTCACATGGCTGCTTCTCTTCTGGTCTGGCCTGCGAGTTTAATCAAATAAAAGTGATGAATGCATAGCGTTATAAAACCAATATTACAGTATGCCATAAAGCTGTAAGTGTATGAGTATGTACTTACTGGCTCAGGAAGGTGCAAGATGGAGTGAGAAGATTCTGGGAATTCAGACAGGGCTCTGTAGCCACTGCTAGCTACCTCTGCATCCTGAAAAAAGGTAACCAGTACAAGCATAAGCAATTTAAAAATACAGTACTTTTGAAAGTACTAGATAATAGTAGAAAATAGAAATACAGTGACTCAGACCTGACTCAGAGTGTAGCTCCACAGAACACTGACCGCTTCACTTTTAAAATTCTATATAACACAATTGAATAAAAAATAAAAGAGACAATTTTCACTGCACTGCAGCGCTTCATCATATAAAACAATAAACTATACATTAAACACATGGATCTAAGAAATTACAGAAGTGGGGAAAAATGGAGCCTGACCTCATATTGCTCTGTTTTGACACGCAGCGAGGGCACCAGAGAGAGAAATTCAGCTATGGCCTTTAACACCAGAGGTCTCGTCTCACAGCCTAGCTTGGGATAAAACGCCCTCCATGTGGAGCCTAAATCAACCACCTGGTTTAGGTCACCAGAAGTAGCACAGTGAATAATAAGGGTAAAATATTTGCAGCAAAATACGGTGTACATCATACTTATACGTTTTCCATTACATATGAGATTAAAATACACTATACTGCCAAAATTTGTGGACATCTGATTATCACACCCATATGTGGTTCTTCCCCAAACTGTTACCACAAAGTTGGAAGCACACAGTTGTTTAGATCAGGGGTATCCAATTTTATTTGTGGGTGCAGGTTCATTCCAACCAAGCACTGGAACTACGAGGCCCAAACCTGTTCCAGCATGACAATGTCCCTATGCATAAAGTGAGGTCAATGAAGACACAGTCTACCAAGGTTGATAAGGAAGAACTTGAGTGTCCTGCACCGAGCCCTGACCTCAACACCACTGAACACCTTTGGGATGAACTGAAATACAGACTGTGTGCCAGACTTCCTTGCCCAAAATACAGTTACAGTCAAAATTATTGACAATTATTATTGTCAAAATTTACAGACTTTAAGCTGTTTGCAATGAACAAATCAAACAAAAGCAATTGAAATAGTTCAACACAACGAATGCTTCAAGAGGTTTCCCCAAATTCAACTGAAAATGCAACTTATAATGATTTCTCCAGTTTCAAAATTATTCAACCCCCTGAATAGAATCCCTTACAACAGCACAAATATGCAAAACATGTTGTTTCAAGCACACCTGATGCAATTAATCAAAGGCTTCATTAGTTGCTCCAGGTGTGGTTGAGCTGGAACACATGAAATACCTGAACTGGCTAGGAACAAAAAAAGGAAGCTACCAAAGGCTGCAATCAGATTTCTGAGAAGGCAGGTTGTGAAAAACCCTCGAGTGACTGCAGAAGACCTGCAGTAAGACTTGGTAGCAACAGGCACTGAGGATTCAGTGAGCACAGTAAGGGGCGTACTAAACGCAGAAGGTTTCCATGACAGAACTCCAAGATGTACACCACTACTGACCCAAAAGCACAAGAAAAGTCAGCTCAAAATCATATAAATTATCCACAGACGTTTTGGGACTCTGTTCTGTGGAGGAATGAAACAAAACTGGAACTTTTCGGCAGGATGGATCAGCAGTATGTCTGGAGGAAGAGGAATGAAGAAAGAACACTCTGTCCACAGTCAAGCATGGTGGTGGCTCTGTGATGTTCTGGGGCTGCTTTGCATCCTCTGGCACTGGAAACCTGTTCAAGTCATCTGACTTGAACCCCATAGAAAATCTCTGGTGGGATTTGAAGAAGGCGGTTGCAGCACACAAACCCAAGAATATTATTGAACTGGAGGCCATTGTTAATGAAGAATGGTCTAAAATTCAACAGGAATGCTGCCAGAAGCTATGCATCTCATTTGTAGCAGGTCAACAGCAAACAGCAAAAGGGTGCGCTACTAAATACTAAGATGCTTGCCATGAAGGGGTTGAATAATTTTGAAACCTGAGAAGTCATTATAAGTTGCATTTTTCAGTTGAATTTGGGGAAACCACTTGAAGCATTCGATGTGTTGAACTATTTCAGTTGCTTTTGTTTGATTTGTTCATTGCAAACAGCTGAAATTCTGTAAATTTTGACAATAAGCCTGATTTGCAATGAGGGTTGAACAATTTTGATTGCAACTGTAAGTGTCCAAGCTCATTAATGCTCTTGTGGCTGAATTAACAAGTCTCAACAGCAACGTTCCAAAATCTAGTGGAAAGCCTTCCCTGAAGAATGGAGGTTAAATTTGGAATAGGATATTCAACAACCACATATCAATGTGATGGTCAGGTTTCCACAAACGTTTGGCCATATAGTGTAGCAGTAGAGAAAATTTCCCAGTAAAGGACCTTACAGTAGTCTGACCATAATAGCAGATATCTGCTCTTATAATTGGCAGCTGAAACCCATGCTACAAGTTACAGTGCAGTGTGAAACATGTGTGGACAAATCACAAGCCCAGGTGTGTGGGATAAGCAGATTATGTGTCAAATCTAATTGTATTTGTTCCCCAGCAGATAAGTAGGTTTAACAACCAGAAAAAGAAAAAAAAAAAAGCACACTCCTTACAGGCATGAGTTTTGATTTAGCATGTATGTTAAAACGTAATGCACTTCGCATTGGTGCGACACACGTCAATGCTGTACCTATAGCAAAAACATCTGAATCCTGACACACATCATCTGAGGAACCATCTGGATGACAGTAGAATTATTTTTATGAAGCAGATTATTTAGTGTAAATGAACAAGTGACAATCGTTTCAGGTATGTACAAACTGTAGACAAAATCAAGCAAAATAAAGTCCAGCGCAAGGCTATTACAGAACTCCCAGACTCAAATAATATCTTTTATGTCTGATGCAAGGACAGAACACCATATCTCCCATGCTGACCTTTTGTTGAGGGCACAAGCACAATGTGTGACATTAGAAACGTTGTTAGAAGAGTATAATGATCATGTACTTGTTTGTTAGTCTGTATTAATGCACTTACTGCATTTAAAGCAAGCTAGCTGTTACAGTATTTTATCTATCACTTTTTTTTTAGCCTAGCCAGTTTCTGGGCATCCAAAATCTGGGCTTCTACTCACCCCACTGGATAGTTATTGAATTTATTATTTGTCCACTCCTGAATTTCTCATCAAAAGTTGGGATCAGTATTACTCAGTCATCAAAGATCTTCCAAAATACAAGGCATGTTTATTTATACAGCACAACTTCAGATGTGAGAGAATTCAGAGTGCTGTATAAAAATAAATTATTAAAAAGATAAGACTAGGAATAAAATAAAAGGAATAGAAGGTGAATGCTGAAGTACTAAAAGGCACAGTGGAATTGCTTGGATGTTGTTTTTTAAAAAGTGAACAGAAATGTGTCAGTGTGCAGTGTGTGTGGACATCTTCTGGGGCTTTGTGCCTGCCGAGTTCAGCATAGTAGCTGAAAGATGCCTCACCACGCTTTATCCTAATTCTGGCTAGTATTTGCTGACCACAGCCTCCTGATGTGAGTTGCCTAAAGTTAGCCATTAAACCAAAAGTAAGACTTGTGTAGGATAGAAGCTGGATTTCAAACCTCAGCTCTGCACAGCTCGTGGAGACCCTGCAGAGCCAGCGCTGCTGGAGTGGCCTGGTCCTTCTGGGAGCACTGACTCAGTGTGTCTGTGATGGCTGCCAACATGTCTCCTCCATGTTGGTATGGCCTAGTGGAACAAAAAAGAACAACATGTAGGCGAAAGATACTGCAGCATCTATAGGTTCTAATTCCTTGTCATTGTAAACTTTTGCAGTCTAAACTTTACCCAAGTCATAGCAAAAGACAAACCCTTTCTGACTAAACCATAAATACATGAGCAACAGTAGTTTTATTGTATAATTAAACACAATGATTAATAATTCACAGTCCACTCTTGAAAAAAGTCAACAAAACTTTGTATGTAAGAAATGATCAAACCTCCATTAGCAGCAAGAACCTCCACCAAAAGTTTCCTATAGATGCTAATCATATCTACTTAATGGTGAGGAGAAATATTATAGTGCTTTTCTACTGGGAGATATGGCACGGCTCAGCAAACTACCCATAATCCTTCACTCTGCTGTTATTTCTACTATTACCCATGCTGAACTTGGTTCCTTACGTGCTTTGGTACCATGCTAACTACCTCATCTGTGGATAATACTGTAAACATATACTGATCACTGATCAGCCATAACATTAAAACCACTGACATGTGATGTGAAGAACACTGATTATGTAGTTAGCAAGGCACCTGTCAAGGGGCGGGATTTATTAGCCAGCAAGTGAACAGTCAGTTGTCAAAGTGTTGGAAGCAGGAAAAATGGGCAAGCTATTTTATTCTTATTCTAATTACCTTGGGAAAGTGTTATCTTGTGTTATCTCATCTTATCTTATGTGTGCTGAGCCAGGACATTTAAGTGAAACAATAAGTACTGCAGACGCAGTCGAACAGCCATCCTGATTCGTTGTCTGGCTGGAATTGCTTCTCAACTGGTACAAAAAAACTTAGGTTGAAGGCAAGTAGTGAATGTCTGCCAAAGTTTGTTACTCTTTCCAAAATGATTTCCTGCCGGATTTCAGACGTAATCTCACAGTTTAAAATTAAATATTTCAGATTGTTTAGTTCTTGCTGATGTGCAGTAATGTATTCTTATCTCTATTTAGCTTTATCATGCTTCAAATTTGGGATGAGAGTTTGGTTTTGGCAACAAAAGGACACCACAGAGAAAATCCCTGCATTCCTGTACAAGTTTCCAAATGAGCACCTGGATGATTACACAACACTAACAATTTTCTGTTAATACTTGAGACAACAGTTAAATATTTTGGCAGAAATGCATGTCGTGTTTGGAGGTGGAAAATAAACAAACAAACAAACAAACAAACAAACAAACAAACAAATAAAGCACCGCACACCATCACCAAAACCTCATTCCAAAGGGTTCACAAATTTTCAAAAGTGCTTGGTGTGTATTAAGCATTTGTGTCTTTTTCAGATTTAAGTACTCATTCACACCCACACAGAGTTCATGGCTGTGCTTTATATCTCCTCGTACAAGTTGTACAGAGTACAGAGGTAAGACGTGACTGAATTAAATCCTGAAAGTTCACAAAACTGTTTTCTCCCCTCTCTTTTACAGCAAGAAAAACACCACCAATCTGAAGATCACTCCAAGACTAGAGAGACTTGTAGAAACTTAAAGTGCACCTATTAGGGTTTTTCAACTATTACTTAATCAAACTGCACTGAGTTATTGACTCCCAAAAGATGGAACCGATTCTGAACAGCTGAAATGAGTCGTTAGTAATTCCAGACTCACTTCCTGCACACACCTAAGTAGGTTTGTAACAAAAAGCCCCGTCTCTGGTCTTCATTGGCTGCTCACTGACAGTGGTAGACCAATCACAACAGACTGGGACATCTGACCAATCAGAGCAGAGTATGCTCTCTGAAAGGAGG
>JANDJT010000206.1:12786171-12811551 GCA_024331685.1 Stegophilus panzeri | reverse complement strand
CATGTCTGCTGTTACTGTGGCCAAACAACTCTATCTTTGATTCGTCTGTCCAGAGCACATTATTCCAAAAAGCCTGGTCTTTGCCTATATGCTGATTGGCAAACTGTGGTCTTGCAAAGGCTTTTTCCTGGCATGCCACACATGCAGGTCAAATTTGTGCAATCTCTTTCTGATTGTAGAAGCATGCACTTTAACACCAACAGCTGCAAGACTTACTAGCAGATCCTGTGATAATATTTGTGGAGACTTCTTTTTGTATCAGACGGTCTGCTCTTGCTGAATTTGCTGGGATGGACAGTCCTGGACAAACTGGCAGTCATTTGAAATCTGCATCACTTGTAGATGATTTTTCTTACAGTGGAATGATGTGTTTCAAATAATCTGAAGATCTTTTTAAATCCCTTGCCAGACTCATAGGCATCCACAACCTTTATTCTGAAGGTCTTATAGAACTCTTTAGATCTTGGCATGATGACACCAAACACCTTAACAGCAAAGGGAAAACCAGACACTAGATATGAGAGGGGTATAAATAAGACAGGTTCCACCTGCACTCCCTAAGCAGGTTCTAATCACTGGCACCCAATCTTGAACACTTGATTCTAATTTTATGGATTTGAAGGTGTGATAAATGTAGGGGTGTACTTGCTTTTCCCATGTGACTGATCTGTTTATTTTTAATTAACTGACTTAATTTAAATTGTGAAAATTACTACAAAATGTAAATTTTATTAATAGGCATTGTTTAAAAGAGAATCAAATGTTTGCTTCTTCAAATATGTAAAAAAAAAAAAAAAAAAAAAAAAAAAAAACACAACAATATCGTGTACACCAGTTGGGGGCAATGGTAAGGACCCTGGCTCACTAAACATTGGGACACTGATGACTTAATTTCCAATGACACGACTACATACTCGCGTTGTAAAACGTCAGCACTGGCATTTATCAACATCTGCCATTTTTTTTTTTTTTTCAAGCTGAGATGCTTCAGAAAATATGATGTCAATTCTAGTAAGGGAACATAGTGAGCATCGATACTCCCTGGTTTTTGCAGTGCATTGTGGGACTTTTTCGCAAGCAAACGTTCCAGTGACCTGGCAGGATTTTGATTAAGATGCTCTTAAAATGGTCGACTTCCTGATCAGTGCCCAAAAATAAAAATAAACAAAATAAAAAGCAACAAGCTAGCCAGCTAACTGTGAAGAGTGATGTATTTAGTGAACTGTATAGTCAATGTTATGGATTTAACAAGCAAATATGTCTGTATGTTGATTGATTTAAAGCAAATACTTGTATACACAGTCTAACTCATTTAAAGATAAGAAGTGATATGTTGATTGTTTCTGATGCTGTGTGCAGCCATGCTGATTTGACGTCATGATGAAGGAACTCGTAGTTGAGAACAACACTCCAAGTTGACGAGTAGGAATTTCAAATTGTGGGTGCATTTTCTTTGGCTTTTACTGCTTGGAGGTGGGGAATTACAAGTTGCAACCTCGAGTCAAAAGCAGCGTTAGTCTGTAGCTGTGGTAGCCCATACCCTCCAATAGCTGAGCTGCATTACTGGGAACATTTAGCTCATTCTTCCTTTAGGAGGCGCTCCATCACCATTTAGTCTGCAGATTGCATTTGTAGCTCTATGTGAGCTTAACCTTTTATGGAGTTTTGTGGACATTACTAAATATAAAGCATCTGTGAACAAAAGTGCAACTTATGTAATTGGCTCAGTTTATCTCATAAATATGAATATTCAAGTTAAAGACATATTTATATTACAAAGATTAAGTTCATGCCAGTTTATCTCCATCGCTAATCTGCACTCACTCAGACCTGTGAATACACATGATGCAGCTTTAACTTAATGTAATTGCATAAATATTATTTGTATTGCTAATAATTGAGGCCACATGCAGTGTATAAAAATGACTTGCATTTACAAGTGTCTTCTAAATAAAATGAAGAGATGTGTCTAAAGAAACAGAATCTGAAGGTGCTGAATAACTTTCCTACAGCTCTGTACTACCTTGAGCTCGCACCAAAGCAGCTCAGACTCAACCATCAGTAGGTCTCACCTCTTTACAGACAGGCAGGAGACAGTGCAAGGTGTGGAGTAAAGACCTCAGCTCTCCTCCCAACTGGAGGCTGAGGTGACAGACACACATGAGCTGCAGTGCTAGCTGCGCTAACTCAGTCCTCCAGCGCTCAGGCTCGGCCAGCAGAGCAGAGCTTAGCGACTCGGCCATGGAACTGATCTCCACCACAGCTGTAATGCTGTCCACCTACATCCACCAGAACAACAGAAGCAATTCACCATGCATTAGCAGAAGTCACCCAATGGCAATTAGGTATAAGGAGTATACTGATTTTCAATGACTATAATATAACAAACTACTATCTAGCATATTATAATTAACTTTTCTTTCAGAGTTTACAATAAAATCAAAAATAATATGCAATCTCTGCTCATTAGTAATTACTACATTTATTCTTTAGGAAAAAAAAAACCTTGGCACGCATTGCACTCAGGACTCCATTCAGCATTATCCGGCTTCATTTATAGCTAGCACAGAGTGTAAATATTCATCAAAATAGGTGCATTCATTCTATATAGACCACAGGAATATTTGTAACATTGTTTTTTTTTTTTTTTTTTACAATAACACTGTGTGCATAAGAGAATAAACTGTAGATCAACAATACCTATAACTAAAGCATGATTCTTTCCAGATGTTAATAAAAGCATTCATATCCATGATTCATTTTAAGATGCTTACCATTATATGAGGGAACAAATTGAAAAGGCAGTGCAGGATCTGGTGGGTGACCCGTGCACAGGCTGAGCTGTGAACTTGAGTGACCTCCCGGCGCTGCAGCAGCACTCGGAGCAGTCCATGTCTGAGCAGTGCATTCTCTGACAGCCTCTGAGGCTCACAGTAAAGGTAACGCAGGAACGGAGCCAGCATGGAGATAAACAACGGCTCATCACTGGCACACAAAGAAATGCATCATTGAGAATCAGCTTGTTAAAATGAACCAAGATAAAATGCTGGTTTGTTCATTGTAATTACCAGCGAATGATATTGGATCTAATTGAATAAAACAAACGGAAAGCAGACTATCTGGTGCTACATTTATTGGCAAGTCAGAGACTGGTTGCAAAATTCTGTAAAATTCTTTTCTGATCCTTTTACCTTTAAAAATAAACCATTGAAACACCTGATCTGACAGAAGTAAAGTCAACCAAGAGTAGTCTGGTTATTAGATAGAGAAAAAATGAGAGAGACTATGCATGTGTTATCTCTCTCAAGGCCTCTTGTCTGGCCAATATGCTGAAGGGGAGCTCTTACTTGTCAGCAGCCAGCTGGATGAAGTCATCAATCTCCTGCAGAAGAGCAGCCCAGCAATCAGGCCGATTCTCCAGCACTGTGATGTATGGATGAGGGCAGCTCCTAGGTCACATACACACAAACAATCCTCAATTAACAGAAACATATTAGTTATTAGAAAGTTATTTATCTAGAAATCATTTACACTGATCACTTCATCATCATGCAGGCTATTTGTCAGTACCTCGAATAGCGAAGGCTACAGAGCCCCACAGTTATGGAACAGAATTCCAATTAGTGTTCGGGACTCAGGACACAGTCTCAGTGTTTAAGTCCAGGCTGAAAACGTATTTGTTTACTCAAGCTTACCATGAGTAGACTTTCTTTTACGCAAAACACAGTCTTACCTAACAATCTCTCCCTCTCTTTACCTCCCTCTTCCTTTCTCCTTCTGTCGAGCCACACATGATTTTATGGAGACGCTAGTGATCCTAATCCTTTCTGCTCTCCGGACCTGCCTGATCCGTTCGGATGCCCTACCTCTGGATGGAGCTCTCATCAACTCCAATTCCACATGGACATTCTCAATGTGGTTGCTGGGACTACGGTCTCTACTTTGGCCCTGGGACTGCAATTACAACAGCACTCGTGTCTCCTTTGAACAGTGGACTAGTTCAACAAACAGAGCTTATATAAAACCATAATGAACTTTCTTTTACTTTCACACTATCCGTTGTTACTCAGATGAGGATGGGTTCACTTCTGAGTCTGGTTCCTCTCAAGGTTTCTTCCTCATATCTTAGGGAGTTTTTCCTCGCCACCGTCACCACCGGCTTGCTCAACTGTGATAAATTCACACACTTAAAATCTATATCCTATGTTTATATATTTCTGTAAATCCGCTTTGAGACAATGACCATTGTAAAAAGCGCTATACAAATAAAATTGAACTGAATTGAATTATGCAAGATGATAAATACTTTTGCCCGACACATGGTGTTGACATCAGAGAAATCTTCAGAAACTACTTACGTTTGTACATTGTATGATCTGAAAACTAAGAATTAACAGGATCTGTAAGTATGCAGAAGAGGGCAGATGTTTTGATAACTAAATATAAGTAAAAATGTTCAAAGCTTTTGGTTGAGCAAATAACATTTTATTATTATTCACAAAATGTTGAAAGCCTTTTGTTAATATCCAAAGTGGTTTAGGCAAACTTGGTGGATATCTTCATCGTTTTCCTCGTGTCAACGAGATTTGATTTAATTATTTATTTTTTGTTAAATCTCACCAGGTTTCTGTACAGTGACTGGTGATATTAACTGTTACAAAAAAAAAAAAAAAAACGAACTCCTAGCTCTGCCTGGCTTTTCACATGAAACTTTCACACAAGTATTTGCAGGTTACAAAGTTAACAGTTCATGTAACTTGACACATGACACAGCAAGTTTATGACACATTCACAGCAGATGAACTGTTTTATTTAGAAAGCTCTGCAAGACTCGGACACTACGTGAGAAAGAAGAAGTGGAATGATTCAAACCACGATGTTTACGCCCATGTACTTCATCTTGCTGGAGCTTAGGTTCTCGACTAAATGATCTGCCAGGTTCTGTATTTGGAGCAAAGTCATTCCATTCTGTGACCCCGACTGTCAGGCACACCTCAGTCTGAGGGTTAACACTGAACAGAAGCCATCTATTATTCTCCCAGACAGGTCTCTAAAGCATTTATCTCCTTATCTATCTTCTGGTGTTCCCCATCCAACCAGGGCAATATTCACATCTCTGGAACCCATCCATCAGACTCCAGTTTGGCCAGACAGCCACAACATTACCTGCCTTCAGTGTCTATTCAGTGGCTGCCCGACACCCTGACCTTCTTTTCATAGAGTTTAACTGCAAGTTCACAAAGCAAACAGGGGGCCATAAGGGCAGTAGTTTAAGTTTAAGACACGTACAGGTTGCTCTGCTTGTGAAGGATCTGAACTGGTTGTGTTTCGTTCATGGGGACAACCACGAATCAAAGGTATTTGATTTATTTTTTTTCTTTTTCAATTCTCAAAACACTATTTAACTCGTTTCACATGTAACATGACTTTAACCACTAACCACTTGAGCAGTACTTCATTATTATACTTAGTATAATTAAGTATTATTTTAGCATATTTATGCTTTGAGTATTATTGAAATGTAATATTACTTAATTCCATTTTCAAGAAAAAAAAAAAATACACCTTAGATCAAAGTCAAAGTAGTTCAAATCTCAAAGTTGTCTTCTCTCATTCAGCCAATGAAATTCAGATGTAGAAATTGGAATAACTTAACCTATGTTGCTATGACCTACTTTATTTCATCAGTTAAAAACATTTACTGTTTAGTACTTGAGTACATAAAAAGTATCAACTTTCTGACTTTCACTTGACTACATTTTCAGCTGGACGCTTCCATTGTTAACTGAGTAAGAGTTTAACACTATACTTCTATACTGTCACTCAAGTATAATTTCTCAGTTGATAGCTTGGTCCCAAATTGAAGCAATTTCAACGCAAATAAATTACTGTTTTATGTTTTCTTTCTTATCTTCACACATTTATTTAACACAGTCAAGGGCATATTCAGTCACTACCACCTAATATTAAGTAGATCATTAACTAAAAGAGCATTACCAAGAGACAAAATGATTTGGATGGTAATATTTTCTAAATGGCCTTGTGACCCTACAACAGATTGTGGAGGTGGCACCAGGCAGATGGGCAGCCTGGGCATCACCAAGCCACTTCCATTAATTCTGGCACCTTCTCTGATGGCCAAGCTGCAATCCCAGATGAGTTCATGCAAAGACAAGCTCTCCAGACATTCATCTTCTCACAAGGCAGCACCCAAGAGAGTCAAAGCCTGGTTTTAACCAGGCCATGGTTTCTCCAAACATATGATGCCCACGTTATATTTAAAAGCAGGCAAAAATGAATCACTCTGGAAGCATTAGCTGAGGATTAAGGGGTAAAGAACAGAAACTTCCCCTCCCCCACTATAATTGCTATACCCCTGACATGCTCATGACCCCAGAAGCATGGATCACAAAGCCCGGGATTTTCCATAGGTTCTGTGGATGGACGGCAATAAGCACGTTCACCCAGCAATGCCTGTAAATTGGATAAATGTAAGACTGTTAAGACTCATCACTATTGATTGATTTCAGCAAAAGAAATCAAATTACACGTTTATCACTACTAATGAGACAGCCATCCCCAAGGGCTTGATCATATTAGGGGGACAATTTATGAGCAATAACTCATGAAGACATGTGACCTTTGGTGATAGCAGAGGGGGCTTGGGAGCTTTGTCCTAACATGTATTTTCCCTCACTAGGTAATAGGTACATAGTATCATCAGTTGTTTTTTTTTCTCTCTGCGGCCATATTCAAAAAGAATCTCATCTTGTCACTCCCCTCTGTGGCACTAAAAGTTCGCAACTAAGAGTTTATCCCTAAAAACTACTCAGGAAATCAAATGAGAGGAACATTAACTAAGGGATTCCTAAACTAAGTGGGAAGAACCCCACTGCTTCAGATGCCAGCATGTTTAATGAAAGAATATCAATAATGACTGATGCGGTGAACTCCTAAACAAAATCACAATGCATGATGTCATGAAGAAAGAAAATGAAAGTGATGCTAATTTCATACATCAAAATCATCTAAACGCTCACACCAAATACATTTTGTGCAAAGTCAGTGCAGCATTTGTCCATGTATTAATAACAGGATTTGCATTTTAATTTATACTTAATTAGAGTATTGATTTACACAGTCCTATTGTAGGCCCCCTTTGTGTTTAGTAAGTGCCACTGAGGGACCCCACTCCGCTGAACAAAGCCAAAACAGCAGACATGGCATATTTAGTGAACAGATAACTACATTAGAATGCAAATACGGTTGTCATTACATATATCAAAGAAATGAACTAGAACATGAACAGCAGCCATTTTGGATTGTTCGCTATTCGGTTTTAGTGATTTAGTAGTCCTCTGGGCAACCGTTTCGTTTTTGCAGGTTTTGGAGAATTGCATTTTTTTTTTTTTTTGCATTTTTATATATACACACACACATATACATACACATACATATACACATATACACAGAGGTGCTTGAAAGTTTATGAACCCCTTAGAAATTTCTATATTTTGGTCATAAATATGAAACAAAAATAAATCATCATCAGATTTTCACACAAGTCCTAAAAGTAGACAAAGAGAACCCAGTTAAACAAATGAGACAAAACTCATCCTGCTAATCCTAGAGGTTCACATAATTTTGCCACTCACAGCTATTGGATCATTTTCCTCATTAAATAAATGAGCAAGTATAATATTTTTGTCTCATTTGTTTAATTGGGTTTTCTTTGTCTAATTTTAGGACTTGAAAATCTGATAAAAATCTGATGATGACGACATCATATTTCTGCAGAAATATAGAAAATTCAAACTTTCAAGCACCGCTGTATATATAATGCTTTTTAAATGACTCTTAAACAGGAAAAGTTAGTAGCTACCTTCTGCCTTAGGATCCTTTAAGAATCTGCGCCCTAGCCTATATATGCTGACCAAGAAAAACATGAATTCTTAAAATGTGATGACCATTACATTTGTTTGTTCAATAAAGGACAAAATAGACAGGTTTTGCATGTTTAGGGCCTGCTTTTAGTGCTAAAATGCTTTGTGAATTGTCAGCCTAAAAATTTATTTATACAAATTAGCATAATTAGGCTTTAAGTAGCAATCTCTATCCAACTGAAAACTAACCTCTTAAGAAACTGATACATATTATAGGCTATAAATCAGTGCTCACACTGGCAGTACGGCAGACGTACAAACGCTCACCTGATTGAGTACGGACAAGAGAAGGATGTGCTCTTATCCCTCTGACTTGCTTGGATCTGTAGCAGCTTCCCAACCACCTTTATCAGCCCTTGTACATTTCTGATTAACACAGAGACCAGAATCGAAACATTAGTGCAAGCTTCTCCTCTTAATACAAAATAAATAGAATTGCATGTCTTTTCTATGTATGATACACCAAAACCAAGCCACTTCACAAAAAACTGAAAGTATAAAACACATCTTGAAATCAAGAATCTAATGAAGTGTTTATCACTACCAGGTTTACATAATAATAATAATAATAATAATAATAATTATAATTATTATTATTATTATTATTATTATGCACTTTACATAAGTATTGATCCTTGAATATGTGCCTATGATGGATTGTAATGAGAGACGGTTTCAAGACAGTGGAGCAGGACGTAGGTTTCTCATACATTATAAATCACAAGGGTATGACAGCACACTCTGCGCATTCTTTCATCTCTCCTCTCACTTCCTTCATCCTGCACTCATCTCTCAGCTGGCCTGTGTTTCCCTTCTTCCTCTGGGTTTGATTACGCCGCATTTTACTGAGAGGGAAGCCGTAATTCCACACTGACAGCAAATTCATCTGCGCATCTGCTTTTATCTCTGCTATCGCATGCATGTGTTCCATGTGAATAGAGGCAAGTCTCAGTTTGCATGGAGCATGCCAGGAACTTCTCTCACATGCTACCTACAGGCTATCAGTGAGTGCATAAAGAAATTGGGAAAATGATGCTGGAGCTTGGATGTAGTCATCAAAATGTAGGTATAAACAGGTTGGAATGAATCATAAAGCACACTTTTGACTCTACAATGTTACACAAAGGATACTCTGACTGAACCCCAAGGAACCCCCAAAGCAAAAGCTTTCGTGAAATTTTGAAATATTGGTGCAATTATCTTTAAAACGAGGGCCATCTGCTTAGGCTTTCCATACATGAAACAGCATGATTACAACAGCAGCCACGGTCGTCTTCTTCATCACATGCTTATTGGGTCGTGTTGCTGGCACACTGAGAACGGAGGATATGTGTACCGCGTGGGTTGTGATCTTCTATTATTATGGCGGGTGAGACAGCTTGAGCTGTTCGGGTGTGTGTGAACTGAATAAACATGAGAAATGACAAGCTGCATTTAAGCTGCGTCTCTCATTTCTCATATATCGGAATATGCAGATGAGCTCCAACAGCCTACTACATCTCTCATCCAAGTGGCCATAGATGCAGGAATGCAATCATATTATTGGTATATTATCATATAGTAATCATATAATCGTATACGGAGTGTAACGACACACAAAATTTAAATGCAACGTGATACAAGATGGAGGTGTCTTGAAACATTTTCAATACAGAAAGAAATAAGCATTTCCTGAATAGGTGTCTTATAATTATTAAAAAAAAAAAAAACATTATAAAAGCACAATAACAGATTTAATAATGACAGTGTTTGTGTGATCCATTTAAAGTCTTAACAGCATATTATGAAACCAAAGCAGTGCATTAGAGTGAAGCATGACTAAGCTGTCACTGGCAGGAACCAGGATGTCTGAAGCATGGGGATTTTCTACATTCTGCTGTTAGCTAGTTAAACTGTCAGAGTCACGCAGCTTTCTGTAGCCCTAGATGTGTTTTTGAATCTTGTGTTCTCCACTACCGAATATCCTTCCGTTTTCTGTACCGCTTATCCTACAGAGGGTTGCAGGGAACCTGGAGCCTATCCCAGGGGACTCGGGGCACGAGGCGGGGGACACTCCAGACGGAATGCCAATCCATCGCAGGGCATAATCGCATGCACACACACACCCATTCATGCACTACGGACAATTTGGAAATGCCAATCAGCCTACAACGTATGTCTTTGGACTTGGGGGGGGGCGACTGAGTACCCAGAGGAAGCCCCAAGGCACGGGGAGAATATACAAGCTCACACAGTGCACACAGGGCGGAGGCGGGAATCGAACCCCCAACAAGTGCGAGGCAAGCCACTGTACTCCCCCACTATTGAATATAACCTTCCCAATCGCTGCTGTGATTTTTTTTTTACCTGGGTTGAATCCATGAAGAAAGGGAGTAGAGAGTTTGCTGTGTGTGAACGTGTGTTTTCATATAGTGATAGAAAAAGAACGGGCGTGTCGGACATGTTTGTGATGTAAGCACCAGCGTATTGTACAAATATTTGTCACATCCAGCACACTAACATTTTGATCCACTGGCTGTTGTAACTTAACAGGAAACCAAAGTGCTCCTATACACCAGAAGTTAAGGTTCTGGAGGAATTTTCCAGTTCCTGCTTGCTGTATGCTAGCATATTAGCTCATTTAAAAAAAAGTGTGGGTTTTTTAAAAACCTCATAGTCTGTCCTGAATTGTGAAAAAATGGAAGCTACTTTTGTGGGCTTGACTAAGTTTAAATGTTTATTACACCTCATATAATACAAGTGGTATTTTCTGATAAGCCTACTTTATTATGCAGTCTGTTGAATGTATTGTTTGACATGCAGGCGTAACAAATCGAGAGCCTTGTCTCATTACTTTCATAATTTATACATAAGCAAATGAAACTGAAGGATAAACCATGAACCTTTAAATTAATTTCAGATCAAGCAAAACATTTGCTGCACTAATCTTCAAGCTTTCAAATGGAACATGTCAAAGACGTGATGTACATGCTGCTTAATTTGCATTTCACCCCCACTCCTTTTTTGTTGTTGCCATTTTTGACATATTAGTGTGAGAAGGCGTACAGATTTCTTTAATATTATCTGTCCCGGATGGGCTCACTTCCTGAAAAAAGTGGCAGAGCAGCAGACAACCAGCTGGGAGGGGTTGGAGCTGGAGCTTGATCATAATGCCATCAGTGCTCCACAGGGTGGGAAACATGACATTTTTCACTAATTGCTATTATTCTTCGGCACAGCAAATGACTTGCCCAACACCTACATTCATGACAAAAAAAATGAACAGTGCTGAGGAAGAGTGCTTTAAACCCAGCCCATCTCCAGTCCAGTGGGAATGGTCAGAATCCAGTATAGTTTAGTGTTGTTCAGCAGAAAAATCTCAAAATCTGAACCTCCAAAACATGGACATTTGGCAACCCTGAAATAAAAGGGTCACACTTTTTGAACAATTGCTCAATACTAAACATTCTTAAGGAGCCATGTTCACACTGGTGGTCATGTCTGCTTGATCACGGGCATGATGAGGTGGCATACCGTGCTGAGGGCAGGAGGTTGAGGATGCTGTTGAGGACGTAGTGCAGGTCAGCGTGGCCCTGCTCCACCAGCAGCACCAAGGCATCACAGCAAGCCGAGCGCACAACCACACTCTCACTGCTGCATTGCTCCCACAGAGCCACCAGAGCCGGGCCCTGCCATGACAAACACAACCACACATAACATATGCCTTAAAGGTCAAGACAACAGCTCTACTGATTGCTGCTTCAATTTATACTGGCAGTCATTTTAATATCATACTTATTGTTCTATCATTTTTAAATAATTGTCCATCCATCCATTTTCCCTACTTCTTATCTGACACAGGGTCAAGGGAGCCTGGAGCCTATCCCAGGGAACTCAGGGAACAGGGTGGGGGGAACCACACATTCACACACTACGGACAATTTGGAAATGCTAATCAGCCTACAGTGCATGCCTTTGGACTGGGGGTGGAAACCAGAGTACCCGGAGGAAACCTTCAAAGCACAGGGAGAACATGCAAACTCCACGCACACAGGGTGGAGGCAGGATTCGAAACCCCCAACCCCGGAAGTGCGAGGCAAACTTGCTAATCACTAAGCTAAAAGAGTTTAAAAACATCATATTTTAAAAAAAAAGTTTAAAAACAACATGTTCTTTCATAATTACAAAAATGAACTGAACAGTAAAATTGACAGTTAAAATAACCCAAAACAGGTTTGAAACACTGTAAATATTTGAATATTTAAATATCTGGATGCGCCAGGAAAAATGCGATGCCTCCAAATCAAGCAATTCAAGAAAATAATAAGACAAAATAAAAAAAACAGTATCACTATGCACACACTTCTAACAACATTAATAAATGCAGATTCAATGAATACACTAACTAAATCCTAGTATATTATACACAACCACTCACCCACTTCCCTGATAAACCACTGCTATATGACCTGCTTCTGCATACTGAAACTATTAAACTACTAAAAACATATGTAGAATAACAGATAGTTCATGTGTTTTTTTTACTTCCCACAGAAGTATAATGGCTGAGGATCTCTACACTTTCACCTTCATTAATAATGCCAGTCTGTTCTCGCAAGTATGTAGCCAGCTAGATAACTAACATAGAAGTGCAAATCACACAACGGAGTTCCATATCTGAGTCTCAATTTGCATTGGTACATTCTCAGAAAATTAACACTAGCTAAAAACATACACAAACAAAACATATACAGTCAACTGAAATAAGTACACCCCATGGATTTTTTTTCCTATTTGGACAAGCAAACATTTGAACAGTGCCTATTAATAAAGTTTATACACTCTATTTTCACAGTTTAAATTAAAAATAAACAGATCAGTCACATGGAAAAAGTAAGTACACCACTACATTTATCACACCTTCAAATCCATAAAATTAGAATCAGGTGTTCAAGATCGGGTGCCAGTGATTAGAACCTGCTTAGGGCGTGCAGGTGGAACCAGTCTTATTTATAACCCTCTCATATATAGTGTCTGATATTCCCTTTGTTATTGAGGTGTGTGATGTCATCATGCCAAGATCTAAAGAGTTCTATAAGGCTTTCAGATAAAAGGTTGTGGATGCCTATGAGTCTGGCAAGGGATTTAAAAAGATCTCCAAATTATTTGAAATACATCATTCCACTGTAAGGAAAATTATCTACAAGTGATGCAGATTTCAAACGACTGCCAGTTTGTCCAGGACTGTCCATCCCAGCAAATTCAGCATAAGAGTAGACCTTGTGATACAAAAAGAAGTTTCCAAGAACCCCAAAATTTCATCACAGGATCTGCTAGTAAGTCCTGCAGCTGTTGGTGTTAAAGTGCATGCTTCTACAATCAGAAAGAGATTGCACAGATTTGACCTGCATGTGTGGCGTGCCAGGAAAAATCCTTTGCAAGACTACAGTTTGCCAATGAGCATATAGGCAAAGACCAGATCTTCTGGAATAATGCGCTCTGAACAGATGAATCAAAGATATAGTTGTTTGGCCACAGTAACAGCAGACATGTTTGGCACTGACCAAAGACAGCTTTTCAGAGAAGCACCTCATACCAACTGTGAAGCACAGAGGTGGAAATGTTATGGTTTGGGGTTGCTTCACTGCCTTAGGGACTGGACAGCTTGCATTCATTGATTCAACTATGAATTCTGCATCATATCAAAGAATGCTCGAAGATAATGTGAGGCCATCGATCATCTCACCTTTCAACAGGATAATGATCCTAAGCACACTAGCAAATCCACCAAGGAATGGCTCAAAAAATAAAAAAATGTTGAGGTTTATGGAATGCAACTGAAAGATTATTGTATGGAAGAGTGGTCAAAAATTCCAGCAAGCCGATATCAGGGACTGGTGGATAATTATGCAAAACGCCTACAAGAAGTTATTTCTGCTAAAAGGGGAAAGCTTCTGAGGCCAAGGGTGTACTTACTTTATCCACAGACAAATTTCCTTGTGGTTTTGTACCAGTATATCAACTTTATTAATAGGCACTGTTTCAAAGATGATCAAATGTTTGCTTTTCCAAATATGTATAAAAAATAAAAAATTCAACCATTTCCATGGGGTGTACTTATTTTTGCCCCCACATGACTGTACCATAACCATACCATAAGTTTTTGTTCACCACTAACATTAGCTAACTTAGCTATCTGGCTAATTAACCGCTAGTAAACTAGTATGTATTTATTATAGGAATACATGAGTGTGATTTCTGTATCTGACTCACAATTCGTAATGTTCTCTGTGATTTATTTAGCAGAAGTCACAAGACTTTCAAAATTGTCCTTAATAATCAAAACTGTCGATCGTTGACATCAACTAACATTAGCAAGTTAGCGAACAATCATCCCACACAGGTTCAGTTATCCAATCTCCTCTAACTTCTAATCACCAAAAACGTTACAATGACTGGAAATTTCCGCAGACCAGCCTGGACACTCAATGATTTAATCATTAAAAAACATTTTATAAAGTCAAGAAAACCTGAAAGTGTATTATTATTGTTGTTAGTGTAGAATTCACCTGTGTATTGGACTCCGAGATCTTGTCCTTTTGGCCCTTCTCCTTCAGTACAGCAATAACCAGACTCCTCACAGCCTACACACACACACACACACACACACACACACACACTATAAAATCTCCTCACTCTGTACGATAAAAACTCACTTAGTATTACTAATTGTTAATAAATAAACAAAATTAAAGTGATATATGATGTTGAAAGAACAAGAAAGTGTATTTTGACCAACGGTTAAATTCCCAAAACATGCTTTAATATTCTATCTGCTGTTTCAATATTACTGTTCATAAACAGTTAAATATATAGTGGTTCATTATGGGATTAGTAATGATAGGGTAATGTGATTACTTTGTGAGAACAGAACACCTCAAAGTGTTTATTCCTCTTATTCCACAGCAATTTCTAGATTTATTAAAGAATGACACTTTCTAAAAAATTCATTTAATTAAATGTTGCAGAAAAGTTGAGAAAACTTTAAATTTAACTTTATGCAAATTTGGAGTGACTTGGTGCAGCGACTACCAGTGGGAGAGTTCCGCCATTTTGCCAGCGAGTCTGAATTGTATAATGGACCCAGACAGTCCGGCACTTGCTCTTTCGCCGCAGACAGATGGCCGCAATGGCAAAGAGCACACACTGCTTCCCCTTCATGTTGTAGGATATGATGCATATATACACTGGTGAATTTTATATACAAACGCTCTCCCTCCAGTATGTTTCATTTTAGAGGCAACAAAGTTGATTTGTTCTCAAAAGTGGAATGCTAATTGTGCCACCCACTTATAAATGTTACTATGGCAACCAGTAGTAGGAACGCCTACTGGCGACTTCACAGTACAGCAACTGGTCACTGGAATTGATAAAAATCGCTGTATGTGTGAATGTACCTTAAATCGGTTTAACTCTTAAGAGTTATTCTATTAAAGAATAAAAACCAGATACAATGACACTGATAGAAACTCGTTTATAGACACTGAAAAGGTTCTTAAACACCTTTTTTTTTTTTTTACCTGGGACTGAATGAAGGAGCTGGGAAACTCAAATCTCTTCTTTAAAGTTTCACTCGTCATCTCGAATCATTGTAGCCGGTCCGCACTGTCGAGAAGAGAATGTCCAAGTGTATGAACACATTTTCATTCATTTATATAGAAGACCCTTTCACGTCAGTTGACGTTTAGACAAGTGCTGCAGAATGAATTGTGCACCAACAAACCTGAAACAACTGCCAAGTGTCTTGTGAGTGTAAGCGGAGGAAAAACATGGGTATTAAACACACTTCAGAAGATAAACTCCAACAAACATCCCATATACATTAGACTATAAAAATGTAAACTGAAAGGAAAACTCACACCATTAATTGTCACTATTTGTCGCAGCCCTGTGCAGCACGAATTTCATAACGAATGTGAACGTGTGCATTTCAGTCAAATCCTGTTCTAATGTCAAAGCTGAACAATAGCAGTAAATGTATGCGGAGATTGAATGGATTGGAGAAACTGCAAAATAAAAGGTAGTTAGTTGCATGGTAAAAGAGAACACACCCAGATAAACATGAGTAAACAAGTCTGTTGTAAGATTAGTCAGGACACTGTTGGGTTTCTGTGTGTAGAGTATCATGATTGTGTTTAGCTGCTGGTGAGCAGGGCGATGGGAAAGGGGAGGAGTTTGACCCTAGTGCGTTTTCGTTTTAAAATGCGTAACTTGTGCTATGGTTACGCCTGTTGTCTACACTACTCCGGCGTTTCCGACCCTCGAAAATGGAAACTTTTGGAAACGCCGAAGACCCCATTTTAGTTTGAAAACAGACCAAAACGAAGACTTTTGAAGGCATGGCTCCGCCCACATTCACTCCCTGATTGGGTCTTCTGGATCATTGCTTATCCTTCCCTGATTCACCAAGCCCCTATCATATGACCATTACGCTACCTTGATCATATACACAACAACACGGAGACTGAACCACAAGCTTTGCTGGCTTTGTTGTCATTCTGAGCAGCCACTGTGCAGTTAAATTCTGTATTTTATAAAACTGCAGCTGCCTACATGTGCAAGAGGCAAGCTATGATTACAGAAATCTGCAACAAATCTCATAGCGGGCGGCGTAAACCCTACATAGAACACTAGTTTGCTGTGCCTGCTGGTGACTAGCAACCAACATCCTGTTTACACTTGTATTCGCATGCCCAGTGTGCATGAATGGTCATGGAGATCGTTTCTGAAACGCAGCGGAAACGCCAGTGTGGACGAGGATCGTTTTCCTTTTAAAAACGCACTCGTGTAAACAGGGCCTCAGGAGGAGTGAGCTGAGGATATTTTTCTAGAAATATTCAGGTGGTCTAGGGAGAACTCAATGAGTCTTCAGGTGGTTTTGTTCCGTGACTTTGTAAATAAGGTACGTGTTTTATACCAAGTGGTTATTCACAGTAAAATTAAAAATGTCTTTTTCCAACAGTTGAGCAAATCACTAACAGTTACAAGCGCAGATAAAAAGAAGTCGCTACTGTTACAGGAAATGTTATGTTGTTGTATGGACAGATTGCTACAGTAAAGCCGTCAAAAGCACAAAATATCAGAAAGCATGCAAACAAATCCCTCGTTTCATTCGTGTGATTGTCGAAAGCACAAAAATTTTCAGATGAGCAAATCCTGCACAAAATGTGAGCCGACTGTATCCCTCGCTTTTTCGTTTTTGTGCTTGTTAAAAGCACTTGAAATGTGATTCGCTGATATTCCGCATAACCATATGACAGTATGAGTAAAGCTTTTAGCGACTGATTTCAGCAACCAACAATTTAATTAGAAAATAACATCCCAACTCTAAACATAAACATTTGGTTTGAGTTTAGTATTGGCTAGTATTTTGGGTCCAATTTTGAAGTGACACTGGGTTTCCTTTGGCAGCCCTGCTACTGACAAAATACGATCACAAGTGGACACTGAAGACACGTGAAAATACGAGGCACTTGTGCTCAGATCACTGAGATGCTTATTTATATACAAACACAACTGTGGAATCTAATGATTAATGGTGATCACCTCACCATTAACCACCTCAAATAATTAAGATAAATTAAGAGAGAGACAAAAGATGTGGAGGAGATGAGGGTTTATTGCTGCTACACCATAAGTGATAACAGAAACTTGTTACAGTCCCTGGAGGATAGTGCGATCGCAGAAATGAATGCAAAATCAAGCGAAACCTGTAATGTTCGGAGGAGCTTGCAATTTTTCAAAAACACCGCAGATTTTCCGCAGATTTGGGCCAAGATGCATCATGATACGTCATACATCACAACGCACATTCAGCCAAAGCCCTCTTCGCTTCATGTGCGTCGAACATGAGTACAGCTAAAAGGTCTCATTTACCAACAAACAATCACTGCGAAAGACACAGAAAAACACAGAAAAAAACTCCACAAATTACATCGTAAATTTTTTAAAAGGCACAGCATAATCAAGCAGTTTTGGCTGCAACAATCACAAAAATCCTGTTCGGACTGTTATGTGAATGTTCCTTAACATGAAAAGTAACTATAAACAGTTAAAAGTCCGGTAAGACAATATTGTGATTAAGGTGTTTACATGAGTCATGTTTAGAATACTCCTTTCATGTTCCCGTTTTACATGTTATAGAACATAGAGTGATTAACGGTACGTGTCATTACGTCCCCACGCCACGCCGTCCGCTGTCACTCCAGAATTTCAGGTATCAACATACAGTTCATCTTCGTTATGGTACCGTATACAGTTTTGAGTGTTTTATTTTTAATTTTACAAAAGCTTCATGTGCAGTTAATTATTTGTCATGCTATACGTGCAAATAGACGATTGCTTGAAGCCGTGGGCTGCGTCTGAAACCGCGTACTTACCTACTGTATAGTAGCTGAAATGAGTGCATTTCACCCACTATATAGTAAGTAAGTATGTGGTTTCGGACGCAGTCGTGCTCTCTTGTTTGCCGTAAAACAGCTGAGCACTGCCGTGTGTGATCGTGTCCTGGCACAAAATGCGGTGAAAACTCTCACACGACGTTAATAGTGTGTTTGAGGTGTGTACATGTCTGTAATGCACGTCAATAATGCAACTAAACCAGGAATACTCAACATGCCTTCATTCGATTTGTGTTTACTTCGACTATGACTTTAGCCAGATTAAGGTAATCAGAAATCGCTGTTTACATGGTAGTTTCTTAATCAGAATATTGTCTTAATCGGGTTAATGTTGGACTATTGTTGTCCATGTAAACATACTGATTGACAAATTGTTGTGGTATAAGAGGAATAATACTTCAGGACATGCCATTACTGGAAAATAATCAAGGCTAGTTGCATTGAGCCATTACCACACTGAAGTTGATTATTTAACAATAACAGCACATTCCAAAGTGTTCTATTAACCTTCTACCACAGCAAATTGTCCTCTGACCTGAAGACCCTCCCGTAGCAGAAATCTTACTGGGGGGTGCTGCAATTTAAATTATGCACACATTAAAGTGTTTTTTGACCTTGGATGCATGTAAATCTATTGTATGAGACCTCTAAAACAAAATTAGGCACGTTTCAAAACCATAATAGGTGCGCTTTAAATATCAAACATGTTATTTGGTGAACTGAATTTACTTTTGATTATAAGCACAATAAATGTTGCCAGCTTTCATATACAAATATCGGGAGGATAAGGGTCGAAACAACATGAAAAACTTCAAATAATTTCAAATTTCCATCGAATATTTTCCCCTTTTCCATTGCCCTGCTCACCAGTAGCTAAACACAGAGTCATGATACTCTACACACAGAAACCCAGCAGTGTCCTGACTAATCTTATCACAGATTTGTGATGATAAAATAATTAATTCAATTATACTGATTGTATACGCCATTCTACAGCTAGAAAGGGTTCAATTTGAGCTGGCACAACTTGTCAGAACTGCTGTTATAGAAATTTAATGAACACTTTCAGAATAATCAGAATTGAGAATTCACCAGTGCTGTGGTATAATCCCAGTTACGTGATGTAATAACTGTGACAGGTAAATTATCTTAGAGATGGTGATTGATTCAGTAAATACAGTGACAGTATGTGATCATGTTCATCTCAATCAGACATTTCTACTTACAAGAAGCACTCGCTGGTCAAAACTGCCATGGCTTTAGAGACAACAAACACTTCAGATACTTTTACAGTCCAGCAACGCTCAAGGAATATCAATACCCAGGCTGTTGTGTAGCTTTGGTTTAGCTTTAAGAACACTAAAACAATGCGTACGTGTCCAGGAAAACCACCCTAAAGCTTGCAGTTAAAACAGCTGTCAGGTGCACACAGTAAGGGCACGTCTTATCAGCAGAACAGCCTGAGTCACTAGTCTCGTGTGGACAAAGCAACAGTTGCTGACTGCTGATGCTTCACGTTCTATCAGAGTCACGAGGTTGAAAACAGTCATCTGATTGACACAGGCTTCTGGAAGCAGCAGATTAAGACAGATATTCAAACACACAGCACATGGGAGTGATGATGGAGGCCCTGCATTCTTTGCCTCACCCTTTAACAAGTGATAAGTGACACACCAGCACAGTGGCTTTGCGCTCCACAAGCTGCATTGTCTCTAGTGTGACAGCATTTCAGACAGCAACCAGGGAAATACACGTGTCTTTTATCGCAGGAGAACAGGTAGGTTTTCAGCACAACCTTGTAGGAATGTGAATGTGTGATGGGAACATGACAAATCTCAAACAGTCTGGGGGGTCAGCTTTCGTAAAAAATTTTAAAAAATTAAAAAACAGTGCAGCATAAAGATGGCAGAATGTAGAATGAATAAGAATGCTTGCCTTAGGATATTAAGATAATATTCAATGATATAGATATATTTGTTAGGAAATGTTTACATTTACAGCTGATTTCTGTATCTCATGTTTACGCAAATATCCAGACAACAGAGGTCCGTATGGTGGGTTTATAAAGCCTGTCAAGGGAGAACATCAGGCCAGAAAAAATTATAGCAAATGTTCAGGTGTCAGTTAAGCAGTGTCTGCAGTTATTTATATATTTTTTTAAATCAGCAGGGTGAAGTTCTTTTTTTTTTATTAACTACTGCATATTAAAACATGCACTCATACATGCTGCTACTTTTCCCAGCACTGTCCATTAGTGTATGAATGTATTACGCTCTGTGTTAGTGAATTCATCTAATCATTCTCATAACTATAGTTTATTTATACCAATATACAGTATGTCAGACTGCAAGTTTGGTCAAAAACTTATACGTTAGTCTAAAATGGTTCAATACACTTGTCACAATGTATGGTGTGTAGTGGGGAGAACGTTTTTTTGCAGATCTGGCAACCCTGTTAATAACTAACACACTGTACAATACAGCAGATTGCAATGACTCTGCTAAAGTGTCAACTCTTTAGTAGAGAGATGTGTGAATGAGTGTGAAATTAGCCACCACAGTAAAAGACGTAGGGAAGCAGGTCTTGGAAAACAAAGCAGTCCTCAGCACAGCACATACGTGGAAAATATTCCAGAGCTTTCCAGCCTGCTGTTACTTTTCCCTGAACAATGTGGAGTGCTTGCTTGGCACTGCCTGTGTGCACACTATAATACTACATTGTCTGTGCTGCAGATACAGACTGAACACGCACGTGGAGCTGTTTTCTACACCAGATCAGATCTACCAGGGTTAAGAGGCATCAGACCCAACCTATGTAGCTTCTCTGTATCTTCAGTGAGAGGGAAAAGGCTTAATCATATGGTGTTAGGGTGTGCTTAATAGCAGCCATCTAACACAAGAAGATATAGTCTCGTCTCCGAAGTTCATCTGTTTAATCTGATTTATTCTACGAGTTACATGGATTATTTTTAACAGATTTGATTGGTTGGCAAAGGATGTCAGTGCTAAAGTTACTAGCTCTGGAGCACTCGCTTTGCACCATTTTTTGCAGACTGCTGCATTGAGAGTGAAGCACTTTCTGTAAAAAGAGATGTAGATGCCTCACATACGAGTGAATACGAAATTAGTGAAAGTTGAATCAACTTACCGGAACTGTCTGCTTCTAGCCTTCGGAGTTCTCCAACTCAGAGCAACGCGTCACAGCCACATCATTGTACGGTGAGCGAGAAGGGTCAAACGTACAGCCAAAAAGCGATTGAAAAACGTTTGCAGATAACGTAAAAACAATAATAAAAAAGTATTCTACTAAAAAAGTATTATAGTATGCTGTATTCTACAGGGATATTATTTTGCAAAGCACCCCCACAGATGATCCATTTGCCCCTAGCAACCTGTACATCCTTACTGGCCATGAGAGCAGCTATTAATGAGATCCAGGGTCCAGCCAACTCACAGTATTAAAGAGACTACTACAGATGAAGAGGACTCTTCAGAACTCAAACAAAAAGATTGAAAACACTGCTGCCAAGTTTTAAACAAAAACAGATAAATAGGCTAACCCACCAGAGGTTTTATCTTAACTGTCTTCATAGCAGATTAAAAGTAAAGAAAATGAGAAGTTCAACTACAACTGTACTGTTTAACAAAACGTGATATATTATGTAATAAGATGAACAGCCAAGTAGCAAACTACACTGCTTGTGCTTGGCTGTGTTTTTTCTGCAAAAGTAAATCCTGAATGTTTGCAATGTGTTAATCCTGGTGCTGTAATTATTTTGTATAATATGATGTTTATTTTGTAGTTAAGGAAAACAAAATTATATGGTTTACTTCTCCTTCCAAGGCAGCCTTTTGCATTAAAAAGCAGTGTTAATAATCTATGTCACTAATGTACATTTTGTATAATAGTGTAAATTGTGCTTTTAAAATATCTTAACATAACCAATAATGGTTAAACAACATTTTAACAATGCAGACAACAAATGTGAATATATCCTAAGAAAAGTGAATCTTTGAATGAATCTTGTGAATATATTGGTCACTAAAATTTTAGCATGGTACCTTATGGCAAAAAACTCTTAATTATTTGAAAAAGCATTGTTGTTGAAATGTATGTAAAGATGGTTTATATGGAAGATTGCCAACACCCTGAAACAGTTGCAACCCTACAGCAGGTTAACAGGACAGAATGGCTTGCTACGGTCAAATACATCAGAAACTCATTAGAAGAATAGTACAAAACTCAAGATGTATTTTTAGATTGTACAAGTTACATATTGTAGTGTAACTAAGGACAATATTGTTTGTGTCACTGTTAAACTTACAAATATCTGCTTGCTCTTGGTTTTAAGCAAGGCCAGTTATTCAGACTCAGCCTGCAGCTGCAGCCTTGTTTAAGAAGATCCCTTTATACCATTTGGTACAGCAGCCTTGATCTTTATGCTTAATACTACTGCCAAGCCGTTACTCTGCCATGTTTTGGTCAGGGACAGCACGCATATAGGTCTATAGGGTCAAGTCACTATCGCTAAATGTGGAAAGTAAGCTAGCATATTCTTTGTGGGGAAATAACTTTTAATTTTGGTTCTTTTATACTGGGTTTTTAGGGAACCAAATAATCCAGTTGTGGGAATTCACTTGCCATCACTTCTGGCATTCCCAAATAGACATTATGCTAAACAACAATCATGCATCATAAGACACGCTCTCTCCCTAGTACTACTAAAGAATAATTTGATTATCATTCCCCTTGATATCGAAGTTCAAGTCCACTCAATAGTTTTTCTTTGCCCATGTTTTTCTTCATCTCTTTGCTCAGTTCTAATGTTTATGCACTACAGCAAAGAAGGTTAATTGTGATTCTTAGTAAGTTATTCCGCTTGGGAAACTATTCAAGTAGTTCACTGGAATTCTACATAAGAATTCCTGCTTTTTCATTTTGTTCTTTCCTTTACATGCCAGTCTGTGCATTACCCATGTTGCTTTGTTTAGTTTACTGAGTTTGTTTCTGTTAAATAAACTATTTTCCTTTTTCTCAATCTGCATTTGTGTCATTTCTTTTACAGAATCATAACAATGTTACAGCAAGATTATACCTATGAGAATATTTACACAGGAGTAATATTTAAAACATTTTACTGACATCAAGTTTATGTGTTCATGTCATTTATTCAAATATATACAGTACTTATTTTTAACCCACTTTTACTTAGTTTACGTTTCCCACTTATCATGTTATTACTGAAAACAGTGCAGAAAACACAAACCACACAAAATAAAAGCATTTATTTTAATATAGAGATTTAAAATATAAATTCACTGGAAATATTAAGGTATTCATTTTTTAGAAAGGAAAATAAAATGTATATGTATTTTGCATAGAGGCCAAAGGTCTTTGGTTAAATCTGACCTGAGCATCTTACATGTGCTGGTCATAAAATTAGAATATCATAAAAAAGATGATTTATTGTATATTTTTAATATATTTTGTTTCAGCAACATAACACAGTACTGAAAATAACAAAAGGTTCAATGATGGTTTTTTTTTGGGGGGGGAACACATCACTGAACCTTTTGTCTTTTGCAGTACTGTTATGTTGCTGAAACAATAGAACTTAATTAAATTGTAAGGCATTTCCTCCTAAAACGTTGCTTTACAGTAATCTTTTAGTCTCATGACACTAAATGACTGTTAAATCATATTTATTTTAGTCTTCATTGCACATGCAAAGTGGATTAAACGAAACAAAGTTTATAATCACAGTTCAGAAAGACTTCCTGTTATTTGTTCAGTTGTACTGTTAAACGTGGACGCAAACGTCTGTTTGCGCACGCGCACGCATGCTCACGCATGCTCAGTACAAAGCGTGCAGATGGCGGTTATCAGATAGCCACATGCTGTTTTATCGAAATACTGTCTTGTTTATTTCAAGTATATTTTTATTTTAGATTTTTAGATACTTTGATTGATCTTGAAAGAAATTTGTTTATTTGCATATCTCAACCTTGTACGTAGGTTGAAGTGAGAGCGCAGGGTCAGCCATCTCACGGCGTCCCTGGAGCTGATAGGGTTAAAGGGCCTTGCTCAAGGACCCAACAACGACTGTGTAGTAGAACCTAAATTCGAACCAGGACCTTGTGGTTGAGAGCCCCAAAGCTCTACCCACTAAACTACACTGTCCCTAATTATTTGTTTAATAAGCAGCGGGTATTTGTTGCGCATAGTAGACTTGTGCTTTAAACACGATTTGTTTTATAAGAGACTTTTTTGTTAAAAAAAAAAGTCGGATTGATTTTTTTCTGGTACTCTAGCAGTCTACTAACCTTTTAATAAGCGGGAAGGCTTTTGGCTTGAATGGCTGTAGAAGTTGGCTGTTTGTCTTTCAGGCAGCCGTACGCAGGTTTAGTTTTAAACGGGGTTAAAACAGTGGAGAGTAGATGGCGACCTTTGCTGGCGGAGATGCAGAACTGCACCATAGCGGTGCACATAGCACAAAAAGACTGGGAGGGAGAGGACTGGAGAAACATTCTGACTGAGGAGCTAGCATTGAACCACCATCAAGTAAAACAGCTGTTGGACTCTGGGGAAAGGTTTGGCCGTGGTGTTATAGCAGGTACGAATTTACTCTTTAAAAGTTCGAGTTTAGGTGCGTTTTATTGTCATTTTAGCTGTATACAGTAATATGTTTTTATTTTAGATACTTTATTGATCCTTAATATTTTTCTTTGCATATTCCAAACTGTATAGAGGTTGGGGTCAGAGTGCGGGGTCACCCATCACAGGGTTAAGTGACTTGCTCAAGGTCCTAACAGTGACTGTGTAGTAGAACCTGGATTTGAACCCCTACGCTCTGGTTGATAACCCAGTGCTGGGACAGTGTAGCCTAGTGGATAGAGCATTGGTCTATTGACCAGAAAGTTAGCAGTTCGAATCAGGGATCACGGTTGGGTCCTAGAGCAAGACTCTTAACCCTTTCAGCTCTAGGGGTGCTGTGTGAT
>JANDJT010000206.1:12753316-12784775 GCA_024331685.1 Stegophilus panzeri | reverse complement strand
TCCTACTACTCCAATTACTACTCCTACTACTCCTATTACTCCAATTACTACTCCTACTACTCCTACTACTACTCCTACTACTCCAATTACTACTCCTACTACTCCTATTACTCCTATTACAACTCCTATTACTATTCCTATTACTCCTATTACTACGCCTACTATTCCTATTACTATTCCTATTACTACTCCTATTACTCCAATTACTACTCCTACTACTCCAATTACTACTCCTACTACTCCTATTACTCCAATTACTACTCCTACTACTCCTACTACTACTCCTATTACTACTCCTATTACTCCAATTACTACTCCTACTACTCCTACTACTACTCCTATTACTACTCCTACTACTCCAATTACTACTCCTACTACTCCTACTACTACTCCTACTACTCCAATTACTACTCCTACTACTCCTATTACTACTCCTACTACTCCTATTACTCCTATTACTACTCCTATTACTACTCCTACTACTCCTATTACTCCTATTACTACTCCTATTACTCCTATTACTACTCGTACTACTCTTATTACTACTCCTATTACTCCTACTACTACTCCTACTACCCCTATTACTACTACTACTCCTACTCCACCTGAATTTTCTGCGGAAACTGTTGAAGATAAGATGGCAGAACAAAGTCCAAGACACCGATGTCCTTCTACAGTCTAAGATGACAAGCATCCACACCATGCTTTGTGAAGCACAAATCAGATGGACTGTCCATATTGTGCGCATGTCCGACGAACAATTACCAAAGAAGATGTTTTATGGCGAACTACATCACGGCAAGCGATCTCTTGGGGGTCAAAAGAAGAGATTCAAAGATACCCTCAAGGCCTCTCTCAAGAACTGTAACATAGATCCTGAAAACTGGGAGAGCACAACCGGTGATCACTCGGCGTGGCGCAGACGAGTTCATGATGGTGTAACAGCCTACGAACAAAAGAGACTGTGTTATGCAGCAGAGAAACTTCTTCTTCACAAGTCCAAGGCTGGTATCTCCTCTTCACTAGGTTGGCAGTCTGATCTTCTAAGTCTCCACTGCAACCGTGAATTCCAGGCTCGGATTGGACTAATCAGCCATCTCCAAACCCACTCCCACTTAAACTGATGACCCTGTGTGGTCCTCATCGACTTCGATAGACGAACTACAATACTACTCCTACTCCTACTACTCCTACTACTACTCTTACTACTCCAATTACTACTCCTACTACTACTCTTACTACTCCTACTACTCCTACTACTACTCCTACTACTACTCCTACTACTACTCTTACTAATCCTATTACTACTCCTTCTACTCCTACTACTACTCCTACTACTACTCCTACTACTCCTATTACTACTCCTACTACTACTCCTACTACTCCTACTACTACTCCTGCTACTACTCCTACTACTCCTATTACTACTCTTACTACTACTCCTTCTACTCCTATTACTACTCCTACTACTACTCCTACTACTCCTACTACTCCTATTACTACTCTTACTACTACTCCTTCTACTCCTATTACTACTACTACTACTACTCCTACTACTCGTATTGCTACTCCTCCTCCTCCTCCTACTACTGCTCCTATTACTACTGCTACTACTCCTACTCCTACTACTCCTACTGCTCCTACTGCTAATACTCCTATTACTACTCCTACTACTACTCCTACTACTCCTCCTTCTACTCCTATTACTACTCCTACTACTACTCCTACTACTACTCCTACTACTCCTATTACTACTCTTACTACTACTCCTTCTACTCCTATTACTACTATTACTACTCCTACTACTCCTATTACTACTCCTACTACTACTCCTACTACTCCTATTACTACTCCTACTACTACTCCTCCTACTACTACTCCTACTGCTCCTATTACTACTGATACTACTCCTACTCCTACTACTCCTACTGCTACGGCTCCTACTGCTAATACTCCTATTACTACTCGTACTACTCCTACTACTACTCCTATTACTACTCCTACTACTCCTATTACTACTTCTAATTCTCTGACTATTGCTCCTACTACTCATACTACTCATACTACTACTCATACTACTCCTACTACTACTCCCACTACTCCTATTACTACTCCTACTACTCCCACTACTACTACTACTACTTCTACTACTACTACTACTACTCCTACTCCTACCACTCCTAGTACTACTCCTATTACTACTCCTATTACTCCTATTACTACTACTACTACTACTACTACTACTACTATTCATATTACTACTACTACTACTACTACTATTCCTATTACTACTCCTACTACTCATACTACACCTACTACTACTCCTACTACCCCTACTACTCATATTACTACTCCTATTACTCCTATTACTGCTTCTACTCCTATTACTACTCTTACTACTCCTCCTCCTACTACTCCTACTACTCCTACTACTCTTACTCCTATTACTCTTTCTACTCCTACTACTCCTATTACTACTCCTACTACTACTGCTCCTACTCCTACTACTACTACTACTCCTACCACTGCTCCTACTGCTCCTCCTAATCCTATTACTCCTATTACTACTCCTACTTCTACTACTCCTATTACTACTCCTATTACTAATTCTACTACTACTGCTACTACTATTACTCCTACTACTTCTACTCCCACTACTCCTAGTGCTCCTGCTACATCTATTCCTACTCCTCCTACTACTGCTACTACTCCTATGCCTACTACATCTACTTCTACACTCCTACTACTAATACTACTACTACTACACCCATTTCTTCTCCTACTACTACTCCCATTTCTACTCCTACTACTCCTTTTACTATTCCTACTACTCCTACGCCTACTACGACTACTACTACTCCTACTAACAGTATTATTATTATTATTATTATTATTATTATTCATCTTATTATTATTATGATTATTATTATTATTAGTAGTAGTATTAATAATAATGACAATAATAATTATTATATATAATTATAAATATTATTATTGATGTTGTTTTTTATTATTATTATGATTATTAGACTAATTGTTATTGTACACATTTAATCAATGCACCTGATATTTGTATAGACATATTTTAAAGGGGTCTGTGGAATTAGTTTTACAGTTAAAGGCATTCCTGGCTGCAAAACCACTGATTCAAACCAACAAAACTTAGGTATGATTTATTATGCATGCATAAATTTACACAGAAGTAACAGACCTCACAGAGAATTGAGTCAATGTCAGGGTGGCAAGGTTTATTTAAATGGAAGCTATACCATCCATGTAACCACGCCCCTTTCTGTCTATGGCTTACAATTAGCATCAACGAATAATTTTTATACAGCATAAATGGATGTTGCTTTATCCAGTGTAGTAAATTAAGAAGGAATATTATATTTATATTATATGTTTGTCATAGATTTTGTGTGTGTGGTAAAAGGTGCTTGTCGGTGTGCAAAGAAATCACTTTAAATTAAATAAACCTATTTGTTGGTTGACATGTATGATATAAAACAATCAGGTTTGGGAGCTCTGGTGCATATAGGGCAGTGATTCATAATACATTATCCCACTTAATTTTATGTCAAATTGGTGAGTTAAATCAAGGCTTCCTCTCTAAAGCAGAATCAGAACCAGTTTAACAAATGAATAGTGTGTCCAACCTCATCATGTATTTGTGTGCACTTGGTTTGCTAGCAAGAAATCACTAACATCATTTAAAACATGCTCCAGTCCATTTCTCTATGATGGTTTCTCTGACCTAGCTGATGCTTGCACTTCTTACTGACTTTAGTGAGCTGCTGATTTTGCAGCATTTTTTTCATTCATGTGCTGAATTGAAAAAGAAAAAAGGAAAACATCTGGTGCATACATCTGGCATACATCTATGAATATGAGAGCTGATTTACTAAATGTAACACTAACATGAATGATGAAAGTTAGGGTATTAATGCAAAAATACACTGATAGGCCATGTTTACATGTGCTTTTTTTCCATTAAAGTGTTTCAGTAGTTAAAGAAATAATTCTGACAGTACTTTCTAGTTTTAATCCAAATTAAAAGTGAAAGTTCAGTGCTAATCAGCTGGACTGCTGAAATGGCTGTGTGATGAAATGTAGAGTGTCACTGAAATTTTGAATACAAGGAGCAGACAACTATTTAGAAAAGAAGACATAGCGAACATGATAGCTGATGTGCCATACAGTAATTGCACAGAAAGAAACCTGTTCATTGTCGTGTAGCTCAGCTGTGTGGATTGTTACACCATCTGGTCTCAGCAGGGTTTAGAGCACTGACTGACAGACCAATATTCTTGAAAGCTTGAAATTAGCAAATGATGTCCAACTAGGTGCTTCACTACATGCAATCACATCCATCCAAAGTGGCTTACAGGCAAAAGCAAAAATAGTGTGAAATATGAAATTCCCAGTGATCTGTAAACTATGTGCACCACCTTTCATTTGCTTATTCCAAACTGTCAGTCTGTCCAAAACATTGCTAACGAAATAAGCTTTGCTTTCCCAGTTCAGCTTAGAGTGGACATTGCACATCACTGGTTAACTGCCAGTCACATGGTTAGCCATATGGCTTATCAACATCTGAAGAGGAAGTAACACCAATGTCAGCATTCACCTTAACAGAGGAGGGTATTTTCCAAATTTAACTTTCATTAATCATTTCCATACTGGATTCAAGCCTTCTGTTAAGTAGGTAAGTTAATAACAATAATGTAATGTTTTTAGAAAGTTCAAAAGTTTACTGTAAGAACCTTACACTCCAGACATATGTTGTCAACAATAACTTCTCCAAAACAACGCTTATATACTATTTAGTACTCTATTTGATGAGTGTTATCATTTTGTAACCATGTACAAAGAAACAAACAAACAAAAAACTGGAGAATATACAGTGCGCTCATATCTTAAATAATGAAAAGTGAGCTTAGGACACCTTGAGTAGTGAGTATTCATTTAGGATTTATTTATGAACATAATCCAACTATTGAAATGTTAGTATGGGGCATGGCCTGCTTAGTGGTTAACATGTTTGCCTCGCAACTCCAGGTTTGTGGGTTCGATTCATGCCTCCGCCCTGTGTGCGTGGAGTTTGCTTTGGGGGTTTCTTCCAGGTACCCCAGTTTCCTCCCAGTCCAAAGACATGCATTGTAGGCTGATTGGCATTTCCAAATTGTCTGTACTGTGTGTGTGATTGTACCCTGTAATGGGCTGGCACCCCATCCAGTGTGTCCCCTGCCTTGTGCCCAGAGTTCCCTGGGATAGGCTCCAGGCTCCTCATGACCCTGTGTCAGCAGTATGGAAAATGATTGGATGAAATATTAGGATTAGTATTTAATTGTGTACAATAATAGTTAGGGTGGTCTGGTGGCACAATGTGTAGGATTGGCACTACACAGCTTTGTGGGTCCAGGCTCAATCCTTAGTCTGTCTGGAGTATCTGTATGTTCTCCTTGTGTCCATATGGGTTCCCTCCAGTCTCCTCCCACCACCCCAAAAGTCATTAGGTGGAATACTGACTCTAAATTGTCCCTAGGGGTGTGTATGTGCACGCGCATGGTGCCCTGTGATGGGCTGGTGTTTATCTCAGGGTATTCCTGGAACAGACAGGTCTGCTGCAACCCTGAAGAAAAAGATAGTTCACTGAAGATGAATGAATGAGGAATGAAAAATCATATTCTAGACAACTTTTTATTCCTACACCTTTCAAAAACTAGCATTAGATTAGGTTTAGGTTCAACTTAAAAAAATTTAAAAAATTATTCCAGTGACCATACAAATAGGTTAATAACTATAAGAACTAAATAAATAATAACTTAATAATAATAGTGGTTTGTGATTTCCACTACTGTCACAAAATAAAAGATCAGGGATGCTCTTTGCTTCATGGACCCTGCTTTGAGAACCACTGATTTAAGGAGTAGGACACCATTTGATTCAAAGGACAGTTTCAATATGTCTTCTTAAGTTCCTGACGAAGCATTGTGAATTATAATAAGCGGACAACTTGTAGCAAAATGTAGCAACACAGAAGTCCACTCGGTTCAGACGAGGTGCGTGTCATGTTCTCTTTAAGGAGCTTATTATGTTATTATGTCTAAACGCTTACTTTCTGCACACTTAACCTGTATATTAGCACAAGTTTTGGAGAGACCAAAAAAACCACGTCGAAATACAACGTACAGTACGTTCTTAACGTCGAAAAAGCGTGTTAGTGTACTAAACAGCGTTCAAACAGTAGGCTACACAACCAGTCAATAGAGGTGTCCTGTTTTTGGCACTAGCTAGAATGTGGCTTTGGAAGTAGCCAATCGGCGCGTTCTCTCTGGAGCGTGCGTGAGCGCGCGCGCGCGTTTGCCTTTACGCGTCCACGTAGGTCCAGGGCGCATGCGTCTCACTTCACTTCACTCCTTGAAACTCGGGCTGGGGCTCAATTAAGAGACCATGTCCGCCATCGGCCGTCCGCAGTCCGTGCTATCGTTATTTAAAGAAAATTCTCCATGAAATAGCATTATCCCGTGGCCTCGAGAATGGCCAGCTCGGTAAGTAGGATATACCTGCTGAAACGGTGCTCGCGCCTTCTCTTGCCTTAGCGCCGTTGTTTTTTTTCCCCCTCTCTCTCTCTCTCTCTCTCTCCGTAGCGAAGGAGGCGTATGCGCTGAATCAACGCGTACGAGAATTTGTTTGAATGTGTTCTAAAGTATAGTAGAAATAGTTGAGAATAGTTGTATGCTGCAGCACACGTCTTCAGACAAAACGTGGTGCTTTTCGGTAAAGCCGGCAGTAAAGCCGAGGAGCGGGTCTGGAGCTCCGGTGTGCACTAACACGCTCGTGCACGCACGCATGCATGCATGCAAAAAAAAAAAAGAAAAAGTGCAATGAGAGAATATTTAAAGTAGTCATTCCATTTTGGTATTTTGATCGTGCGGTTGGATGGAAGCGGTAGCTTATTAGATCTACAGTTGTTTTCTCTTGGTGCTATTGCAGGGTGCTGTTCAGGTGAAGCTGGAGCTCGGGCACCGCGCTCAGGTCCGGAAGAAACCCACCGCTGAGGGCTTCACACACGACTGGATGGTGTTTGTCCGCGGGCCGGAGCACACCAACATCCAGCACTTTGTGGAGAAAGTAGTGTTTCATCTGCATGAAAGTTTCCCCAGACCAAAAAGAGGTGCGTGATGTATCCGATGTCTACATCTGCTTGGATTTGTGTCTCACCTTGGCGCATCTCAATTTGGACATTCCATGTCGTTGTTGTTAATGCGGATGGACTTAAAAAAAATTGTTTAGGTTAACACTTTTATTTGTTTGTTTATTCAAATATGTGCGTTTAATTAAACAGGCTATTATTTTTAATCTACATACAGAAAAGCTAAGAAGTAAACAAGAAATCCTTTCGACTTTTGAGACCCATCTCCCATCTGTGCCACAGTTTTGAATTTCCACCTCCTCCTCAGACCTGTCACTTTATTCATTCACAGAAACAAGACAGAATATGAGGAAACACGCTACGTTTCATTTCAGGCGAGGGGATTTAAGCAGACCCGGTCCCCACTTTGCAGGAGGAAAGGGATCAATTAAGCTGTTTGTTGCTTTGAAGCACAGGTTCTGCCTCTTTGCTGCATTTGAGTTTGCTCTGAGGAAACAAGTGCTGGGCGAAATGCCAACCAGAGTCTGTCCTAATTACACACGACTCATTGCAGATGATCGTTTTCACAGTGCTGTGTGCACTTGTGAGTTTGGGCCGGGTCTAACTGCGCTTTGCAGCGTCTTTCACCGACTATTTGTGTGCAGCCGAGACTGAAGCCGCACAGTATAATCCTGACTAATCATTATAGCCCTGCTGGCGTTTACATTACTGGTGAACTGGTGGAACTGAAATTTAAAAATGAGCTCTTCTTTAGCACTTGAAGCCTCCTGACCAAACCTTTTAGATGCTCCAGGTTTTTCTGTGGCTCTTTTAGGCATTGTAGGATTCAAAAATGTCATTTTAATGCATTGCGTGACTTTTTGCAATATGTAGCAATACAAGTGAAATAGGCCTGACGTGTCATGCCACCCTAACAGGGATGTGACTGGAAGAAATCGCAAACACATGACGCAAAAAATATGACCGTATTATGCTGTTGGCATGCCAACAAGAGGATAGATTTCTAGGCGAAAAGCAAATAGTAGTGCAAACAAGGAAGCGTAGGATTTTGTTCGTTTATTTGCTGTGGTTTCGGTTTAAACTCTAAATATTCCTTATCGTGGTCTGTGCATCAAAACAGTCAGGAGCAGATTGCATGGGCTGGTGTTAAACTGTACCGGGGACACAAAGGAGACTTGATTTCCTAGCGTAGTGCAGTGGGGAATCTCGCAGCAAAGTTTGGAAAATAAAACGCCTAATTTGGATTTTGTTTTGCTTCTGTTCAACATGACTGACTTTGTAAATGTGTGGTAATATTTTCTCAGTTTTTGTAGACTGTGTACCCCACTGGTCATGATTAATAGAACAGGAGAACATTAATGTTCATGTTTACATTAGTTCTATAGGGGAGTTCTCTTGTACCAGGTGTGTGTGGACATTCTGCTGAAAATCTATCTTGCCTTTTTTTTTTTTTGCAGAAACATTTAAGACTGTAAATCACCAAGTCCTAATTTGAAAAGTACTTGAAGCATGCATTGTAGGCTGTTGATGACAGGAGGTGTACCAAATGTAGGTTTGCTTTAGCATCCCTGCTGTAACCCCCTCCTTCCTTGACAAATGTGTTGCGAGGCCTTCTGAAAAAGTTCAAAAGCAGCAGGAAGATACTTAACCTCTAATAAATCCTGCCTTATGACACAACCTTAGTGATTCTCCCAAACTCCCTTTTAGAACTATATGGTATGCAGCCTAATGTGTTTTTGTGGCATGACAAATTAAGAAGTCTAAGTACTTCCTGAGGTTACTTGCATGTTGCAAAGAGGCATCTTTTTGTCATTGATTTGACAATGCTTGCGATCCAGAATGGCTTGAGGGAGGTAGGACCTTACTCACATGAAGGAAAGATCAATGTAGAATGTACATCAGCATGAACTTTGGATGATAACCTGACCAGCTGTTTATTGATCACAGACTTTAGTATCTTGTGGCTTGTTTAATGTGTGCTCAAACAGCAAAAAAAGTGGCCTTTATAATTATAAACTGCTTCAAACGTGAGTCACAGGCTTCTTGCATGATGTTTACTGGATAATTCACAACGGGGCTATCTGTGGCCACTGGATTCAGATAACCCGCTTTCTTAGACAGGACAGAATTTATGAAGTGCATGTAACGTAAACAATCAGGCTTATTATTTGGGGTCCTGGGGGGCTCTGACGTCCAGCGCGCCCCCCCCCCCCGCCCCCCACATGGCTTCCCGACTCAAAGCTTTGATCGCCAGCATCGAGAGGAACTGGGAGGGAAGTTAGAGGAAAAACCTTGTGCACAGACGGGCATGTGTTTGACAGTTTAATACCAACAGTCTCGTCTGTAAGAGAACAGCTGTAACTCTCTCTCTCTCTCACCCTTCTTCCAACCTCTCATCTTCCAAATATCTTTAGTCACTTCCTTTCATTCTTTTGTATTTATTTATTTATTTATTTATTTATTTATTTATTTGAATCTTTGCCACCATCTGATATTACCCATCCCACAGCTGTTCTATGTTATACTAAATACCGCTGTGATTTCGCATAAAAAGAAAAGGCTTTTGTTTGTTATATTGGTCGTTCTCTGAAATTTTCCACATTCATAAAGCAAGCTGAAGCGTTCTAAAGAAATGTGACAGTTGCCTTTTGTCACACACGTCATTTTTATGTTCATGCAGCCTCAACTTCTTTTTCCTTAAATGACACAAATTTGTGAGTGTCTTGAAGTGTAGTGCTAGATGGACAAGAAATGCCATCAATTTTGAAGAATTATTGCAAGCTAGACACATTTTAAACAGACTCCAATCTGCTTGGCTTGAGAAGAGGGGGGAAAAAAAAGGCTATGATTAGCGGTCGTGCTGTGTAGCCTTGGAAACCTGATATTTAGTGTCGGGAGCCGGTTGGGGGAGTGTGTGTATTTTTGGCGAGGGAGGGGTACAGGGTAAACTCGAAAGAAATGGACTGGAACACGGCTGTACATTTCACCTGCGCCCATTGATGCCAGCCTTTTTAAAAAAAAAAAAAATCACTAAAATATAGCCGTGTGGCTTTTGGGTGGTCACAAGGCTACCCATAATTTAGCAGCGAGTGCAGAAAGTGTTCTCTTTGTCATCACGGAGAGGCTTTTGGGAGGCTTTTGGGACTGTCACCTTCAATTTTGCACAGTGCCTTTGGTTTTGTTCAGACTCATGGTAAACTGGCTGTATACGTTTTATTCATATGAAGTCTAGTAAAGAACTGGACACAAAGAACGGAAGGCTTATAGAGTTTTATAAACGGACCGAAAATCTCAGATGTGTTTTTTTCCAACAAAACGGACACTATGTATACAACTCGCCTACACCTCTATAGAAATTACAGGGTGTGATATGGTGCATTTGTTCGACATTTTGTGGAGGAAAAAAAAGTGTCAGATTATTTACTTTTTTTTTTTTAATGCCTTTTCACTAAATTGTTTAAACACGACCCCTTATGCAGCTCATCTGTTACAGCTTAATCCAAGAGTCTTGGATATCTAACCACAGATGGAGCAAGCATGAGCCAGATACACCAGCCATTGAAAGAAGTGTGAAGCCAAAACAGAACACGCATTTTCATATAAGAAGTGCAAGTAGAGCATGCGATCGTATGGCAGGCAATATACAAATGCATCTGATATGATCAGGGGATATTTAACGGCTAACGATGAATTAAAATGTTGCTCTATGAGGGATTTGTAAGCATGTTAATGTATAGAATGCATTGCTTTCACTCACTTCTGTACATGGAAAATCTGGTCCATGACTGAAAAAAGTCCATGACCTCTTGTATAAAAACTTTTTTTTTTGTTTGAAAAAGTTTGTGCTAAGTAAATGTGTTTGACTGTTGTGTCAGTGATTAAGTGTACATGGACAGCAGTAATCTAATTATTGACCTTATTCTGAATGAGACAATATTGTGATTAAGGTGTTTACATGAGTTGCTTTTAGAATACTCCTTTCATGTTCCCGTTTTACATGTTACAGAACATAGATCGATTAATGGCACACGTCATTACGTCCCCACGCCACGCCATCCGACGTTCCCTCCAGAATTTCACGTATCAACATACAGTTCGTCTTCGTTATGGTACCGTATACACCCGTTTTGGGTGTTTTTATTTTTAATTTTTACGATCGCTTCAAGTGCAGTTAATTATTTGTCATGCTAAACGTGCAAATAGACAACTGCTTGAAGCAGTCTAACCTAACTTAATTTGGGCTGCGTCCAAAACCGTATACTTATCTACTACTGTATATAGTAACCTAAATACATGTATTTCACCCACTATATAGTAGGTAAGTCCGCTGTTTCGGACGCAGTCGTGCTCTCTTGTTTGCCGTAAAACAGCTGAGCACTGCCATGTGTGTATGTGTCCTGTCGCAAAATGCGGTGAAAACTCTCACACGACGTTAATAGTGTGTTTAAGGTGTGTACATGTCTGTAATACACGTCAATAATGCGATTAAAACAGCAGTACTCCACATGTCTTAATTCGATTTGTGTTTACTTCGAGTATGACTTTAATCGGATTAAGATAATCAGTTATCTCTGTTTACATGGTAGTTTCTTAATCAGAGTATTGTCTTAAGCAGGTTAATATTGGATTATTGTTGTCCATGTAAACATACTGAATGTCGGTCAAATCGCAGGATTTTGAGAGTTTTTTTTTTTTTTTTTTGTGATTGTTGCAGCCAAAAATAATCGATTTTGCTTTGGCTTTTTTAAATATTTGCGACGCAATTTGTGGAGTTTGTTTGTGCATTTTTGAGGAAAACTATTTTGATTTTACCGAATTGCAATAGCTTTTGCAGTGATGTTTGTTGGTAAATGAGACCTTTTAGCTGTACTCATGTTCAACACACAGGAATTGAAGAGGGCTTTGGCTAAATACATGTTGTGGTGACCTCACGTGATGCGTCTTGGCCCAAATCTGCGGAAAATCTGCAGTAATTTTGAAAAATTGCAAGGTCCTGTGAATATTGCGATTGTTTGCTTGATTTTGCGTTCATTCCTGCAATCGCAAAACCCTGAAGGAACTGAAATGGCCTCTACCTGTCAGGCAGTTCTTGACTATTTATTTGTTTTATTTAAGAATGAAAGGCTTGTGATACCTAAAAAAAAAAAAAAAAATAAGATTGTTTTGTTTGCTTACAGTCTTATGATTTAAAGTATGGATTTACAGGTAGTGGGATGACTTCAATTAAAGATTGACTAATCTCAGTCTCAGGCTACGTCCACATTAATCCGGATACGTTTGAAGACGCATCTTTTTCTCTATGTTTTGGCTTTCCGTCCACACTGAGACAGCGATTTTGTCCAGTGAAAAAGGAGCTTTTCGAAAACTCTCCTCCAAGTGGATAAATTTGAAAATGCTGTGTTCATGTTGTAGTGTGGACTGAGAAAATATATTCAAAAACAATAACACATTTTTAGTGACGTGGTCATGTGACCATTCAACTCGAAACGAACAAGATGGTGGACGATATTGTAGTGCAGTTGTTGTGCCTGCTATCCAGTTTGATACCGTAGTTAAGATTAACGTCACTTTGTACAACCTTCAGATTGCATTTTTAAACAAATACCTGACAGAAATGACGCAGGCCAAAGCTTCTTAAGTTTTTATGCATGCGCAGTATAGGGATGTACGCGTTTTCAGACATTTCTATGTGGACGAGCGATTTTTGGAAAACGTTTGAAAACGCTAATGTAGACAGAGAGCATTTTAAACGAAAATGCAGTTTTCACATCTATCCGGATTAATATGGACATGGCCCACAGGGTGTTCGAGGCTTTCGTGTACACATCTGGCCTCAATCATCAGAATCCTGAAGGTTGCAATCTGATTGGCTTGCTGCACTTCCATGTGCCAGTTTCCAGCAGGAAAACCTGCTTGTGAATGCTGTGACACAGTGAGGTTTTTTTTTTTGTTTGTTTGATTTTGTTTTGAGCAAGATAATGTTGGTGACATTCAGTCTTTAAAAGTTATTCCAGCATTTTGTTTGAAATAGTGGCCAGTAAATATCCTTATGTAATTGTTGTCAGGCTACGATAAGTCATTTACAGTGTCAGTTAAATGACCTGTTTTTTGTGAAAGTAGCAGTTTCTTGGATTCTTTTTGAGAGCTGGGACTCTGGTTTATGAGACTAATGATTGACCTGTAATGGACCAAGCTGATTCCACTCTGTTTGCATACCATATCTGAGAAGTGCACTCATCTTAGACATCAAAATATGAATCCTGGTTTCCTGTTTGGTGTTCAATTCAGGTGGTGTAAACTATTAGCTGGGAACATGGCTGTAGAAATGGGCTACTTTTGCCCTACATTTACACTATTTCAGTAAGTAATTCTAAGTAATTAAATATGTTGAAGCTCCAAGGGTGTTCTGTTTTACTTTGCTTGGTGCAACAGCCATTGTGGTTATTGGTTTAAAAAAAAAAAAAAAAAAAAAAAAAAAACATGTCTAGGATGCATCCTCTGTAATGGCAGCCTGCTTTTTTGTGGTATCTGCAAATCACACCAAAGAGGAAACGATCTCTGAACTTGTTTCTGCATGAAGGAAAAAGCGTGATTGCGCGAACACATTTTTCCAATTAGAGCTATCACGGCACAGTTTCGCAAAGCTTTGTGTGGCCAGAGAGAGAAAGTGTAATGCTTAATTGGAAGGCAAGAAATGTGCTTATTAGTGTTTTTTAGAAAATTATGAGCTGTGATCTGATCAAGAGAAATGGAGATGAATTACAAATCAGGTCAGGTTTTAAAAAACACAGGTGTATGATGGTACAGAGTGCGTTTGGACATCACCTTTTGATGTCGATGCGGTAACCACCAGAATCTTCTCCGCTTTCCTCCTTGTGGATAACTGATGATCAGATGACAGTGTTAGCCTGTGGTGGGGGAATAGCCTTTTAGATCTGTCTATTGCTTTAGCTGTTCAAAGGTCTGTGGTATTGTATGCACATGTCCAATAAGGTAAGACCCTGATGTGGCCTTAATACCAACTGTCCTCAGGCAAAGTACGGCTTAAATGTCATTTAGAGATGTATAACTTTCCGGTCCTCTTTCACTGTGGCTTTGCTAGAGATTGTTCTCACTCGCTCAGAGGAAACAATCTATCCTTAGTGAGCAGCTGAACCCGGCAGGGAGGAATGATGGGGGGAGCACTCTGAGAACAAAAAAAAAGTTGTGGAATATTATTTAATCAAATGGCGACTGTTATTCTTAATGTGTGAAAACTGTAGATTTATAGAGATGAACTGCTGTTGATGTCTTCTATAATATTCCTGAAGGAATACTGTAGTTAGCGCTCTTCTATCAGATGTTTTTTTTTTTGTTTGTTTGTTTGTTTCTGCAGACAGATTCCATACAGCTGGATTAAATTACTGTCAGTGAGGATTTCTCACTGATTAGCCCTCTAGAGCTGATTTTATACAAAATTGTTTGGTGACAACCAGTAGTGATTTTTCTTTCCAATGCACTGGTAAATAATAAAGTGAATTCTCCCTATAAGTCTAATAACCACGATATTCTTTATAATGATTTTTAGTTATTTTTTTAATAAAGTTTAGTCAGCTTTAGTAGCTGAAGTAGGTTGGCTTCTGCCTTATTTCTGTTTTCATTCATTGTCATAAAAATGTCAAAAGAAAAATGGCACTTTTTAAAAAAAATTTTAATTAATTTTTTTAAAAAACAGCATGAGTCACTTTTAATTAGGGCTGCTTGATTATGGCAAAGTCATAATCATGATTATATTATAAAAAACATATTTTTAACATTGGAGATTACTTACTTAGTCGAGCTATGGATAGCTTTACATTAGTTTACATTAGTTTTTTTATGCGTTTGCACGAAATTTCTGCGTCTTAGCATCTTTTTACTGTATTGATGTCGCTCGTAAGCTAGCGGAGCACGTCACGTGACACATTTCGGCGAATCGCATCACCGGAAATTAAACTTCCTTAGCCAATGAAATTCTGTCTCCTGGTTTGGATCAGTCTGCAGTTTCTCACTGTTAGTGAGCTCTAGAAAGGAAATGACTGTATTTAGACCAGCTGTCATGACGCTAGAGGAAATGAGCTTTCCAATGATACCAAACGTTATTTCTTTTTGTTCCCCATCAGACTCCTTGAAACCAAATTGTTTCCAAACGGCTGAAATGGTTTTACCTTTCTTATCGACCAAAGGCTCTCTTTCGGTCATCTTGGCTCGTGATGAACTGAAAACGCCACAGCCTGGTGGGGAGTGAGTTTGGCCTTTTAGGGACGGGCGAAAGCGCACCGCTGTAAAGAAAAATGGTGCGCGGTTTTTAAAAAGACAAAAATGAAAAGATTGTGAAACAGAATGCGACATGATAATTGTTTTATCTAGATTATTTTGTTTTCATCATCGTAGGAAGCCATAATCGAAATTGAAATCGAAAATTCGATTAATCTCACAGCCCTACTTTTAATTTTGTTTTATTTCTGGTTGATGTCTGGAACGTTCACTAGTACACAGTGACTAATTGTAGTTTGGATTTGAATACCAAACACAATTTGATGAATGAGACTTTAAAAATATGTTATTTGTCCATTTGGTCCAATCCGAGCTGAGCGATATGACAATATGTTATTGTGACATATGATATTATGTCACAATACACTTTCTAATATATCTTGGTATATTGATATCTTCTTTTTTTTTTTTAAATCAAAAACACTTGATTTTACTTCAGCTTTTTTTTTTAATTTGTGATGTGGCACTTTTTTTTTTTTTTTTGGCAAAATTGCGATTGCACGGAATCATTTTGCGCGGTCCTTCGTAATGATGTTTGTTGGTAAATTCAGTTCAGTTTTATTTGTATAGCGCTTTTAACAATGGACATTGTCCATTAGCAGCTTTACAGAAATATATAAATTCAAGATATAGATTTTAAATGAATGACTTTATCCCTAATGTGACCTTTTGGCTGTACTCATGTTCAATGCATGTGAATCGAAGAGGGGCTTTGACTGAATGTGTGTTGTGATGATTTCACATGACTCATCTTGGCCCAAAACTGCGGTAATTTTTTAAAAATCGCAAGCTCCTCAGAATGTTGCGGAAGTTTGCTTGATTTTGCCTTCATTTCTGCCTTCACAAAATCCTGCAGGGACTGCTTTACCTATTATGATATGATTATTTTTTTGTCATATTGCTAGCCATGTTTTCTATGTTCTATTGTGAATAACACATGGGTTTATGAGATTTGCAAATCTTTTATTTACATTTTACACAGATTCCCAACTTTTTTGGAATTGGGGTTGTAAGATAACCAGCGATACAGTTAGTAAGCCACATCGGCTTCTGTAGGTCTTCGATGTTTTCTATCAGGTGGACGGAAAGAAGAGTTTCTCAGTGACCCAACATCGTTCAGCTCCCCCAACTATCGTCTCCTGGCAGTGGTCGAGCCTAAGATTAAACATCTGTGAGAACAAGCCCGTAATTGCTTTACGACCAGGCAAAAATCGTATCTACATGTATTGGTGGTGCACAAAGGGCTGAGGCCATGAAACTGCAGGCTGCCTCCTCCACTGGAATGAAAGGAGCGGAAAAGGGAGGGATGGAGGAAGAGAGGGAGAGAGAGACGGAATGGAAAGGAGTGGAGGGGTGAGGGGGTGACGTGCGCAACAGTCCAAAACAGGAACTGGGCCATAAATGCTTACCCCCCCCTTTTTTGAGTGAAAGGAGGTAAGGGCTGCAAGGAAGTGGTTTATTGAAGGGTGGTTTATAAAAGCTGTCTGCTAGCAAAGTCTTTTAGTCCTTCGCCATGCATTTGTGTGTGTCGTAAAACATTTGTCTCCTCCTTTGTTGACTAAATCACAAAAGTAAAAGCGGGAATATCTGTCTCTTCATCATCACTGCAGTAACGAGGATAATGAGAAATTGCCTGTGGAAGATCGGCACAAAACTCTGTGATGGTATAGATTTTTTTTTTTTGTTTAAAATTGTTTTCATAAACTTGACGACTAGCCTTTGAGGCATTTTATATTCGTAATAGCCTGGCTTTGCAATCAGCAGTTGGAGAAGCTGTAGTAGTTTTAGGTTTCATACTGATGGGAACACACCCTCCACACTCCCATTGAGTAAAAGAACCCAGCTGATTTGATTGGAGGTTTTTTTTTTTTTTTTTTGGATCCGCTCTTGCCTTTTGCCACTTGCTACCCAGATTGAGAATAAATGTGTTTTTGCAGAAAACCACTATCTGATTCATCAATATACATACATACACACATCCTTCATGTGTCTCCAAAAGTAATAAACATGCTGCTTTAGTTGCAAGGCCAAAATAATTTTTTTTCCCAGGGAACTGGAGAGATTCATTTCGTGTTTGGCATAGATGTGGTTGTGGTGAGTGTACGAGGGTGAAATCCGAGCCTCTGCTCTCATTGAGAGGGATTCCTGCCGTGGCCATTGTCTGCTTGGCTGGCAGAGAAAAGCTATTTAAAATTGTCATAAATTCCACACACCCAGGGCTCATTGTGAAACGACGTTTTTGGATAGTCGAATAAGTGCTTTCTTCTTTTTTTTTTTTCTTCATTATTTTGGACAGATAAAGGGCAGTTCTTCTCTTCTGATTGCTTTGTTCTGATCAGTTCTTAAAAATTCTTTTTAAAAATTTTTAAATTTTATTTATTAGTTAGAGCCGAATAACTAGCTTTTATACAGTTCATGTGCAATTAGTTCAAGAATTTCTGGCACTCCCGCATCCTGCTGAATACTGTAATGGGACTCTCATTCAAAAAAATGGCTGGTGAATACCTTTTTGTGTCTTTTGTTGGAATGGGATTTAAATTACCGTCCTAGTCCTTGAAGTAACTGGGTACACTGCTGTTTTGCTGTACATGGCTTGTCAGAGCCTATTTTAATAAGAAAGCCCTTGAACCTGAGGGAGATGGCCAAGTCGATATAAGGAGATTGTCTTGCATCTATAAGCAGGGTTTTACTGGGCAAGGGACACGGAGAATAGCTTATCACTGCTATTGGAGTCCTTCAGGACCTAGATTCAACAGTATGCATTAGGGCTGCATGATTCTTGATGAAATAGGACTTGAGCTCATGATTCTTTGACCAATGATGTAAGGAACATTAATGTACTCTATATTTATTCAATTCTTACATCACTGTTGCAAAGCGTGATGGATTTTCTTAGATGTTTATAACTGACAGCTCATGTACATTTTGAATTACTGATTTACTACACACTTTTTCCTGCATCAGCAAGAAACCTGAGCCCAAAAAACTGCAATTTACTATAAAACTTTAATCATGTTAAGGTGCCAAGTACACAGTGTGTGTGTCCTCCAAAAGTTAAAAGGAAACCAGCAATATTAACAGCTAGTTAAATAATTACTCTTTGTTTCTGTTTCCTTCTGAGAACAATTCGTAAGCCACTTGTAGGTGAGAATAGTCTTGATATTATAGGCCTACATGCTGTGTGTCATGCTTGACACACTTTTGAGCATGTGCAGATATGACTCATTTAATAATGTCATACATGACTGTTGTTAAATTATACAAAACCATGTGTCCTAAGGAGGGTTTTTTTGTGTGTCTAGACAGCTGAATTTGGGGGGTTGTTTTACCTGCATAGATGTTTTAATCCAGTTGGGAATGTACTGAGGTAAAAAACCTTGATCACCACATTTGTTTCTCATGGAAAAGTATTTTTTTTCCGTAATTTAATTCAAAAAGTGGAACTTTCATATATTCTAGTTTCATTTCATGTAAAGTGAAATATTTCAAGCCTTGTTTTGTTTTAATCTTGAAAGTTATGGATTACAGCTCATGGAAATCAAAAATCCAGTATCTCAAAAATATTAGAATAAAAATTAATAATATGGAAATGTCAACCTTCTGAAACGTATGTTAATTTATTCACTCAATACTTGGTCAGAGCTCCTTTTGCAGGAATTACTGCATCAATGCGGCGTGGCATGGAGGCAGTCAGCTTGTGGCACTGCTGAGGTGTTCTTTAAGCCCAATTTGGTTTGATAGCGGCCTTCAGCTCGTCTGTATTGTTGGGTCTGGTGTCTCTCATAGATTCTCTATGGGGTTCAGGCCAGGCGAGTTGGCTGGCCAATAAAGCACAGTAATAACACGGTCAGCATACCAGTTACTAGTAGTTTTGGCACTGTGGGCAGGTGCAGAGTCCTGCTGGAAAATGAAATCAGCATCTACATAAAGCTGGTCAGCAGAGGGAAGCATGAAGTGCTCTAAAATCTCCTGGTAGATGCTGCATTGACTCTCGACTTGAGAAAACACAGGGGACCAACACCAGCAGATGACATGGCACCCCAAACCATCACTGACTGTGGAAACTTCACACTGGACTTCAAGCAACTTGGATTCTGTGTCTCTCCACTCTTCCTCCAGACTCTGGGACCTTGATTTCCAAATGAAATGCAAAATTTACTTTCCTCTTCCCCATGATTGTGGTTGTGTGTACTGAACCAGACTGAGAGATTAAAGGCTCAGGAAACCTTTGCAGGTGTTTCGAGTTAATTAGCTGATTAGAGTTCTTCTCAGGTCGACATTTCTGTATTATAAATTCTTTATTCTAATATCAATGAACTTTTCCATGATATTCTAATTTTTTCAGATGCACCAATATTGTCCTTTTCAAAGACCGAAGTGGCAATGGTATATGAAAGATGCGTTGTATGCATTGACTTTAATTTCAGTGTTTTAGAACAGACCTGATCTGTGTGTTGTGCTGGTGAATTGTGAAACAGCAATGGTGGTCCAGCTTGTTCCATTTTAGGTAACTGGGTTTGTTGATATCATTACTGGGCTAGTAAGTGGTTAATAGTGGCATTTCCTCACTTCCTTTCCTCTCAGCAAGGATTCTTCATGGCCTTGCATAAAATTTGTGCAAAACTGATTCAATCCAACTTTTAATAATTTAAAGGGGGTTGGGCTTTTTAATATTAAGGGCCTGAAACTCTCTTCAGAAGTGACATTGAGAGCAGACTGTAGTTCCTCACAGAGCTGGGTTTTAAGATCACCTCTGATGAGTGGTTGATGACAAACACTGCAGCTGGCAAAAAAAGTCTATCATTTCAGAAACCAATCTCCTCTAGTTATAGGGCAATAAGCTGAAAACAGTACAAAACAGAAAATCATATGAACCAGTCAGAGGCACAGGCTGGCATTAATGGAATTTTAATGAGAAGCATCATGAAATCTTATCCATGGAATGATCACTTTAGTATGGTGCCAATTAAAGGATGTGAGTTCTGTGCTTTGGTTCTTGTAAATCTTTCCCAGTTGATGCCTATAGGGCATCTGGAAATAAGGAAGAATTCATGTTGTGCTACCTCCCAGGTCTTAATGGTCAATGGTCAATTACTGAGCTTTGAATCTAATAGAAAAGGGGGAAAGGGAGTTCAGGCAAGGATAGATTTTATTTTATTAGCTTATACTGCTTCTCTTCTTTTTTTTTTTTTTTTGTCTTATGTATTTATTTTAGTGTATAAAGTTTGAGTAAAGTAAACATTATTAAGAACAGCAAGCTGTATAACTTACAGCCCTGTGGCTGTTGTTTTATATCTATAGATATTTATAGTTTATATATCATTTAGCTAATGGGATGCTAATTAAAGCTAATTTAAAACACGAAGTGATTACATTAGCTAGCTACCAAAATACACAATTTTGGTTCTTTGGAGCAGTAAAATAACAGGGATTGCTTGAATTGCTACTTAACTGAATGCTATGAATGGGGTTGGGCAATATATCGATATAACATCGATATCGTGATAAATGATTACGCAACACACCTTTCTGAGCTATCGTTGGTATGATGATTTATTTATTTATTTTTTACATTTTTAATAATTACAAATTAAATGGTACTGAATGGATTCTGTTTATTTGATGTAATTTTTTTTAAAACCTACTCTTCTATCTTTGTAGGCATTAAAGAAAAGTATCGTCAAACGTTTTTATTTTACAACTGTTTTGCAGACAGTTTGTTAGCTAAATTATATATTGTGATGCGCATCGTGTATCATAGAAATGTCCTCAAGTATTGTGATATGATATATTTTTGTCATATCGGCCAGCCCTAGCTGTGAACATCCTTGTGAACATACATGTTCACGTATATATGCATCTACAGTCAAAGTAGTAGCTAAACATAAAATAGAAGCTAATCTTATTTCTGGTTATAGTGTTTCTGTAATGTAATTGCATGAGTAGCTAGTTACAACACCAGCTGCTGAGGGTTTGGGCCAGATTGCTGTGTCCAGTCTGATGAGTATAGCATTTGTTTTGTGAATGATTGTGGCTAAGAATCAAAGGACTTCAGTTGACCAATAGACAACCAGCTGTGAAAATGTGTCAAAGTATTAGCAAGTAAAAAATAGAAAATGAGTAGTAAAGGATGAAATATGTTGGGAGTTTGGGGGCAGTTGTGTGTGGCGGGGGGGATAACAATCAAGTAGGCAATCTTGGTCATGTTGTTTGGTCACATTGCATACAAATTTTGAAGACTTTCCCTTGTGCTTGACAATTTGTCAGCCAGTGTATTTTCTTGTTTTCCAGACGTGGTGGTCCATATTGGTGTGATATGACACGTGACTGTTTTCTCATTACCCACTCCAGATGAGTTGTTAGCCTTACAGCCAAGTCCCACAACCCTACTATGGAAGACAAATGGTTTCTCAGCTTGGTCTTAATAGGACACACCTTGTTGGAACTCTTTCTCTAAGCGCTGTTTGTAGAGCTGTGCTGAGTAGAGCCTCATCGAGTTCTGTTTAAATTTCAACCCCGGATGTTTCCTTTGACCCACAGTGCCTCGGTGCTGCTGAGCTGGATTCAAAAACTAGTGCAGAAGCCAGCAACGCTCCAGGTCTGCATTCTCGCCCTAGGCTGACTTTTGAAGAAGCACAGTTGGGAAGCAGAAGTCTTATCCGGTTTGAATATTGGGGTTGGAAGCACTATGCAACAAATGCTGGAGAGCTGTTGGGGGGGGGGGAATAAAGAGCCCTGTAGTATTCAGAGAGAGGGGGTGCTCATTTACACTAGCACTGACATATTTGTAGGCTGGATTTTTTTATTTTTTTTATTAACCACTGGTATTAACCAAAGTGGATAATGTTCTCAGGTACTGTGTGTTCTCTGGAAAACAGAGGTATACACCCCTCATGACCAGAGGTAACGTGTCCCTGGTGAGAAGGTGCCTCATTTCAGCTACCATGGTTTCCCCTGAACGAGGTGTCGGTTTACACCACTGTGAGCAGACTTGGTGCTCCCATATGCCTCGTTCCATGGTGTCAACTCTTTATGGGAAGAGTGTACCCTTTGAGAATTGCTGCTTAACCTTCCCTCCAGGACCAACATATGCCTTTTTATTCAGGTCTAAGTCAAACAGGACTGTGCATCATCACAACCGATAGGCGATAACACAAAATCCAATCCTGCCACACAGAAAAATTTTATATTGCAGCTAGTTTGCTCACACATGGGTAACAGATTTGAGACCTGCAAAATTTTTATTTTTATTTTTTTATTATAATTTTATTATAGTTGTATTTATTTTGTTTATTTACATCCTTCTGTAGTAGTCATGCAATTTCACCATTTAAAATATTGGTACAAGTATCTGTAAGTGCTCATATTGTGTTCAAAATGATTAAAACATAAAAATCACAGTACTGAAAATGTAATTGATTTTCTTCTAAAACTTAACATAAAACAGTGCCGGACATATCCTTTAAATATTACACTACACATTAGTGGTGGTATAAATACTAAAATAGGTAAATACAATTTCATTACTAAAAAAAGTAATAAATCAGTCAGATAAGTAAGTACTTAACAAAATTATGTGTGACCTATATATAAAAAAATCTAGATCTCTATATAGAAGGATAGCTATTGTTTAAGATTCGTTAGCAGTTTTAAATTCTCATTGAAACCCCTGTTCTTGGATTTACCAAGTTTATATGAATAATTATTTACATAACAAAGGGAGTCTATAGCTCTATATTTTTCTGTCCAGAGGAGGAGGGTGACGAAACCATGTGTATATCCACGTATACACAGGGGTTTACCTAGGTTTTCAGAGGGCTTAGGTGCTGTCTGTGTCCCGGGGGTGGGGTGGGGGGGGTAAATCCTTACCATATTTGTGAATGAAAGCTGGCAACACTTATTGTACTTGTAGTCAAAAGTCTATTCACTTCACCAAATAACATGCTCCGCAAAAACACTTGGGTGCTGCGCCTAAGCCTTTCTATGGTAAGGAAAACCCTGGTGTGTGTGTATATATATATATATATATATATATATGTGTGTGGGTGTGCATGCATCCATTTACACAAAACCATTCCATCCATTTCCACCAGAATACAGTCTTCTGCAAACCTTTTTATGCATGGGACAATATATTAATAAGATTCCAAATAAGTCACCCCAATGACCTGGGTGCAAATACTTTATAAGTGATGTGTGTATCTAGCCAACCTCTTTCAGCTCCTGAAAACAAATGACATGCGTCATTTTGCACACAAACCATATGATCAGCGTGTTTCAAACTGCTTTCATTTCACTGTGCCAGTTTGTTCATTCTCCTACTGGCACTAACTGGCTACCGTAGGCCACAGTGTGGTGGAAGCAAGGCTGAATGTGGCCTGATTGATGGCATGTTCCTTGTAGAGCTAGGTGAAATGACGTAACATGTGGCAATCTAATTCTGCTACATTCAGCAACTCGTGCTCAAACAACTGCATAGTTTCCCTATATGGATGGACTGGCAATAGAAACCCCACCCCCTCCCTATAGTTACCAAATGGAGCAAATTCCCAGCCAGACAAATTGTTGTACATGACAGGTAGCCATTTTACCAGAGAACTGATTAGCTGTCTTAAGAGCTTTGCATCTCAGTGGGATCTACGCAAACTGCTTAAAGAGCATTGCTTTATCTGCAGTGTTTTTTTGTTGTTGTTCTTTGTAGTTTACTCTAACCAGTGTAGTGTGACTGTCTGACTAAAAATAATGGCCTGAAAAGTATTTGCAAAGATGGGTATCTGGATTTTTGGTCCGTTTGGGAGAATACCTGCCAGACTGCTGTTGTCTAAAGCACAGCCATGTCCATACTCCTGGGAGTACATTTAAAAATACTGGTCTTTTTTTTTTTTTTAAATATAAAAAAAAAACCTGTGCTGAATATACACCAATTGTGATTGCTAGGGCTGAGCAATGATATCATTTATCATGATATAATATTGATGTCACAATACACTTTTCTGAGATATCACCACTGTATGGATTTTTTCATTATTTTTTGTAAAACAACAATTTCTTCTGAATCATTAAGAATAATTAAAATGTTAAAATTGTATGGAATTCCCCCCTTTCTCCTTTTCAGTGTTAATATTTAATGTCTACAAAAATATATATTTTATCATAGAATTCAGATTTTTTTTTGTCTCACTACTGTTCTGCAGGCTTATATATTGTGATTCATATTGTAGAAATGTACTCGAGTATCATGATATATTTGTCTGAACCAAGAAATTTAGGCGGTTTAGTGTTATGCTCGCCAGCAAAGATAGACAAGTTAAGTGGAACAAAGGCTCTTTATGCAGTCGGTGTAAGCACTGAGAGCACAGAGGTTGCTCATACTGCAGTGAATACAAAGGATGATTTGCACGCAGGAGGGCTGCTGTATTCTACATAGCTTTGTTCAGTTGTGAAAGAGTGACCAAATCAGCACTCACAGGAGTTACATTTACTAGCCCTGTATTTTGGATATGATTGAGCTGGATCACGTGATGAATCAGAGGACTGTCACCGAACAACAGACTGGTGATTTTCATATATATATTTGTTTGATTCCATCCATTCAACAACATTTAAAAATCAACATGAAAGCATTTTTAATCCCAAAAAATGCTTAAGGTTTCATTAAGAATGGAAGGCAACAGTGTAGTAATATGAGGTTTTGAAATCCATATCAATGTGAACATGGTCTCAGGTTTACTAGCCACATAAAAGTTTCATGAGATGTGGCTGATGTTGTAGCATAAACAGACACAGCTTACCTTGAGACTGAGTAACAACATGGGATTAGTTTGTGAAGATTTGTCTTTCCTTTTTAAAAACTTTAGAAGTTCCTAGCCGGTAGAGTGCTGCAAGAATGAGTCTTAAAATCTGGAAATGAGTTCACATTTTAGCACTTCCGGTTCCATCATCCCGAAGTCAGTGGGTTAATTGCCTGAAATAAGGTCTGTGTTTAACACAAGCTCAAGATATTTTCATGTTTTATTCTGGGACATAAAATACATCAGTAATACCCCACTCATGATTTTTTTAAAAAGCTTTTACGTGTCTTGAAAAAGGTGGTTGCTAACAAGTGGCTAAATGGGATTACAGAGGTTGTCGGACATAAAACGGAATCACGACTAACAGGAAAACTCATCTACTACAGCCTCGGTGTGTTTATACTCACGCTCTTGCAAATTATTCCACGTCAAACATTCCAACTTGTAGATTTATCAAAGTTATAGTATTTTCCAATTGTAGTATTTTTAAATAAAGATTGAAATAGTTGTCGGAAGCTTAGTGGTGGTGACGTTGAAGTCATCCTAACTTTAGCTTTTTTACTTCTGCTGATTTGTATTTAGGCTTCAAAATTAATAAAAGTTGCATTCATTTGTGAAGATTATCTTGATGAACAAAACACGTAAGAATCATTAACTTTTGATCTTATTCTACAATGATGTAAAAGCCAATGGAAAAATCCTATTGGCTTTTTGTTGAGGGAACCAGCGTGACGCTAATTTTCGGGTTGGTCTACAAGAATACCTCATCTATTCAGCACTCTGTTGTACGTCTCTTTTAGTGTGTTGCCTTAATGTCCTAACTGGTAGCCCTGTAACTGCCTTCAGCTACTATGTTGAAAACTGAGCCTTGGCTCTTTTGTCCAGAAGAGCTTCTGTACATGTTGACGAATATTTTCCAGGATCCAGAATATTCTACAAACACCCAACTCTCTTCAGAAAATTGCTCCTAAATAATTTAAAGTGCATTAGAATTGGTGCCTTCATGTGGAACGTATAATGAGGCGAGGCTTTCCCCTCAGACCACGGAAAGGCAGCGCTGGTCACCATTACGGCTGGGAAAAGAGGTGGGATCCTTCCCGATGCTTGTCAGCCATCATTATAGCGCTCAAGCCTGGGACCAATTATGGATTTCTTTTTTTTTTTTTTTTTTTTTTCTTCTGATTTTTCTAATGGTTTATTATTTCAGGCCATTCCAGCTCAAGGTTTCTTTATATTCCAGCCATGCACCAGTACCTTCTTTCTGAAGACTGGCCACCTCAGCTACTTAGGCTTTTTTTAAGTTCTTGCTAACTACCACCACACAATTCCCCAAGTTCACAAACTACAGGTGTAGGTTTAACTTGGAAATTGGTAGGGATGCATGAACGTGAAGTTACCCTGAGCCTATATGGGTAATTTGGAAAAACAACCTATCCAACAGTTGAATATGTGGTTTAAATATGAATAGGCTGTATGGATTTTGCTAATGATCAACCAACACATGCATATGCAAATTAATATGCAAAGCTTGCAAAACACACACACCATTAACTGAGCCACAGACATGTAACAGCCACGTAGTAACTGAATCCACACAGATGAATAAAAACAATTTATTGGACTTTAAAGGACATAGTCATGCTTAAATGGAAGCAACAGTTAATAACAAATATTATGACACTGAAGCATAATTTTGCCTACTGGATTCAGTATACATCTAGATAAATTTACAGCTAACTAGTTAAAAAGTAGGACCCTAGGCACAATACTAATCAGTCCATACAGTTTTTTTGTGATTGTTGTGGCCATAAATGTTTGATTTTGATTTTTTTTTTTTTTTTTGTGGAAAACTACTTGAATTGGCGAAATTGCAATAGCAAGAAATTGATTTGCACTTTCTTTTGCTTTGATGTTTGTTGATATGTGAGACCTTTTTAGCTATACTCATGTTTGACTTGGGTGAACCGAAGAGGGCTTTGGCTGAATGCGCATTGTGATGACATCACATGCCGCGCCTTGGCCCAAATCTGCAGTAATTTTGAAAAATTCAAGCTCCTCCTAATATTGCGGAGTTTGCTCGATTTTGCCTTAATTTCTGTGATTAACAAAATTGCGAACTCCTGCAGGGACTGACTAATAGCTAGTGCTTAAAATGTTTATCCTTTCCATTGCTAGCATGATTATTGCTAGCTTGGGGAGCGAGGCAACTTCCTCACTGAAAGCTCCTTATCACAGTTCGGCATTATATAGTCCATAACTATGATTTACTCACCATAATTACCAATTCAATTTCTCTTTTAAGAATTCTTAACTAATGTGGGGAAAATGCTTTAAGATGAATGAGAGATGTACATTTTCTGTAGTTGGTTTGTTTTTCACAGGATGCTATGATCTCTGTATGAAAAGGGATTTATGGCATCTATGTAATAGATTTCAGCTCTAGTTGACCTGAATGCAGGTGGTCCACTGTACTGAAGGATTGTTTACACTGTGTGTGTGTGTGTGTGTGTGTGTGTGTGTGTGTGTGTGTGTGTTGCTGACATATATATCCGTGTGGAGTCTTTGCTTCAGCTAGAAGGTGGTAATCCGACTCTAAATGGAGAGTCGATTTCACTTCCCATAGTCCAGATTGTTACTAAGCCTGGCCATTTAGTAAGAAGTGTAATCTGAAACAGTGTTGGGGTTTTGTGTATATTAACCACTCTTCACTGCGGACAGAACTGCTGATAGAATCTAATAGTGTAGTTTAACAGTTTAGCTGTGCAATGATCTAAATGTCAACTGGATCAGGTCTTTTTTTTTTTTTTCCCTGTGGTTTTGTCTCAGGATATTCCGGCTTTGCCTCATTACGACCCAGTCTTGAAGCAAGGGCAAATGCTTTCTGACTGGCATTGTGCTGTGATTGGCATCCTGGCTCGATCTGTGTGTGTGTGTGTGTGTGTGTGTGTGTGTGTGTGTGTGTGTGTGTTCGTGTTCGAGAGAGCACAAGAGAAGGCAGGGGTTCTTTTTGGCTCTTTCCATTAAGGGGAAAAAAAAAAAAGAAGCAAAGCACCCTCCACTCTGGCTTGGTGTAGTTGCTGGCCAATTTCCTGTTCCAGGTCAATGAGTGTATTGTACACTTTGCTTGTCCAGACTCCCACTTCCAAATGTAAAGTGACCTTTTCAACTTAAGCAGAAGTTCCACAGCCACAATAATAATCGGATCATTTTCCAGTGTAGATGTTTGATTCTCTTCTAGTCAATTTCCTTCTTAGAGCTCATACATTTTACGTTTTATATATCATGGTTATGGAAAACATTGTTTCTTCTGATGTTATGTTTATTAGACATCTGTTTTGCTGGTTTTATAGTTAATATGATGATAAAGGAAAAAGCTAAAACAACTTTTGGTAGAATAACTAGAATTACTGTATATTAAAAGAGTACTGTACACTCTTTTTCTATATCACTGTGTAATTGTAAATCATTTGTTACATTGGTTGTTGTACTTTCTCAGTTAACTTGTCCAAAATTAGCAGATTTTGAACTCCCAGCAGAAATAAGTTAAACATCACTTCATTAAGTTAACAGGAAGAAACATAATATGCAGGTTTATGAGCTCTTCTCGTAAACGGTAAAGATAAATTCAAAAAAGGTAGCAAATTATATAATTCGACTTCATGGCTCATCTCCTGTACACACCGGTGGCTTTAACCGAGAAAATAAACATAGTGTGGTGAATAGGCCCCCTTAGCAGCTTATAATTGAACCTGACCCAGTCATGCAATTAATCGCAACCCATAATATTTGTGCAGCAGTGCGGTGTTGCGGCGCTATGACCTCAGGATTGGGGTCGTGAGCTGTCTGGTCAGGAGAGTCGTGTCTCGTTTAGGTCGAGTCTTGGTTGCAGTGTAACTTGAGAATGAGTATTTCTGTGGCTTAGGCCCGAGCACTGGCTTCAGGAGTAAAATACTTACCAATCCTAATTTACCATGTATTATAAGTGCCTTAAACAGATTACATTTTGTTAGTTTGTGTTTTGATTGAGAATCGTGTTGCTACGTTCTGAGACTGGGATTGTTGCTGTCTAGAGCTGTAATAGTTTTGATTCTGCTTTGAGTTGTTGCACGAGGATTAGACCTTGTCACACATGTTATTTTTGATATCAATAATAGCATAAGCCCCTAATATACAACATATTATAATATTTTTTACACACTTGAAATTTACTTATGCTATTGTTAGAGGAAGTGTGTTTTCTTACTAAGAAATCACTCTTTTGTACTGTTTGTCATTAGGGAAAAGATTTGGTGGACTAGAAAATGCAAATATTTCTTTTTGAAGATAATTTATCTCCAGATGTCCTTGACTCACGTGCACACACAGCATGGTGACTAATTGCAGCTACCATTGTAGTTGCTACAAAGTCCTTGTGGGAGACCAAGAGCAAGACAAACAAGTGTCTCATGGGTCTGTCTTCTCAAATACATAATTGGGACTAACATGTTTGTGTTTTTTTTGTGTGTGTGTGTGTATATATGTGTATATATGTGTATATATGTGTGTGTGTGTATGTGTGTGTATGTGTGTATATATATATATATATATATATATATATATATATATGTGTGTGTGTTTCACAGATGAGCTTGTATGTTTTGGATCATGAGCAGATCCTTTTTTTTCTCTACACTTTGGCCTTCCCATCACTTTAGTAGAGGTTAATCTTGGTTCCAGAACTTTTGTGGTTTATCTATATATTTGTTTGCGAATTCTAATCTGGCTCTCCGATTCTTACTGCTGATGAGTGGTTTGCATCTTGTGGTATGGCCTCTATATATCTGCTCTCGAACTCTTTTTCGAACAGTGTATTGTGATACCTTCACCCCTGGGTGAAGGTACAACCCTGTGGTGGTTGTTGATGGTACTGACTGTTGTTTTGGGATTTTTCTTCACAGCTCTCACAATGTTTTTGTCATCAGTTGCTGCTGTTGTTGTTGTTGTTGTTGTTGTTTTCCTTGCCTGACCTATTTGGTGTCTGTAGCTCAGTACACCAGTGGTTTCTTTCTTTTTCAAGACATTCCCTTTTTTCTCAGCCTCAGAATGGTTTGCTTTTCTCCCATAGACAGCGCTCTGATCTTGATGTTCACTTATCCTTTGTAACAAAAAATGCAGTCTTCACAGGTGAAACTGAAGGCTAAATCAAATAATAGATGCTCAGAGCTATGTATTGTTTAAACAATCAGTCTAACAGGACACACCTGTCAGTCACAATACTTTTACTCGGCTACAAATTGTTATCTGATACAAAATGTGCTTTGTTCTATGTTGTTTAACACATCTACATATAAATAACAGGAAATAAAAGCTGAAATTCTAAGCTCTCTTCTCATATTCATCTTTTGATCTCAAACCCAAATGTCTGTACAGCAAAAAAGAAAAAGAATTGGCCTTGACATTCCAATAGTTTCAATGGGGACTGTGTGTATAATGAAGCAGGGTTCGTGTATAAATGAGGCAGATGTACAGTTGCAATCAAAATTATTCAGCCCTCATTGCAAATCAGGTTTGTCAAAATTTACAGACTTTCAGCTGTTTGCAATGAACAAATCAAACAAAAGCAATTGAAATAGTTCAACACAACTATGCTTCAAGTGGTTTCCCCAAATTCAACTGAAAATGCAACTTATGATTTCTCCAGTTTCAAAATTATTTAACTCCCTGAATAGAATCCCTCAATCAAGTGCTTCATTAGTTGCACCAGATGTGCTTGAACTGGAACACATGAAATATCTGAACTGGCTCGGGGCAAAAAAAAAACCCGTAAAATACCTGGACGGGGCAGAAAAAGGAACCTATCAACGGCTGCAAACAGATTTCTGATAAGGCAGGTTGTGAAAAACCCCTCAAGTGACTGCAGAAGACCTGCAGCAAGACTTGGTAGAAACAGGCACTGAGGTTTCAGTGAGCACAGTAAGGTGCGTACTAAACGCATAAGGTTTCCATGACAGAACTTCAAGACATACACCACTAATGACCCAAAAGCACAAGGAAAGTCGGTTCAAAGTCATAAGTCACAGAAGTTTTGGGATTCTGTTCTGTGTAGTGATGAAACAAAACTGGAACTTTTTGGCACGATGGATCAGCAGTATGTTTGGAGAAAGAAGAATGTAGAAAGAACACTCTGTCCACAGTCAAGCATGGTGGTGGCTCGGTGATGCTCTGGGGCTGCTTTGCA
>JANDJT010000206.1:12735699-12752843 GCA_024331685.1 Stegophilus panzeri | reverse complement strand
CTTGAAGCATTCGTCGTGTTGAACTATTTCAATTGCTTTTGTTTGATTTGTTCATCGCAAACAGCTGAAAGTCTGTAAATTTTAACAATAAACTTGATTTACAATGGGGGTTGAATAATTTTGATTGCAACTGTAGCATTCTTCTTGTTTTTGTTTACCATTAATAAAAATAGAATAAATCTAAAACCACTTAGAAGTGAGAGAATGTAATCCAAGAATATAGTCCCATACGCAGGACTTGCCAAAATATTTACAACTGACTAAATCCATAATACATTTTAAAATGAAACATGAATAGATTTGACTCCATGAAGGTCAAAAACTGCATGAAGTTACAGTTTTAAGTTTCCTTCCATTAAATCCCCTACACAGTTACAGTACAACTGTGAGACGGAGCAGAAATTCTCGCTTTATTAACCTCATGTCAGGGCAAATAAATTATACACGTTGGTTTGTTCTGGTTTTTGGGTTGACTGCACTATGATACAGTGCACAGATGCTGTGCCAGAACTGAATTTATTGTAATTTTATTTTTTTTCTATGTATAGAAAAAATGTTCACAATGTTTTTTGGCAAAGCACTACGTAGACTGTGGTTCTAATAATGATTTCCGTGTTTAACTCCGCTTTGAAAGTTTGATTTTAAGTGAAGATGACTATTTAATCATATCATGCATTACTAGCAGTTTAACCAGGGTATGTTCATATATGCAGTATTCAGTCCATTTGAATGGTGTATTTGCCCTCTCCGTACAATACTTTTGGGCATTCAGGTGCAGTTCAGTTGCACCAAGAACTCCATTTAACCCTGATTCGACCCAACTGCAGAAAGTTTCCAATGAGTTTCAAAAGACTTTTTGATTACGTTTCCAGCCGCTGTTCCTTCCCACATGCCCCTTAGCAAAGGTTTTATTGTTTTTCTGGACCTTGTAAATTTATGAACTGTCAAAATGGATCAGGCCAAATACAAAACTTGCCAAATGTATAAATTTTGCTCTGAATCATCCTAGCAAGCAGACTAATAACTGAGAAAGTGTGCTTGCTTTTACCATCCTTAAAGAGTCGAATATGTTCAGCTTTAGTACCAAAAATATTTCCCAAATTTGCTTCAATACTTTTCTGTAAAGTTAGATGTTTAAATATTTGGTTTAAATATTTTATGCTTTTTTTATTTTTTATTTTTATTTTTTTACACGCTTTGAATCAAAAGAAACAATGCTAAACTTAGTTACAACTGTGCACTTTCACATTTGCAGTATCACACAGATATTGTCAGAACATGCTAAACTGTAATTGCTAATGTAGACGTATAAATGTATACCATTTATTCGTTGTTCTCACACAGCAGGAGCCTAAAAAAGACTGAAATTTTGCATCTCTTTTAAATCTTTCAGACACATACGCATTCCAGATGCATTAAAGGCCAATTGGATCTTATTACAAACAGTTGATGCAAATAGAAGTAGTTTTGTCAGTTTTCAGTCTGAAGTAATGATGTCTGAGCCTAATAAGTGCGTTGACCTTGTACTAAAAGGTGAAATGATGGCCAAATGAAAAAGCCTTAAATGATCATTAATGTTTTTTCTTTCTTTCTGACAGTGTGCAAGGATCCGCCATATAAAGTGGAAGAGTCTGGATACGCTGGCTTTATCCTGCCTATTGAAGTGTACTTCCGAAATAAGGTGCTTATAAAATTCCCTTTCCTTAGATTTCGCAATCCTCTTGTGTCGTATGAACGTGATCAATTTGAGCGCACCCTTTCCTGTTCACCAGGAAGAGCCGAAAAAAGTGCGCTTCGACTACGATCTGTTCCTGCACTTGGAAGGTCATCCCCCTGTCAATCACCTGCGCTGTGAGAAACTCACCTTCAACAACCCGACAGAGGAGTTCCGCAGGAAGCTGCTAAAGGCCGGAGGGGTAATGTACACGCGCTTCATTTGCATTGTTCCTGCCACTGAATTTTGTGGGATGAATAGAACTGAGATAAGGAATAAGACTCGAACAATAAAGTTAAAAATTTCTATTCAACCTGATCCAGTACAGTATAAATGATCATTTAAGCCGTCCATCTATTGTCCATACCGTTTATCCTACACAGGGTTGTGGGGGAGTCTATCCCAGAGAACTCACAAGGCAGGGGACACCCTGGACGGGGTGCCAACCCATCACAGGGCACAAACAAACAAACAAACAAACATTCACACACTACGGACAATTTGTAAAGTCCAATCAGCCTACAAAGCATGTCTTTGGACTGGGGGAGGAAACCGGAGTACCCGGAGGAAACCCCCGAAGCATGGGGAGAACGTGCAAACTCCATGCACACAGGACAGAGGCAGGATTTGAACCACCAACTCCTGAGGTGTGTGGCAAACATGCTAACCACTAAGCCACCATGCCCCCGATGTAATCAATATCATCACTAATTATAATGGACAAATGGAAAATGGCGTCCTTGAACATGCTGGAAGTAAACCCTCACTTACCATTCTGTTTTTATCGGTGTTCAAATATTTTAGTTTGCATATATAGAATGCGCATTTGCCCTCTAGATCATGTTTTAGTCTCTACAGCATATGTGGGTGATATCACAGAACGGCTATTTATCATTTTAAGGTTTCCGAATCAGGGCTCTGTCCCAGCTTTACGGTATGCCTGTGTTTATGTGGGTGGTGTCTTCAGGGAGAGCAGTGGGCACACATGCACGCACGTACGTGCACACACACATAAGCACAAACCCACAGCAACGTGAGGGTGTAGTGCTGTTCCAGCTGTTTGCCTCTGCAAAACTCCACAATAAAACCCACCATCAGTGAGTTAGTCTTAATGGAATTACAGGTCTCATCAGCCAGGATGAGCAACTTTTGCAGGATGAATTAAAGTGGGCCAGTTCCAACCTGAACCGTCCATCACTACAGGACACACAGACTGTTTTTGGTCCCATGCCAGAGGACACCACACTCTTTGTGTGTGTGTTACTGTGGGTTTTTTATTTATTTTAATTTTTTTATACTTCAAATCTCAACCTGATGATAGAATTGCATCAAGCATGAGCCATTCTTTTAAAAATGTCATTATCTAAGGAAATGATCACATAGGTATGCGCTTGTAGATTTTGTTTTCCTGATTCTAGTGGTGTTCCAGGAATCATGCTGCTTGCGGCTGTGGACATGACTTCATTTCCCTTGGTACTAGTTGGTTTATAGACGTGGTGTAGCATGAATCGATGCTGTTGATGGACATCCTAATGGGTCTTTCTTAATTAAACGACTTCCAGTATAAACGCTCGCTGTCAAATATCAATCTAACTTGGCAGGGACTGAAAGGTCGTCTTCAGTTTACCTGATGTTTTTTTGTCTCTGGGAACAATTTTGTCCTTACATCGTAAAATAAAGTACAGTGTCTTTTTTTGTCAATGTTGTTGTTTTTTTTTTTTCTCGCTCACTTGTTAACTAATTGTTTGCTTTCTATTTTGATAGCAACGAGATCCTCACAAAAGAAGTTCGGAGGACTCTAAAGTAAGGATCTGTTCTGTTTTTTGTTTTTGTTTTTTAAATTCAGTGTAATTAATAATCATTACATTTGAAATGCTACATATTCCATGTAACCATGTTACAAATTCATCAGAAAACCACAAACCCATGTTTGTCAGTTCTCCATTTTCAGCATAGCTTCATTCATCAAAGACTTCCTCACATGATTGTTGTAATCTGACTGGGTTTCTTGTTATACTCAGGTGATGGTCATGCAGGAAGGCTCCACATCTCTGTTCGGTCAGCACCTTAAGCTGCCCACTTTACCCAGCAGCTCACTGACACTGAACTTCTCTGATGGCAAAAAGAACAAGTCCTTTTCAGGAGCAAAGGTTAGTCTAAATATCCAGGATTTGCCCCTCACAACTTGCAAACTAAACCAAAAGAGCTGTGACTCACCAAAAAAAAAAAAAAACCAACCTGTTTTGCCACCTAAAGAATTCCCAGCTCTTCAAAGAGCTCTTCTTAATCTTCCATATTTGGCAAGTTCAAGTATGTTCAGGGCATTTAGCTGAGATTTTGGAAGACGTTAAACATTGGCTTAAGTCAGGTATTTCTTGGCTGGGAAAAAGGCAAGTGCTTACATTATGATGACGTAAACTAAGCAGCAGGGTGTCTCGTTACAGGAGGGGTTTTGAATGAACTGTGAAATACTTATAGACCTCAGACATTCAGTTTTTCTCCTCTTTTTTTTTTTTTTCTTGAATCTGTCTGAAAGAACCATTTACAAAACTGTTCAGGCCTTTTTTATGTAAAGCTCCACTCCAGTTATTAGTTTCCAGCAGTGTTAGAAGTTAAAATGCTTTTTTCCATGTATTGAGTGAAGCACATTATCCATTACGCTAGTAAATCGTGCAGGACTAGGCACCTACATATTTCTTGAGTTAGGTTTTATTTTTGGTCTCCAGTGTCGTATAACTTACTGCGATCCAGCTTGTAGTGCTGCACGCATGCAGAGACGGGAGTCCCTACTGCACATGGAAACGGTTCCCAATCTAAACAGGCCCTCGCACGTGATGGATTACTGACAGCTCAAGGGTCACTGCACAACTACATCAGCCTCCTTAGTAAATGGGCAAAAGATGGTTCATGTAATATTGTTCTCTCTCTCTATCTATCTATCTCTCTCTCTCTCTCTCTCTCTCTATATATATATATATATATATATATATATATATATATACTTTTGAAGTATAATATTAGTGTGTGTATATATATGTGTGTGTGTGTGTGTAATATAATATACATAAAATTTATTTGTTCGTTCTTTTGAAAGTTTAGAAAAATTGCATCCATACTTCAGGTTGCTGCAGGTAGTATTTTGTATCTTAGTGTTTTTCAATACTATTTAGATGAATGTACAGTTACAGTTGATTTACTTTACTTAAATAATAAGACCCAAGGCTTGTTTGTTTATTTTGGTATCCATTATATGATGTGGCTCCAGCCTTGTAAAACGTATACAAATGAACACTTGATGCTTTTTGTCAGGTAGAATTGTATTCTTTGGCTCTCCATGAAGAAGCCTCTTTGTGTTCAGAGGTCCAAGGGTCAACAAAAGATAGAGAAAATAAAAAGCTTTAGAGGTAGTTCAGGCAGGTCATAACACCTCCTCTGTCTAGACTGCCTAATGGCTTTACTACACGGGTGAAATATTGACAGGGGCTACCAGGCCTGACCTTGGGAAAGAACAACCCAGTCATTAGGGGAGGACGTGCCTTAAAGCCTCTCTGTCCAGGTTAGAACTGAGGGTTTCAACTTCCCCTCTTCCTGTAGCTTACTTTCTTTCCGTATACTCCAAAATTAGACAGTATGGAAATTCACAGTTTGGAGGGATACAGGCGTTTTTTGAGTTCTGCTGAATAAGCGTTTACTCACTATATATATGTGTGTGTGTGTGTGTGTGTGTGTGTGTGTGTGTGTGTTTGTTTTTTAGAAGATATTCCCTGAGACACACTCACAGCTGGCAATTTTTATACTTTAATTGAATTGGTTTCCTTTAACTGACTGGCCTGCTTATCTGTCAGGTGGCACGCTAACCTTAGTCTTTTGTACTTTGTGTACAGGACGGGTCCAAAAGCGGTAGTGCCCTCACCATCACCACCACCAACAACAGCATCAGCAGCAGCTCACTCAAACTCCACAAGCCATCCAAGGAGCACAAGGACAAGCCTTCCAAAGACTCGAAAGAGTCCAAAAGTGCCTTCAGAGACTTGAGCAGGGACTCGGGCAAAGTCTCCAAAGACTCCTTGAAGAAACCCAAAGAGAACCAGCCGCTGCGTGATGAGCCGCCCATCCCTAAGATGGGTTTCAAAGAGCCCAAGGCCATATCAAAGGAACACCGGGCAACTGAGGTTAGCTTCTCGAGCTTAGGCCAGAATAAACGAAGGCCCTCAATGGATGATGAAGCCCACATTACCAAAAAACAGAAAGGAAGTTTTTCAGAGTCATCGCAGAAGCTCCAGTCCAGTTCCAGCTTGATCCCGCCTCACCACTCGGATAAAAGGGCTCTAAAGGACAAATCACAGGTCCGGCATGCCAAGTTAAGGGATAATGAGCTGTCTGAGAGAAGGAAGGTGTCCACCTTGCCTCCTTTTCAGGATGTGGTGGACCCAAATGACTCTGATATGGATGACAACATTTCTGCTAAATACGACGTAAGTGCCCATAGTGCTTCTGCTTGTTTTTTTTAATGTTTAGTTATTTCTTTCACTGACTTTTGCTATATTTATAGCTCTCTTGTCATGAGTCGTCATCTTGTGAACCTGCAGCATTGACTACTAAGCATATCTAATGATTTCTTGGATGTGGTTTGGAATTTTCAAGCAGTTCATTACAGGTTCGTTTTTTAGAATTAGGGTAAAGGTCAGAAACGTGTGTGTGTGTGTGTGTGTGTGTCGAGCAGCACTAGTAGGTTCTGATACTTGATCTCTAGGGTGCCCTGTTTACAGACAGTTCTCCTGGGGCATGCAGGAGCTGTTTAATCATCAAACGAACAGGTCATAATGGAACAATTCCAGTAACACGGGTGTGGTCAGTGAGGAGGGCTAATAAACTCGCTGGGTGTTCACATGCTGAGGCCTCGTTTTTCTGGGTGGGGTTCAGAGAACCAGTGCTGGAAGATGTCAGAAAGGTGGTGTTTGGAATTCAAATTTTGACTCGTTAATTGCCACAGTACTGGTACTGAAACAATACCACAGTAGGATAATTCAGACATTTAAGCTATAATTTTTCAGGGATTGTTTTCCCCCAATTCAGATTGTTAATATCAGATTTTAATACTTTTAGTACTTTGAATACTATTCCACAAAATGAAACTATTACATATTCTGATTTGGCTGTGGCTGTAATTTGACAAACAGCATTCACCTCTCTCAGGTTATTGCATGTGTCCTTGTCACTCAACATGGTGTGTGGTTTTGTTTTTTTTTGGGTTTTTTTTTGAGTCAAATGAAAACCTTAAAAGTGCTGCATAAATGAAAGAAACACAACAGTAAATTTGTAGTTTCAAAAGTACAAATTGTACGTCTGGTCCATTGTTCTCAATAGCCCTTTCTACTGCCACCTTAAACTGGATCCACTTTACTTTGACAGCTATTTGCAATAAACAAAACAAAATAAAAATGAAGGTTTTCATTTGACACTCTCTTGTACATAATTGGAAATAGTGGCTATAGTTGTGTTCAGCCCTGAACATGCCAGATAGCAGTGCATTCTTCACTGTCTACGACTCTGTGTTGGCTATCATGTCTACATGTAGGATTTCTAATATACCAAGAAAGCAATGTGTGTACATTAGTGTTAAGCCTAATTTCATGTGTTTAAAGCTCGTGATTGAGAATAGCTTTTTAAAATATGATTCCAGTAAAACACAGTGGCAGAGTCATTTGATGATATTAATGAGCTCTTTTATAAAGGACCTTTATAAAAGAGAATGAATTACAGGGACCTTTAGAGAAGAGGATGAATTACATTTGCTTGACATGTGTATATGGAAATTGCCATTCCATGACAATGCATATAATGCATACCTGTTGCTCCATGGAACAAGGTGACGACGGTACAGTTGAGGCTAAATGTTTATATACAAGACATTCAAATTAAAATTTTCACAACTCCACTCGTTTCATGTTGCCCTACATTTCCTGTGTTGAGTTAGTTAGGGTAAAATAATAGGTAAGTGACAGATTTATTTTAGCATTATCAGATTTTGGTTGGGTCACTTGTTTACATTCACTATGTTAGTTTCTGGTGGCATTGCCTTTGAATCAAACACTTGAGGTAGCCTTCATCAAGCTTCTTACAAGTTTACTCCAAAAATTGTCTGTGGGATTCAGCTCAGAGGCTTTGTGATGGCCACTGTAGTACTTTTAAACCATTTTGTTGCAGCTTTGGAGGTATGCTTAGGATCATTCTCCTGATCCCAGTTGCGACCAAGTTTTAACTTTCTAGCTGATGTCTTGCTTGCTTTCTGTCTTAAGGTGTTGCTTCAGTATTTCTAGATAATCTTTCTTCCTCATGATACCATCTATCTTCTGAAGTGCACCAGTCTCTTTTCTAGGAGGAAAAAAAACCCAGCATGATGCTACCGCCTCTATGCTTCACAGTTGGGGTGGTGATATTCATAGAGCCTCACCTTTTTTCTTCAATACATTGCACAGATTATTATGGCTATGCAATAAATAGTTTTTGTTTCAACTGACCATAGAGTACTCTTCCAAATGGTGAGGTCTTTATCCTGGTTATCACCTATTTCAGTCTGGCTTTTTTATGCTGGTCTTGGAGTGGGGGTTTCAGGGGCTTCTTCCTTGCACATTTCAGGCCAGTAGTGGACGTACATACTTTGGTAACTGATGCCTCCAACTCCTTCTTGCTTTGTTCCTTTGTTGTTGTCTTGGGGCTCAGTTGAAACTTTCTTTCCCAAAAGTTCTTTCAACACTGGGAGTTACTTCTCCCGGAACGGTGCAGTGTCTGTAATAATAAGTACTAGCATCCAATACACCCCCAATGAAGATGGACCATTAAGAGAGTAATGTTCTTCACTCATGTGCATTACATTTGCGCTGGTACACAATTATGACCAAAATTATGTGGACACCTGACCATCATACCTCTATGTGGTTGTTGAACATCCCATTCCAAATTTTGGTCCCCCCCTTTGCTGCTATACCAGCCTCCATTCTTCTGAGAAAGCTTTCCACTTGACTTTGGAATGTAGCTGTAGGAATTCCCCATTCAGGCACAAGAGCATTAGTGAGGTACGGCACTTGTCTGGTGAAAAAAGGCCTGGCACACAGTCGGCATTCTAGTTCATCCCAAAGGTGTTCAGTACATCAGGGCTCTGTGCAGGACACTCGAGTTCTTCCACATCAACCTTGGCAAACCATGTCTTTATGGAATTCTCTTTATGCACAGTGGCACTGTTATGCTGGAACAGGTTCGGGCCACGTAGTTCCAGTGAAGGGAAATCTTAAAGCTACAGCAACTGCAAATACATTCTATACAGTTGTATGCTTCTAACATTGTGGCAACAGTCTGGGGAAGAACCACATATGGGCGTGATGGTCAGGTGTCCATATACATTTGTCCATATAGTGTAGTTCTTCATTTTCTTAAAAGTCTTATAGAAAACATTTACAGCTAGGCATGAGACAATGCACTGAAGCCACAATACCAGACAAATCCTGATACAGGGATTCCTGATATCAAATCCAACAGGGGTGTCGAACTCAAATTGTGCCCAGGCCAAATCAGCATTTTTGTGAGACCCTAAAGGGCCATAATCAAAGTCAGTATATATGTTACCAATAATCTGCAGGCTCTGAAATTAGACTAGGATGTTTCTAGGAAAAGGAAACCGCTAACAGATACTATTAAAGTGTATGCACTATTAGGTAATACTATTTATTATATTAATTATAAATAGGAGTTGTTGTTTTTTAAAATAAATGCATTTCTTTGTTTAATCACATTTTATAGGACACCAGCTGCTGTGATTAGGAACAGGATTAGCCAATTGGGATGATGCATGTTTCCTGTTTCTGCTTGAAAGCTACTAGTCAGAAAGCTACACTACAATATAAGCACAGAAATATGGAGGTGAGAGGCGGTGAAGTTGTTGGAGTTTACTGATCAGGATTTATAATATAAGGTGTATTTTTTTTTTTCCCTTATTATTAACATTATTTTAATCTTTTTGAGTGGAACTGTCATAAAGGTATTTAATGTCAATGCTATTAATATGTAAAGCTTGTTTGATGGTAGATTGTGCCTTAAATGATTAAATAACATTTAGCAATTTAACTGTATAGATGAGGAAAACAATCATGATTTTATTTAGCATATTTCCTCATCCCACTGAAATTACTTTCTGGTTACTCCACACCCAGCGTGCTTCTGAATCATTTTTACATGAGTGTGATTTACATCAAGTACAATAGACCGGTGTTGATTTTTAACCTGAATTTCCAACCACGGACAAACCAACCATGATTTAAAAAACAGATCTGCTGTGAATTCTGGATATTATGAAAAGGTTGAGCAGTAGTGTATTATGGGCTGTTTCACCGTTTGTTTTGGGGTTTTTTTTTCTTCCAAGTTCATATGGGACGAATGAAATGCAGATCTGGGCCTTGTGTTTGACACATGGGCCACAATGCTTCCTTCTAATTAGCGTAATTTTTTGGACTATTAATTAAGCATGCTTCGAGGCAGTTAGGTTCCCACTTGTAAATTTCGAGTTTAGGGGCGTAGAGCTTATAATGAATATTAAACAAAAATATCACATTTCAAGATATGAGCAGCAAATTTCTTCACAAGTATTTTCTCATATTTACAGCATTTGGCAAACTTACAGAAGTGCTTTAGAGTCTCCATCAAATATATTTCCTCATGCTAGTGCAAATATGTTCTAGTTTTAGGGTCTAAGAATACTGTTGGCTAAAAACCCTGTTGGCACACACACACAAATATATATATATATAATATTTTGTGTGTGTGTGTGTGTGTGTATATATTAGTTTTTATATATATATATATATATATGTTATATTGTGCTGATTTAAGTGATCGTTGAAGAGGAGGTCTTCAGTCTTCGCTTAACCTTAAACGCGTACCTTGGGTCATCAGCGACCCGGAACGTCATCCAGTTCCCTCCAAATCGTTAATTTTTTCACATTAGACCTTCGACATCCACCTTCTTTGTATTCTTCAATATATTTATTATCAACAATATAACAAGAAAAAAAAGATAAAAAATCTGTCAAGTAATATCTGTTCTATAATTAATTTATTGTATAAAGGATATAGGGTCACTACTGACCCGAGGTTTGTAGTAGTGTAATTATATTTTTCTGAGTAACAATATTGAATCTCTCATGGCTCAATAAGTACATTTCTCTTTTAATCGTCAAGGTGGGAATGTTTGTAATGTGTCAATCATAATTACCCCTGATATAAACAAAACATTACAAAACATGTTAATGGCTCAGCAATTTAGTGCAGAACATGTTTCATCCACGTTTAACGATGGATCTGATGATGAAGTTGTCAGCGAACAAAATATTGATTTTTGATGATTATGAACATGATAATAGCCTATTGAGACTAACGTATCGAATGATCCAGATCCCGAATACGAGCCAGATGCTGAATTTACTGTGCGAAGGTGCCACATTTGCCCATAATAATATTACTTCTACATGATAAAATGACTTTAATTACAAAAATATTAAATATTGTAATGATTGTTATGGTGACTGAAACAATTGAATGAAAATGCTGCATCACTTTCACTATTTTAGCACATTAATTATAAGTGCGTAATTTTAACGGTGTATTTAAAAAATATATTTATTTATTTATTTATTTTGCATCTGTTTGATGACCATTAAAATGTAAAAATATAATTAAATATGCTCTATTTTTTTTTCTTTTTTCTTTTTTAATTGTTAATAAAATATTAGCACAGTTTTATACTATTGAGGCAGATCCATCCACGTTAGATATATACTTCAGGGTGCTAACGACCTGAATATGTAATAATGATTGACGAAACATGTATGCATTTAAAGGTTAAAGACAGACAGTGACTCTGCAGTTCAGGAAGCCAGGGGAAGTTCTTTCTACCTCCTAAGTGCCAGGAAAGAGAAGAGTCTTGATGCATGACGTCCTTGAGGGATGGTGGGTCAAGTCGAACCATGCTAGAGGCTCAAGGGAATGTGGTACAGAGCAGAGTTTGAGTTTTTTGCCTTCAGGTTAGCAGGCAAAGTACTGATTACATTAATTTGTACAAATAATAGTCTCCAGTTAGTTGGCGAGGACAAGGGCGAGTAGGTGATCTCACAACATTTGTGGCAGCAAGTCAACAATCACATTTTTTTTATTCCCTACAACAAACCACAGAGAACTTGTCTGTGGTTTTAATAAATGTCAGGTTCACATTGTTTTAATGCAATACTTTCTATATTTACACTGACCCACAAACACTATAGCATCTCAATATTTCTCCAGTGAAGGAAATGGGATTAGTGATCCACTGGAGCTGCCACACAACCGCCGTATCCTCTCACTTTGTTTAAGAAAGAGGCTCTCTAAGGGAGACCTGGTTTATTAGCTTTAAAGCAAGTGGTGAGATGAGATTTATGGTTTTAGGGCACCTAAGGAGCTCGGAGGAAGGGTGCAATGAATAGCTCTGGTTCTTTAATCCCGCTCCTTAAAACGAGTGAAAGGAAGAAAGACACGTCTGTGTTTATGACGATTAACAAATCCCAGGTGTTTCTGTCTGCATATTGCTGTGTCTGTGAGTCTGGAATCCTGAGTCCATTTCTATGCATGTAGCAACTGAACTTGGTAAGTGTCTGACAGCTGTGGGGGGCCAATTCCTCAGAAAGACAAGGATTTTTTTTGTTGTTGTTAAATTGTGAAAGTTACACTGCATTTAGATTTAATTGATACTAATAGTTAAGCCATAAATAGTTACTAACAAAGAAATAAATTAGGACTTCAGAGCTCTATACCTATTTTTGGTTTAAAAGTCAGTAAACATGCCCCTATTTCAAATAGACATGTTGTTGGGGTTTTTTTGTTTTGTTTTGTTTTTTTTGTTTTTTTTTAATATATCATTACTTTCCAGCACATATAGGATGATGACACACAAACATTGTGCTGAATGACCAGATATATAACTGGTGTAGGAACTGAATAACGAAACATATTGGTCAAAAGGGGTGGGATTTTGGTTTATAGTACAGCTATCTTGCCTTTAAATTTGAATAAATATAAAATCTTTTACTGGTCCTGATATGTAATCTGAACAAAAAAAAAATACTGCTAAAATGTGAAGCTCCAAGTGGATTTGTAATTGTGATTGTGATTTTTCCCCCATAAAAACATGGATCTCTGCAACACATTTTAAAGTAGATCTCCCTAAATTATTAAGCAATATGTGGAAAAACTCAAGAGCTTAAAATGAAAACATGTCAAAACTATTTTTTTGTTCAGATTGAAATTACTGTCTCACTGTTGAAGAGTAAAAAAGAACAGAGCTCTATAAATAAACTATCTAGCCTGGATGTGTAGTCATAAATGTTACAGCTTTTTCTCTTGTTCTCTTCTGTTCACAACAGACTTTACCCTTTTGCTGTGCATTAATTATTGGGTCCTGATGGCAGAAACTCTTTCTCCCTTTTACACTGCAGGTTTCTTACCCTGCTCTTTAAATTTATTCTGTGTTAAGCACCTCAGTCGTTGGCCTGCCTGCTCTGTCAGGTGATTAGAGGTTGATTTTGGGGGGTTTAGGGTTTAACCGTACCCTTAAATCTGTTTACGACATTCCTATATAGGGGCTCTTTGGTGGCTGGGAAGTGAATGGGACAAAGGCCTTGCACCAGCCCAGTCATCAGTTTTAGAGCAATTTCAGATTTATGGCACCACAGTTGAGGCAGTGCTCGTAAAGCCCCAGCACAGCTGCATGGTTCTAGTCGTCTCTGCAGTGTGATGGCTATTGAACCTTTTGTTCACAGTTTCTCTAGCTTGCCTGTTGTCAGCTGGTGTGAAGTGAGCTGCCGCCACCATGTTACTTTGGATTAGAACTGTTGCAGACTTGGCTGGGAAAGGACCGCTTTACTGGAAAAATGTTGGGCAGTAACTGTGAAGTTTGTTCTTGCCTGTTATTAATGGGTGCACTTTATGAGTGCCCAAGATTTATGGTGAAATGAGCAAAACAGGACATTCCCATTGTACTATAGTGCATTACTATTCATCAACTTAATCCATTAATCAAACCAAGCCGTTGAAGTACCTGACATAGTGAAGAGAGTCAAGACATATTTTCTGCTATCAGCAGTCAGTAAGGGCCTCAGCTGGAAACATGTGGAATCTGCTACTATATATAAGTGCCAGAACAACAAATATTAGATAAATTTGACTATATTCAAGATATTTTCATTGATCTAATTTTTTTTTTTCTTTCTCAAAAGCTGTGATAAAATAATTTTGCGTTTGTGGTGCTTTGTGGTCATTTTCAAGTTGCAATACATAATTTCCCGCCTTGGCACGTTCTACGTGCAATGTGGGGGGATGGGCGAGTACCATGGACGCTTCCATGAAAGTGTAATGCTCATGAAAACTACATTTAATCACACTTTTACAGTTACAGGCCTGGGTGGTTGTTGGTAATGATCTACTATAATGAATTTCAAACATCCATGCAACGTTTTGGACTGAAATTGCAGAACAGCGAACAGTAGCAACTAGCATTTGCAACAAGCTAGCTGGTTACTGTTCGATAACTAATGTTTACATTTTCAAAAGAGAGATTAGTATGGTCAATGTTATAGATTTAACCAAGTACTGTGTCTGTATATTAACTGATCTATAGCCAATATTGATATAGACTAATTTAAAAATAGAAGAAATACCTTACAGTGTTCAGAGTCATGTTGATTTAATGTCCCTCTGTTAACGGGGAAGGAACTGGTAGTTGAGAAGACTACCCCAGGTTGACGAGTTGAAGTTTCAAGCTGAGGAGGTGTTTTCGGTGGCTTTTACTGGTTGTAGGCAGGGGAACCTTGCCTTTTTTTTTTTTTCTTGCAGTCGACTCAGAAGAAGACAAAAGGCTTCAAACAGATATCATGACCAATGTTCTATTTCCCATTCATTCTTAACCCAGATAGAACCATATAATACTATAGTCACAGTATTGGTAGTAAAAAAAAATATATGGTGATTTTAATGAACCCTCAACCAAAGGAATGAAGTGCAGCAATACTTTAACAAATGGGTTCAGTTTGTTTAGATCTCCACTGGTTTGCAGCTTCATTTTGGCAGCTCACGTGAGGCCGCAGGGAATGCTTGTTTTGATGGAAGTTGCTTTTTCATTAGCTGTAAAAAAGTAATGTAGCATTTTATAGTGCAGAGACTGCTTAGCCATTACTCAAGCTTGGGTGACAGCTAGGCAAGCATCTCGGTGAGAGTCGTAGCGGCTTGAATTCTCCTTTGCCCTAGCTTCTGTTCTTAACCAGATGATGTTGGTACTTAAAGATTTACCGGTGTTTCCACATGACTGATGGTGTTGGTTATAGTGGTGGAGAGGTGTGGGGCTGCTCTGGCCATGCTTTTACTAGTGTCTAGATTGGGGGCCGTTGGTCTCTAGAAAGACTCAATGATTTACAGTCTGGTGCTCCGACCATGCGTTTGATGTCAGCGAGGCTCCTAGACAGACAAACAGGCAGTAAAATGCAAAAAGGTGGAAAGAGAAAAAGGAAGGGGGGGAATAACAAAGAAAAAGACAGTAAAGATACTTCAAAGAACTGCTTTGCGTTCCCTCCAGCTCTGCAAGGGGTAAAAGTGTCTTTACCACCCTGCTTGCTTTGAGCAAAATTTTACACCATGTGTTTCTCTCAGTAGTGTCACTATCAATTTCTTTTTTTTTTTTTTTCTTCTCCCAACCCATTCAAATCTTTAGGATTTAGTGTGAGTCATGAGCCACTACCAAAGGCAATGAAAGCTCAGGTTTATTGTTGTTTTGGGAATTCAGTCTTTATAAAAGTTTTCTTCCAGACAAAGATGTGGTTTAGTAGAAGTTTGTTTTTAGATGACTGGTGAAATCCCTCTGAATACTAGCAAGATTTTGGCTTTATTGAGCTGTGAGTGGGGCCATAAGCGCTTAAACTCCCTCAACGGCTTTTTGAATAGTTTTCGTTTGTTTGTTTAAGTAGTACCCCTTAATTGTTTTGTTCAAGTAAAACTTCTTCATTTGTTGTAGAGTTTTTATGTGGATTTATATTTTTGAGTTTTTATATACCTTCAATGGTCCCCTTAAGGAGGAATAACCATCCAAACTAGGCTTTGAATTTTTGCTTGAAATTCTGTTTTAAAAAGGTGTCAATAAATGACTTCATTGTCCAGAATTGCTAACCTAAAAACAGTCAAGACAAACAAGCTTTTCCACCATTTCAGGGTTAAGTCAGAAACTGCATGCCGGTAGTGGCAATAGCAAAATCTCAGCTGGTTGGTGGATTTTTATTTTTTTTTGTTGATTCTGCAGTAATTAGAAGTGAACAGTAAATAAAGCATAACAGTATAATTTTGAATGAATCCTTGTACAGATTGTTGTCCACTATCCACATGTTGATACTGCTGCTCAAAGTGACCATGTCTGAATGCTGACCGGAGCAGGAGAGCAAAAATAAATCAAATCAAATAAATAAAACAGCATATTTATTCACTTTCTTATTGTCATCACCATTAACATTATGGTTAATGTGTTAGATTTGACACAAGTCCTGAGAGCATGTGAGGTTGGAGGATGGGGGGCAGCGCTTCCAGGTGGTGTGGGTTAATATTTGAGAGTTTGAAACACCTGCACAGATTTCAGATTGATGTCGATTGGATCACCTTCCGGGTTTTTTTTGGGGGGGGAGGGGTTGTGGTTTTGGTTTATTTTTGAGTGAAGGTCTGGAAATATAATATAATCTGAGTAAATGACACTGTAATCTTGTGTAGAGATGGTTCAGTCATTTATATCATATAAGCTTAATCCAAACTAAATGTGCTCATACATTTGGGAGTTAATCCCACGCAAAGTACTATGCAAAATTTGAGATATTTCGATCTCTTGTGGCTCTTATCCAGTTTTAGTTCTTAATGCTACTTTGCACAGCTTGTTGTGTGAATTTATAGAAGCAGTTTCAAGCATTTTGGTAAACAGGAATGCATTAGTGCCATGCACAATGCAAAGTTTTCGACACCCATGTGGTTTGTACTGTACATGGTTTAGTAAAGGCTGAGTAAGTGATCTATCATTCAGTTTGAGTCATTTCCTCCCTATTAGCATGTGTTTAATTATGGTTTACCCTGTGGCTTTGTCCTGAGGATTTTCGAGCTGTAGCAGTTAAGCTTCTTTTAGACAGTTCCTCTCTGTTGTGTTTAGGGGCCATGTGAATTCTGTACTGTGTTTTCTACAAGAGACCCTATTTTGTTTCACAGAGGGCTCATCAGAAAAGAATGTAAACAAATTAATTGAGATTAACTTTAATGGCGTCTTTAGAGTTCCTCTTGGGCTGTTCTCCAGCAGGAATTAAGTATTGCACTGAACTTTCATGCAACCCCC
>JANDJT010000206.1:12720882-12735599 GCA_024331685.1 Stegophilus panzeri | reverse complement strand
GCGCCCCCCCCCCCCCCCCCACCCTTTAAAAGCATGTTCCTCCTCCTCCTGCTCCAGCATGAGTGCAGAGCTTTGTGAGGGGCCTTTCAGCAGTGAGTTACAAGTCACAAAGAAATGCAGGATGGACTTAATGTGAAACTTAAAACCCTCAAAACTGGGCTAAGTCGAGAGTTCGGACCACAAATGTGGCCGGCCCTCCTGGGGGGCTTCTTCCTTTTAATGTGTGCTTGATTTGTTACAATAAGCCTTGGCCATGGGTGTAGGGTGGTTTCATAGCAGAAGCTCTGTGGACTGTTTATGTATCTCGTTTGCATCAGTGTTCTCTGCAGCTTGCTTTAATATTTCTGCATATAGCCCTCAGTGCTTCAGCGAAAAAGAAGAAGAAAAAAAAACACATCAGAAAGCTTGGTATTTAAATATGTTGTGAAGTCCTCCCTATTCTGGAAATGACTCTGGCTGACCTTTTGTGGAGAATTGCTCAAATCAATCACTAATGTAGCAGTTTCAATGTTGAATACTGGTGTGTCGTCATTACATGGAAATTGTGGAATATGAGCTTCAGTAGTGTTACAAAAAGAGGTGCATGTGTGACAGAGAGGTGAGACTGTATGTATGAGTGTGTGTGTGTGTGTGTGTGTGTGTGTGTGTGTGTGTGTGTCTTATTCTGTGTCCCTTTTTAGGGGGAAATTGTATATGAGCACCAGCATTGAGGGGGTGTGTGTGTGAGCGCATGTGTGTCTGCACATGAGTGGATGTGTGTGTGTGCATGTTGTAAATACCGGCAGCCATGGGAGCCTGTCCAGTAAAACTGTCACATTTCTCCCATTAGCAGCATGCACAGTCTTTAATCTTGACCACACTGGGAAGTCTGCTTCTTTCTCACACACACTGTCCAACGTCTTAAACACATATCTACATCTTACTCACATCATATGTGCAACTGAAATGTTATTTGTCTCAAGCTCCAGTTTATTCACATCATCAAAACAAAGGGTTTGGAAGTGAATCACTACTGCAGGCTTCTGTATAACATGAGCACACTGTGTGACTCCTTGTACTTTAGTCCTGCTGTTTTGGAGTCCAGGGGTGAGGAGGTTACATTTATTTAAACAATGTCTTATTGTGGTCCAATGACTCCTACGATAGAATCAGTCACAGGTCATGAGGACCTGCAGAATATAAATGTGCTGGAGTAGATTTTGTACATTTGCAAATTTGATAAGGCTGTTAAATGTAATCTAAGGTAAACTGAATGCTGAATATGTTTAAATCATTCAGCAGTGGGCATTTAGCTAGGAGGTGGTGGTGAAGTTTAGGGGAAATTTTTATTTATTTATTTTCCCCTCAGGAAACTAATTGTTTGAATTTAATATATTGACTTGTTTGAGTATAATATGTATTTTGTGGAAGCATGAGGGTGAGAGTATTGGCATGGGTTTTTTTTTATATCTTGACAAGGCTGCATCTGAAATCGTGTACTATGACAGTATGTACTGTATTCGATGTAGTACCTACTGCATGGCCGTTGAAACCATATGTACTAATCAGTATGCGTGTGTATTATGACTACAATCCCAGACATACTGTGTCTGCCATGTTGGCACTGTCATGTGACCTTCGACGTCATCATAAACACTAAAATCTTACAGGGACCACCAGATTAAAGCAGCCGCACTAACGGCAAAATGCACTTCAGGAAAGTTAACTGAATTAATAATGTAATGTGGGCGGGGTTAACAGGCTGAGGTGAATTTGCTGGCGTTATCTTGGCCGGGTAAGGCATGATGGAGATCACAAAAAAAGGTTTAACAAGGTAACAGTTTATTCGGGTATCGTTTAACAAGTCCTGTTTACCCGAGGTTTAATACTTAAAAAGAGCTGACGTGCTGTTTTTTTCTGAGCTCGTCCACACCAGTCCTGTTGCATTATGGGGAATTTTTTACTCACGTAGTGTCCATCGGTTGCACACTGCAAAATCTCACCGGAAGCAGTACACCTTCTGGATATTTCTTGCCTACTGAGAATTCAGATATACTACCCCTCTGGCGTACTGCTTTATGCCTACTGTGTAGTAGGGTAGTACGCGATTTCGGACGTAGCTCAAGTGTTCCCCACAAGGATAGGAATATCTGACAGTTTTGGCCATGTGGGGGCATTTGGCTGGTCCCCATGAGGTAAACTGACTTTTTCTCCCCCACCCCCATAAACTAAATGCAACAACTGCAGCTTTAATTTTAAATAAGTAGCTAAAGGTTTCCTTTGTGTTTCTGAGGTTACAGTTAGGGTTTGATTTAAGTGTAGCATAGTGTTAATTAGCTGCATTAATAATTGTGCCAGTGGTAAGTAAGATAAGTGTATGTGTGTGTGTGTGTGTGTGTGTGTGTGTGTGTGTGTGTGTGTGTGGTAATGCCTGGTGCATACACAGCTTGAGGGAACTCGTAAATCAGCTTTCATTAAGAAGGGTTTAGTGCATGTTCTTGATTTACTCTATGGAAGTGCCACTAGAACCCATTAAAGCCTCCGCTGTGGAGAGTAAAGTGAAGATAATAGCGCTGGTTTGCGCTGTTAAAGCTCTGTTGCAGGATGTGAGGCAGTGTGACAGTCTGTCATGATGACTGTAGAAGACATGATTTATGTCATGATCACAGTGGCACATTAGCAACAGTACATAAAACATGCATAAATGATGGGTTATACATTATAAAGCCAGTTCTGAATAATAATGTGGAAGGTGCGTGTGAACCTTCGAACATATTTCCTCATCTTTTATATTTTTTCACATTACACTGCAGTCAGAACAGCCCAGTCCTGCCAGCTCCAGCTCCAGTTCGAGTTCAGGATTCAGACCTACACACAAGCGACAAGGTAAATCAACTTGACTCCAATGTCCTTCTGTGCTACTTTTAACATGCTTTTAACACACATTAGGGTCAATATTTTAAATTTAAGGGTATGTTTACATGATAACGATGTACTAAAAACGGAAAAGTTTTTCCTTTCTCGTACAGATGACAATGTTGTCAAAACGATCCCCGTTCTCACGGATCCGCAAAAATGACTAAAAACGCTGTATTATGCATGCCAGGCCATTAGTTATCGATGTCACTTTGTAAAGAAACACTATGCGCCTGCGCACATCAAGCATTCACATCAACGTGTCCGCCATATTGATCCGGGCAAGACTGCCCTATAAACAAATACAAGCTGTGGTTTTACTGGATAAAAAGTACAGTAACGTTTATATTTCTCAAACAATTTCAATGGTTTATGATCTACGTGGAGTACAAAAAAAGTTCTGTCTCAAGTTACAACTTACAATCTCAATAGTTAGACTTGGAAAATGATTCATTGTCATAAGGAATTGTGGAAATTCACGCTTGTGAAGCATAGATTTGCCTTATTTATCTTGGTTAATAAACGCTGAGACGTCCCTAATATAATATAATTTAATGTACATGAACTGTGCATAAAAAATTTTTCATTGTGGAAATGGATTTTTCTTCAACCCCATCTTTTAGCTTTTCTTGTGCTCCAGGTCAGAATTCTGTTAACAAAGCTTGTTCAGTTTTAAATTCTGAAAAAAATCTAAATAATGCATCTTTAAGTACTAGTAATTGACCATCATTGTACCAAAATGGAACAAAATCAGCAAATACAAATCAAATAGTGAGACACTGGCAGTCAGTCTGCTTTCTATATTTTATTAGCAGTAAAAGCATACAGATTTACTCCAAAACAGACAATTGCAAAGATGATTATATGATTTTGAATACCCTTGGTCGGCGTAAATGTGGGTTAATAATTTGGCGTATGTAACAAGTGCGTCTCTGCTGGTCGTAGTAGTGATGCAGTAAATCTGCACTTTGCCGGAGAAGCACAAATGCAGTCCTGTACTCCTCCATTGTAGTTTTGAATGTCTTGCACGTTGTTTAAGTGCTCGCACACATGCCTAGAGAGAGAAAACGTAATATGTAAAAACGTAGCATGACGTCATCGTTTTCACAAATTCTCGTTTTTTTTGTACGTTTACACAGAGATGATAACGGCATCATTTTCATATTTGCATATTTTTTTAAATCAACGATAAGACCAGGAAACAACAACTGACAGACACATTAGTTGATTGCACTAATGTTGCCACACTAGCATCACCTAGAAATAGACCAATCATTGTGCATTGTGCATTGTGCATTTATATAGTGATAAACAGGGACATAGCTAGGAATTCTGGGCCATCTGTTGCAATTATGATCTTTTCTTCATGGATGCAGAGTCTATCCCAGAAACACTGGAAAAGATATTAAAATCTTACTTTTTGTGAATGTGCTATAGGTGCTTTTCTGGAGCAAATTACATCTGGATAGCAGGTTTTGGGTGTATAAGTTGAATTATTCTACTTTTGCCAGTCAGTCAGCTCCAGAATTATTGGCACCCTTGGTAAATTGGGTAAAACACAAGTTCAGTTGCATGCAAAAAGTTGTTCATGAGAATATCCAGGGAGTTTCCAGCAATTGTGACATTTTTACAGGGGTACCAATTACTGTGACACTTTTATTAAAATATGAGAGAAATCGAACATTTTTCTAAGAAAAATCTAAGTCTAAGTAAAAATCTAAGTGTGAGATTTTATGTTCAGTAACAAGACTTTTTTTTATTTATTTATTTTTATCCATCTAATCAAACGTGCCAATAATTCTGGAGTTGACTGTATGTAACATCTTGATTTTAAACTCAGTTTGTCAGTTAGTTGTTTAGTGATTTCTGTGTTGTGCACGTTCAGTGTTAGGTCCTTTACAGACGATAATACCAGATTTGCACTCGGATGAAAATGAAGACGAGTCAGAGGAGGAAGAGGACAACGACTTGGACTCGGACATGGAGCGTCCCTTACACACACACATGACGCATCGCCATCGCAGGTGAACATTTCTCCCAGTTGGTCATAGTTTCAGTGCCATGTTGTTTTTGTAGGGTGGCTTTGTTACCCAAGAATGTAACCTAGCCCTATTTTATTTACATTTTATAGGTACTGTACATTGAATGAGCCATTATAAGCTAACCCATTATAACTGCATGAAGTTTTATTACTGAAGTGCTTGTTTACCAATTGGCCACAATTCTTTACATAGTGTATTTTCTACCAGAAGTTTTTTTTAGTTTTATTAGTTGCATTGATGCAGTGAATTTCTCTGCTCTGGTCATAGGGTGAGTTTGAGTGACGGCAGTGACAGTGAGAATAGCTCCACCTCTTCACCACTCCCACATAATGAGACCCCACCTCTTCTGAAGGCCAGCAATAATCAGGTAAGAGCAGACCGTCATTTAGTGTTTGATTAACTGGTCAAGGATTTTTTTATTATTATTATTATTAATTCAACTAAATGGATAACAGTGAAACCATTTTCTTATTTAAAAAAAAAAAAAAATGAGCAAAGATGGTGTGGTATTTTAAGCAAAAAGTGTGTTTTCTTCTCTTGAATATGTTCTGTACTTTTTAGGTTATTGTCAGTTTCGATTTAATTCATGACACATGCTTTTTTTTTTTTAAACCCTTTTTTTATTTTTTATTTTTTTTATTATTAATTAATTTTTTTATTAAAATTGCGTGAAGTATTAATTATGATTCTGTCTAAATCACGGGTGTCCAATCCTATCCGGAAAGGGCCAGTGTGGGTGCAGGTTTTCATTCCAACCAAGCAGAAGCCACACCTGAATCAATTGAAAGCCAAGATCAACTGCTTAAACAGGTGGAATCAGGTGTGGCTCCTGCTTGGTTGGAATGAAAACCAAAAAATTTTTTTACTGTAATTTTTATGCATGGAGTTGGTAAAAATTGAGAATGACAAATAGAAAGCCACAGAGGTTTATGTTAATATACAGTAATGCTCTCGAGTGATTTGAAGTGATTTACATTTTATATTTTCCTAAAGCATAAAAAAATAGCTGCAAGCAGCAATAATGGGGTCAAGCCAATTATCGGCACCAAAAGCAAAAGAAGCTGTTTGACATGTTTTTGGTTAGAGTCCGATCAACAGTGTATGAAGAGTTTGAAAAAGTAACCTTTCAATCATAAAAGGTTTCAATCACCCACCTATTAATAAATAAATAAATAAATAAAATAAAAATAGCTCCTACTTTGAATTTTTGTCCAGAATGTGGCACTGTTCTGAAACCGCTCAGGTAGCATCTGGACATGATGGTTATCATGCAGGAAAGTGTTCAAGAGTTATAAGCCAAAAACCTGTTCTTGCTATATCCTGACCAGTAGAGGGCAGTGCACCAAAATGCTGCAGGTTACCTCAGGACCTAATGGTGATGACCCGTACCAAGTTTTGTCACAATCCCTCAAAGCATTGCGGAGATGCAGCCTCAAGTTGAATTTTGCGTGTTCTTTGTCGAATTCGTTGAAACGCCATTCAAAAACGGTATGGTTTATCAAAATTCTGTGAATTCTTTTTGTCGGGAGTACCTCTAAATGATTCAGGCCAATTTTCCTGTAAATCGGGAAAACAGTCTAGGAGGAGTTCGAAAAAGTAGGTTTTGAAAACATTTAAAAATGGCGGACAGGAAGTTTGCTCGATCATGACATAATTGGTATCATTGTTCTCGGCATGAACCACAGATTCTCTGGAGACCAGTCTCATGACAGTAGACAAAAGGATTCAATAGCTATTAGCATTTTTATAAATAGCATTATGATTTTTGACCACATGGTGGCGCTGCCCCGAAACTTTGAGTCCCTTCAGAGCATTATGCAAAGACACATACCGAGTTTCGTAACGATACACCAAGTCGTTTATAAAATGCAGCATTTTATGACTTAATTCAAAATGGCCGACATAGGAATTTTTCATATCATTAGACTCTGTATACCCCCATTGAATCTAATGACAAACTGTTCAGAAGTTATAAGCAAAAATGTTCTTTTCATAGCTCGTCACCACTAGGTGGCACTGTTCCGAAACTGAGCAGGCATCCTCAAGTCATGATGCCTATGACAAATAGCACCAATCGAAAACGATATGGTTTATCAAAATTCTGTGAATAACTTTTTGTCCTGAGTGCCTCTAGATGATGCAGACCAATTTTCGTGCAAATCGGACAAACAGCCTAGGACGAGTTCGAAAAGTAGGTTTTTAAGAAAATTCAAAATGGCAGAAAAATTTTCATGCCAGAAAATTACATCATAGGGTGCAATCGAATCGTCTTGAGCCAAGGAATCAGAGGATAAAGAATTTAGTTTCTCGGACTCACGGTTCAAAAGTTAACATAAACGTGAGTGCAAATTTGGGCAGTTTGTGGCGCTAGAGTGTTTGAGCTAGAGACTCCAAATTTGCTGGATTAACAGATCAGACTCTCCTCTATCTGTGTGCCAAATTTAATAACTTTCCTGAAGCGGTTCTATGGGCTGCCATAGACCAAAGAGCAGCAGAAGAAGAAGAATAAAAGTAACGAAAGCAATAGGGGTCTTCGCCCCTTTGGGACTTGACCCCTAATAACCTTAAATTGTCTGTTCATAAGTGTGGACACTGCATAGAAGGGTTAATTCATTGGCAGTTGCTGATGTATACAGGTACAGTCCAAGCATGGAGCAGCCCATCAGTGGTTCTTTTGATCAGAGCACTAACTGACCAACTTTCATGTTGAACCTGTTTTATCCTGTATGGATTCTGCATGGAAGCTAATAGGTTTTACTGGTTTCTTTATTATTGTAGTATATAAAATATCATGGTTACCTTGAAAGTCTATTTCCCATGTTGAGAATAATGCCTTGGTACTGCATAAATGTACTTTTTTTGTTTCAGTGTAGTCCATACTAATGTGGCAAATTGAAAAATCCTGTTCTCTTACAGATTCTAGAAGTGAAGAGTCCCATGAAGCAGACAAAAGTGGATAAAAACAAGAATGTCGACTGTGACAAGGTGATTATTGCTATAAACCGCATCCATATCCAGTAGTATCCAGTATCCTCTGCACTAGAAGGAGGTTCTAGTATGTTGTTGAGGTTGGAGTTCATGTGTGTAATGGGTCTGGATGTGTTGTGTTGTTTTAGGCATACTTGGATGAACTGGTGGAGCTCCATAGAAGATTAATGACACTGAGAGAGAGGCACATATTACAGCAGGTACTGTGTTTACCTTCATGAGCAAGAAACAGTTTTGGGGAATTATAAGGAGAGAATTTTTTTTTTCTTCTTCTTTTTTTTTTTTTTTTTTAGTTCAATTGCCTAAGCTCATAACGCAATAAGGATAAAATTGATTTCAAATATATAGAACATCCTTAAAGCAGATAATGGGCACTGAAACATATACTTGAAACATTGAAAGTATAAAGTTTTATTATCAAATCAGTGTTTTCTTTCCCCTGAAGTTGGCAGTCATAATACTTTGAGTCCTAGTTGATGTGACTGAATGGACAACCAGGTTTGGCTGGAATATAGAGAATGCTTGGGAGATTTCCAAACGAAGATTGGAAGCATAAGCATCTGGCAAGATCAAGCTCAATCCTTTGGAGCTTTAATAAGTATTCCACTTTCTCAGCCGTGAAACATAGCAATAATCAAGTGTCTTTTTGGCCTGCTTTAAAAAAACAAAAATTGGTAAAAATGACCATTGTCATTTTATATAGTTCGTTTTATGGGATTTATGATGTTCAGTGTATGAAAATGGATTGTTTATTAATGTGATTAATGGGCAAAATAAATCAAGACCTTGAAATGTATATGGTTCTTATCTGACTTATAAAGTTTTTTGCTATTATTGAGGGCTTGAAATCTGAAAATCACAGACCTGCCAAACAAAACCATTAGCAATGAAACATGCCTCAATCCTCCATGCACACAGTGTTTCGGTCACACTAGCAGCTGACTTCTATCTTTGCTGTTGTCATAACAGACCCCTGAGTCTCTCTGTTCCTGGCCCTGTTTCAGCATAGAGACAATAAATTCTTTCCATATGGGGTTCTGGCTTTGTAGTGTGAAAGGGATCAGGTTTGGGTCCCATTAATGAACAGTTTCATTTGTGCAGAATCCCTGCCGCCTCCACCCACCTCCCGTCCCCTTAATTTGCTAGCGTGATCCCCTCAAGCTAAAGAGGGACGACTGGTCCCAATAAGTTGCCGTGTTAGACATGCATCTCTCCAATTACATTCAGATACACAGCAGCATGTGGCGTTTGGGGGCTTCTCATTTCCAATGGAGGCTTGTTAAGGCAAAGCCACTCATTCAGTCATACTTCCCTTAAACCTAGTTTTATCAGGCTGCTATATAAAAATGTGACTTAATATATATTGAGGACTAAATTACAGTGCTGATTACTGTCATGTGCTTGGGTTGCTAATCCTTTGTCCTCCTTTTTTTGCTTACAGATTGTAAACCTCATCGAAGAAACCGGACATTTTCACATCACAAACACAACCTTTGACTTTGACCTTTGCTCCTTGGACAAAACCACGGTTCGAAAGCTGCAGAGCTACCTAGAAACTTCTGGAACATCTTGAAGACGTGTGCAGCTGGCTGCCATGAGCAGGAACACCAGACCTCCTGATTGTTCTCCTGATTTTGTCTCAATCAACTTGTGGCAATGTTATGGAATCAGCTTCACCGAGAGGTCCTGGAGCTCCTTTCCTCTCTCTGTCTGCCTCAGAGATGGATGTGAGATTCTTCCTGTCCACCAGGACTTCACCTGAAAAGCCTTGAAAAGTCCAACATTGCCAAAAAGGGAATAACAAGTTCATGCGCCAAAAAAAACAACAAAAAACAATGTGCATATTGTTACGCTGTATGAATGATGTTTGGTTCTGTTCTTTGTGACGAATGCATGTCTCAACACTGCCTTACACCATTGTCTATTTATTGAGTATGAGTTTCAAGTGTGTGTGTATGTGTGTAAGAGCAAATGATATTAAACTTGTGCAAGCACTTGGGCACAGTCATGTCATTGGTGTTTTAAGGTGGTTGAAGTGTTAGATTTTGCTCACGAAGTCTAACAATTACATCCAGTGTGAAAGGAAGAACAAATTATCCGTGACATATTTACAAGACTGTTTGGACATTTAAAGGCACTGTAGAAATTGTGGTTTTAGAGGAAAGCACCATTCTTGGGCTTACTACTGTTTTCAGAAAAAGCAATGTCATGAAACAAAACTTTCATGGTGAGAATCAAATACTATTTTTAAGTGATTGCACATGAAGGCAGTACCAACATTGGAATAATTGAGTTATGTCACCTTTTGTACTGGTCAGGACTGAGCTAAAAACAATGATTGATTTTAAGGCCAAATATGCTTACATAGTAAGACTATGTTTCAGTTGAAAGCTGTCTTATTGAATTTGTTAATGTTATTTATTTCATAGGGACCACAATCGCTTTGCTTCTGTCTTGGCTGTCTCTAAACCAGTGGGAACTGGTTATGGGTCTTTTGGAAATTTTAGTTTGTCAGAATTAATTTTTTCCCCACCAAGTTTACTTTTCAGGTCCTCTGAACTCTTCTTTAACAGCTTGATCAATTGCTAGATGTCAGTGTGGGCAGATTGTACAGTTGAGCTGTAGGCTTGATGGTTGAGTTATGCCTTAAGGCAAGACCAGTATCTTTAGATGGGTTATTTTAAATCAAATTAATACATCTGTAGGAGCTACAGATTACTTTGGTGACCTGACAGGGAGGGGGCTGAATTATTGGCACTGTGTGTATTTAAAAAAAAAAAAAAAAAAAAAAGTGTATGAATTTTTCATAATTGCATTTTTGTATTGTGTTTGTTTTTGAATGAAATCAAACTTTGTATACTTTTTTTCTGTCTGGATTTCCCTGATTTGAGTTTCTCAACCCAAAGAACCTTTAGTTTAGCTATCATTATATAATGTTTATATGTGTATAAACTTTATATGTGATAAAAACTGAATATCTTTCCTTTCTTGGAAGGTACTGACCTGATTCCAGCAGAACATTTTTTTTATCCTAATATAAAATCCAAACAGTCTGCATCAATGTCTGGTTATTGACTAGAAAGTGTGTATGATCAGAGTGATTAATAGGATTGTAAGAACCAAGTGTAGTGTGTTTTGTAAATTAACTTTTAGAGGTGAGTGTTAAAATGTATCTGCAAGCAGCGATTAAGGGTTCCAAGCACTCTGTGATGACCTGTGGAGATTTGAACCAGTTGACTTGATCCTTTTAGAAGGACCTGGTTGACTTAGAAATTCTCATTTTGTAAAGGGAGATTTCATGAATGTAATCTTCATGTTCCGCTCTTTATTATACTGCCACCTAATGGTGAAGTAACAGAGCACAGGTGATCTTTAGGGTGTGGTCAAAAACACCTACCAAGTTTTGTGTCTGTAAAAGAAAGATTTTACTGAGACAACAACAAAGGCTGACTTCCTGTTTGGCATTTTTAAGGCCAACAGTTATAAATATCATATCAACATTTGATATTATATTTACATTTGATATCATTTTGATATATCAAAAATAAATTTAACATTATTGTTAATTGGTGTGTGTAGGAGTAGCACACAAGTTTTCATTTACATTCAAGATGCCCAATTTTTCATCTTTTAATTATACAACCCTGGCAAAAATTATGGAATCACCACAGGTAGAGGCTGTTCACCTGGCTTTTTTTACTTCATAGCAAATAAACAAATCACAGATATGACACAAAACAATTTTTGTTGAATAGCTGAACATTCTGGCTTTGTGAAACGTACCTCAGTACAATTAAGTGAAATTAAGTGAATTAAGTACAATTAAGTGAAATTAATGCCACTTTTTTTCCAGATCAAGTAGAGGAAAAAAATTATGGAATCACCTTGTAATTTGTACCAAAAACAAATACCAGTACAAGTCTAAAAATTAGTCTGCAATTAAAAGAGAGTGCTTACAGACCTTAACTTTGGACTTTTTGAAAGGAAACATTGTCCCAACAAGAGAGCTGACAATTGAAACAATGGAAAGGATTATAAAACTCCTTCAAGAAGGAAATCTGACACAGAGTGTGGCAAAAGATGTTGGTTGTTTCCAGTCAGCTGTGTCTAAAATTTGGTGCAAGTATAAACAAAATGGGAAGGTTATAAAAGGAAAACATACAGGTATACCAAGGAAGACTTCAAACTTCAGGATGGAAAACAAAAGCATATGCCTGGAAAATAGAATATGCACAACAAAAATGACAAGGCTCCATCCTGCAAATCTGATCTGTCAACCGCTATACGTGAAAATTGGAACCAGCTTGATGGAGAATATTGTTTTTCATTAGTGAAGTCCATGCCTCAAAGAGTTCAGGCAGTCATAAAAGCTCGAGGAGGAGCAACAAAGTTCTAATTTTGCTGATGATTCCATAATTCTTTCTTGAACATTGAGTGATTCCATACTTTTTTCCTCTACTTGATTTGGGAAAAAAAATGCCATTAATTAAAACAATTTAATTTTATTTGTTTGAGGTATGTTTCATGAAGCCAGAATGTTCATCTATTAAATGAAAATTGTTTTGTGTCATATCTGTGATTTGTTTATTTGCTACGAATTAAAAAAACATGCTGTAAGTGTGGAGATTCCATCATTTTTGGCAGGGGTTGTAGTACTTGTGACTTAAGGCACAAGGGCCCCTACTCCCACCCCACCCAGCTGGGTGTCAATATATAAAACTTTGCTGAAATTCAGACTTACTTCCTGTTTGGTGACCTACTGGCATATTTGTTATAGCATTACTGGCCTAACAGTTGTGAATTTCATATATCCTTTAATAACCTTGGTGAGGGCCACTCAGGGTCATCTGATTGATGTTTGATTGGACTATATTTGTAGGAGTAGTAAAGAAAATTGTTATAATTTAAGATTGTGGCCAGTTGAATATGGAAGACCTTAAAACAAACAAAATGACTGGTCACAATCTTAAGCAATTGGAGTGGTGATTGTATGACAAGTGGTTCTGTACTTATGGATGGAAATGTGTCCAAATTTGGCTTATTGGTGGCAGTAGATAGATTAAGGGGCATACTAAAATTTGGTGAGAAAAGATTTAGGACCATGGTAAATCAGTGTGCCAAATTTTATAAATATCATGCAAACAGTTCCTTGGATTTCCATAGACATCCGTGACATGTATAACAACAATAAAACATACAATCACTATAGGGCCCCTGCATCGTTGGTGCTTTGACCCCTAATTACCTGCTGGAAATATAGAAACCTGAACATTAATACTATATTAGCAACCTGAATTTGACAAATAAGTGTCTGGTTCATGTTGATGGAGTCTTTTCGCTCATGTCAACACCAGAATCAAAGCCCAATACTCTGTAAGTCTGAATCTTGCATGTGTCTTTGTACTGAATCAGTATTAGCCAGTGAAGATGGTTAAGACATTAGTGGAGCTTATACAGTGCATTAGCAGTGTTGTTCTAGTGGAAAGCATCATTCATGTCTCACTTAAGAAGATTTTAAATGCTGACATTCTTCCTACTTGTTTGAAATCTCGGTGCTGATATAAAAAAGACCATGAAAGGGTGAAAGTTCATGAACACAGTTTATTAAATCACACAACCTTCCCACTCTCCATGAAATTGTAGGACGTGTGTGTGTGTGTGTGTGTTTTTTTATGGTACAGTGTGGGTGGTCTAACAATAGAGCTGTGAGGTCCTCTACTAGATGCTCAATTTCTTAAAGATCATGGTGTCCTCTGAAGATATTTGTGGAAAGAGATCGAATTCTTTAGGCATATAAAAGTTTGTACACTCAAAAAAAAAAAAGTCAAAAGAGGTTTTGGGAGGTGAGGCTGGGATGATAGTAGCTGTCTAAATTGATAGTGCCATAATGCAGTACAGGCAACTTATCAGGCCGGGCAGACTCCACGCATTTGTCTTTGGCGTTAGTTGAAACTAAGCACAACAAAAGTAAAACTACACAAGGGTAATACATCTATTTTCCTGTAATACACTGCCGTTATCAGGAAGCAGATATTCTATTTCATAGTATTTATGAGAACAAGTTGAATTTTGGTTGTGTACTGTCATTTTTCATTTTCATTTTTACACAAGGCTACATTCTTATTTCCTTGTTTCTTCCTTTCCTTCAGCCTGTTTTGTCCAATAACAGCCTTCACATGGCTGCTAGGAAGCGTGAGAGAAACTGTAACAGTCCCACTAAGCCTTTTGCTTAACACCATTCCACAAGACCATGAGCAGCTGAACGTCAGCACAGAGCCATGTGTCAGACTGCTGCCCATCTGTAGCTACATGAACTTTCACACAACCGGCATGCAATACAGAAGATAAACATAAAGAACACCAAGAAATCTAGTCAGATTAGTATATCAGTTCTTGATTACAAAACAGTAATGGGTAGGGAAAATAAGAAATGGAATCTACTCAAAAATTCTTTCATGAGCTGAGTTTGTGAAATGATTAGCACTGTAAATGTATTGGTGGAATATGTGACATTCTAGCTACAGCTACTGAAAATCATTGGAATGGGGAAAAAATTAAATATTGCAGCATATATTTAACGCATGAATCATGTGTCAATTTCTATTTTCTCTTAAAATATCCTTTAAGAATCACTCTTTCTTTTCTTTAAGCCATAAAGTCAGTCTTTCTGTCTTTCTTCCTTTCATATGTTTCTTCGTGTGTGTGTGTGTGTGTGTGTATGTGTGTATGTGTGTGTGTGTGTGTGTGTGTGTGTGTGTGTGTGTATGTGTGTGTGTGTGTGTGTGTGTGTGT
>JANDJT010000206.1:12666734-12707706 GCA_024331685.1 Stegophilus panzeri | reverse complement strand
GTGTGTGTGTGTATGTGTGTGTGTGTGTGTGTGTGTGTGTGTGTGTAAATATAGAATTTTTATTGTTAAAAAGGACCCCTTGATTCAGTGGAGAAAATTCCTCTATAATCTGACAATATCTGGATATATGCTGTTTTATGGGGCAGGCAGACTTTTACACTGAGCTTAGACTGGATTCTGCTTTTTAGCTCATAAACCGTTTTAAATGAAAGAATATGCCAAATGTAAATGCATACTTGTTCATTTGCTTTAAAAAAATAATGGTTACGAGGGAACTGAAAGTGTGAAACTGTACTTCCTGACCACATGTTCATAACACATTTGTTGTTTGATACCTTATAACATTAAAGCATGCATTAAAATAATACAATGCATTAAAGTATGTGCAATATATTTGAATAAATGCAATCAAATATACATATTAATCTAAAAAGTACCTTAAAGTCTGCAGTCTGTAACACGGATCATCCAGCAGATCAGAGAGCAGCTTCCTTCCTAAAGCTTCTGGATGACTGTAGCTCAGATCGAGATCTCTCAGGAGTGATGATGGGTTTGAGCTCAGAGCTGAAGCCAAAGAACAGCAGCCTTTTTCACTATTGAAACATCCTGACAACCTAAAAGATAAAAGGTGAAGATGAATGTGAGGCAGACTGTGTGCCATTCCAAAATAATGCCAGAAATCACACATCTAGGATCTTGAAACTAGACACGATATTGTCCTTGGTCAACCAAGCTCCATGCCTGGCTTGTTAAGTTAGTGTGTTGAAGTGAAAAATCAGAGCTAGCTACAGAGGGTTTAAATGAACTGTGATGAAGAAAGGGAAAAGGGCAGACTAAAGTGAAAAGATGAATGTCTGGAAGTTGGAAGCTGTAAAGAATCGGAGAAGGGTTGAGTGGGGCAGGTGGAAGAATATGTTTGAGTGGTGTGGCACACATCTTCTGAGTCGAACAAACAATGCTCCTGACCTCCAGAAGCACTGGAGCACCAGGACACTCCTCCTAATAAAAAATTAAATTGATCAAAACTAAATGTACACTTCTAAAATATTGAATATATTGTCAAATTCTACAATGTTTCATGAAAAATACAACTTTAAATAAAAGTTGTATTTAAAGCCTCAAAGCATCAAGGAATAGTAATAGTGATGTGCTGAACAAATATCCGTATGTTTTACACCTTGGTGGTCTTTGCCCAGACACTTCCAAGTCTGACTGGAGGTCTGACCAGGTCCTGCCCTCTTTGGCCTTCCTTCAGTCCTGCTGCCTTCTTTATAGCTGTCTGTAAAATACAGTTGCATTTAAACATTATTCAATCCTTTCAGGATCACTCAGTGAGACAAACATTTAGTATATTGCTAGACTAAGGCTAAGAATTGCACAAATGCCAAAAGAAATACAGTATTGAGCCAAACAACAGGTCTGTTATACCGCTAAGTGGACAATATAATCTAATAACGGGACCACAGCATGCTGCAAACTGTGTGGGTTTTTTGACAGAACATATTAAATTAGCATTAGCTCCATGTTCCAGAAAGTTCTAACCAAACATTCAGGAAAAAAAAAGACAATCTGAACAAAAAGTCAAATAAAAAGTAGTAAAAGAGGAAAGGGAAGGAATAAATGAGTAGTTTGTGTCTTAGTTGTAGAGCAATTTAAAAAAAAAACTTTATAAAAAAAAAAGTGTTGAGCTGTGAGAATCAGCATTTTTCACGATGATGCCAAATGCTCTGCGTCTCCCGACTGCTGTTATCCCCTCCCCTGTTTCATCATTTCTGTTCGAGGATTAGCTTGTTAGCTATCCTGAGGTAGCTATCAAAATAAATAAAAACATAAAAGTAAAATAAAAAACCATCAGAATCTACTGCATGAATTAATATACAATGTGCGCACTTTATCAGGTCGTCCTAACTCTTATACACATCATTAATGTTAGCCTCGAGGATCCTAACTGATTTAACTGCCAAGACTTTTTCTTCCCAGACGGTTGAGCTCCTTAATTCTAGCTGTGGCCCGACTATGACTTAATAAACAAGGGCCGAAATTAGATATACACCGAGTATGGACCTGCCACAACTACACCTGCTTTCAGCCAAGATTGGCCCACATAACAAATTCCGTCTGTCCGCCAGAAGTGGTGTGAACAGTCGGCAGGGTTCTGGGCAATTACCGTTACACCGATACCGGTATTGAGCCGACAGTGGCGCATTTCTACCGGAATCGGCCCAAATGTGCTTGTTATCTGGGATATTTCCCTCCGTTTACGGCAGTATAAAAAAAGAAAAAAGAAAAACATTTTTTTTCTTCCCTTCGTGCCCCCATTGGCCCATTCCAGTAATGCCCAATGGATAATCCGGGCCAGCTCAGAAACATATTCAAAAATATGAGAAAAATATGATAAACTCTTAATCTGATATCGAATATGGCTTGGCAAGGACATGCAAATGAGCAAAACAAACAAAACAAATCAGCAAAACCAGTTCATTCTGTAGCCCATTATACTATACTCCCTCTGAAAGTTACACTTTTCACAGTGAGAATTATAAAATTAACAGCCATTTTAAAGCTAAAGAGGGTGTTTTATTGTAAACATGAACAACTCTGTTTAACAAATGGACCAAGCACTGAAACCTTCCCCACGCTGCCACCAGTTTGATTTAGAAGTTACTGTTCACTTTCTGATCAATTTGGCTTTCCATAGCAAACGAATACAGACGCATGTGATATGGGATTTTACCTGAGGTAGAGATAAAAACATAAAAAAGTGGTATATGCTGTATCGCTCCTTTCAGCTGTTTTATTCATATTGCTACCAATTTTAATATTACCAAATATGTTTCTTACATTCTCTACATTTCTCATGTCTGTTTTGAATGCCCCATTATAGTAAACGTTTTTCATCACTTCAGATTGGAACTATAGCTATAGTTATAGTATAGTATTCTTATATATATTTTTTAATGGCTGCCACGGGTGTGTCAGCATTCAAGGCGCCTTGTGTAGGCTTCATCACTTCACAGTTGACTGCAGTGGCATGCCTGGCATTTCTGCATGTTTTAATGACAGTTCACTATATCCTCTGTTCAGACACAAGCACACACCTATTTTAGCTATTGTTACTAACATACATTGACCTTCTACAGTTTGCAGAAACAACTGCAAGAGCACATGAACTCTTAGACAATGCATGTGACAAGAGATCATGTTTTTCCGTATGTGATTATGTGAATAATAATAATAATAATAATAATAATAATAATAATAATAATAAAAACACTTAAGATTTCAAAGGAATCGTGTGAAATACTAATACGTAAGAGAATAAATAAATCCTGCGGAAAAAAAAAATCTCCTGTGAAAATAAATAAATCCTAGGGGGAAAAACATGTAAAATTAATGAGTCATTTGTTTAAAAAAAAGAAAGAAAGAAAAAAAAAAGAAAAAAATAATAAAAACACATGCCCTACATGTGAAAATGTGTGAAACATAACATGTGACATGTCATGTGTGAAACTGACACATTTAAAAAAAAAAAAAAAAAAAAAAAGAATATACAGTAGCCTACAGTGCAAAATTTTTAGGCACCCTATTTTTTTGTACAAATTTTGCTATATCTTTTATTTCATGACTTCTACATTATCAAGTCAGTACAAAAACATTTTAGATTCCCAAACATTAGTTTTCTAGCACAAAATTAAATGTTACAGAAAAATGTTTGTATGTCATTAAAGAAAGCAGCGTATTACGTAAGAGTTTCATTTACTACTGTTTGCTGCTCTTTACTGTATTTTTGTAGAAACATTGGCTGCGGCTCAGGTGGTAGAGCGTGTTGTCCATTAATCGCAGGGTTGGAGGTTTGATTCCTTTGATTGCCCGCATGACTCCACATGCCGAAGTGCCTTTGGGCAAGACACTGAACCCCGAGGTGCTCCTGATGGCAACTTAGCGCCTTGCATGACAACTCTGCTACCATTGGTGTGTGAGTGTGTGTGTGAATGGGTGAATGAGACACAGTGTAAAGCGCTATATAGGTGCAGACCATTTTATTTATTGTTTTTTATTATTATTATTTAATTTCATTATTTTGAAGGCATCTTAGCTCTAAAGCATTTCTTTGCATGTGTCAAAAACTTTTGCACAGTGCATTTCAAATGTTTTATTTTTTTTTTAAATACATTTTTAGTACCTATGAAGTAGGTGATAATTTCACTTCACAATCAATTTCTGAATTAATGGAACGTACAACTGATTTGTGGGTACAAATATAAAAACAACGTATATTTGTGCCGTTTTTACTATTTGAGGCAGCATGAAAATGTATCATGAAAGATCAGCAGGTTAATACAAAACGTCATGTCATCGTGGTTTTAAATTTGCTTATTTGATTTAAAATTGGGTTATTTTATGGGCTGTGCCACTGTTGTTGAGAACATCGTTAACCTTATAAACCTAATAATGTTGTAAATTTGGTGCAAAGCCTTCCTGATACAGTAGACATTATGTCTAACAGTTGTTATATAGCTATTAAACTCGACACTACCAGCCTGTCTAGTATTTCTGTTTTACCATCAAATACCAGACACATGATGCATGTCAGGTGGAAAAAAAACTATGCACTCAATATAGATGCCATGAGATGTGATTCTGAGAAATCAGTTTTAATTAAGTTTCTCGGATTATTGCCAGGGTAGATTCTCTCTGATTAATGGCTCTTTCAGGCTGGATTTTGGCCCAATTGCAGCATTGTGAGCACTCTGAACAAGTAAAGGTTCTGAACAATATACATTTAATATGAATTTTGACAAAATATCAGCACCAATTCTTATTTCATCTTAGTGCTACCTTCGATACGATTAACCACAGAATGCTGGATAGGAATGTCTGGAATGGTTCTCAGTTGGTTCAAGATGTATTTAATAGGATGGTGTTATTTTGTCAAAATGGTCAGAATCCTGTTCAACCTTTACATGCTTCTACTAAGATGAATCCTGTAGGATAATAGAATTGTTGGTCATAACCATGTAGACAGCGCATGCTCACCCAACAACTTTAGCTCTGTAGATGCACTATAGAAATATTGATATGCATGTACATACATGCATTGATGATATGTATTAATATGAGATATGTTGAGCCTGGACGGGGTGCCAGCCCATCAAAGGGCACAATCACACACACACACAGTCACACACCACAGACAATTTAGAGATGCCAATCAGCCTACAAGTCATGTCTTTGGACTGAAGGAGGAAACCGGCACACCAGGTGGAAACTCCCAAAGCACTTGGAGAACATGCAAACTTCATCCACAAAATTGTAAGGCAAATGTGTTTAAATCTTCCCTGAAGACCAAATTTTATTCGTTCGCTTTTAATTCGGTCTGAGGATGTAGAATTTTCATTTGTCAATTGGTATTTGATACTATTAAATGTTTGTTTTAAATCTGTTTTATACTACTTTACTACTTTACTACTTTATACACTTTGGTTTCAAAGTCTGTTGTTTTTAAATGTGCTTTATAAACAACTAAACTACACTAAACTGATCACTAAGCCACTGTGCCCCCCAGGTTAATATCCATCTCCAATCTAAGGCTTTGAATACCACAAACCAAGTAAACGATCTTAGAGTTTCCACTGACTCAGATCTTTTTCAGCAGTCATACTAAAGTGGCAACAAAGTTAGACTTCTTCAAAAAAAAATATAGGAAAAAAACTCCAAGAAGACTCTAAACCTTTTTTATTATCCAAATTAGTCCATTTTTATTTGTGTCTTTCAAAATTACTAAGCAATTGAACTTTGTCTATAGCATTTCTGCATTCAATTTTCAACACTGCAGCACTGACCAGGTTGAGACAATGTGGCTTTTTCTACCATTTTAGGATGATCTTTTTGTTGCAATGCTTTTGTGTCCTTGCAGAGACAGCTCATATCACTAGTATGAATGGCATGATGACAGATACAGTCCTTTTCTTGGACAGTGCTGGACTTCTTTATAGAGCAATTCTGGTTAGTGGTGTGAAAAATGCGCAAATGTTAAAATGGACATAAATTTTTATTATTGATATTGAACACCACTGACTATGTCTAATATGAAATTATTATATTCACAAATCCATTACATCATACTGGGTATGTATTTAATACTATCTTTTATATGTAATGTGAAATGTATTGTGTCTCAGGACCACAAACAACACAATACTATGAAATGAAAAGTCTTTAGAAAAGTTATTCAGTCTCTGCCATTATTTTGTCTTGATTTAGACCTCCAAACATGCTGTGAATGAATGATCTGTACTCACTTGGCTTGAACTCAGTTGAACTAAAGCCACACAGACAGTCTGCCTGCACTAAGCTCTCCTCACTGACACCAGAGCTCGGCTCACCTTTCAGGCCTGGAAAGCCCCTATCGTAGCTCAATCTCAGTTCAACAGCTAATGTTCAGGGAAAATGTACAGATGGAAGAAGCCTTGTGTCCTTAGGAACAAGTGACTCAGAGTAAGAGTGTAATAAATGCATAATATGCAAATTATATAAAATAATGCCAACATAATAAAATACATTACATACATTAGATTTGCCCCCAATTCAACGGGAAAAGAAAAAAGCTTACATCAAACCTTTGATCTTTCACATAGAATATGGAGATTGGTCACAGAGGTGTCAGATTAGAATGAAAAGTGGAAATTTAAAAATTTGGAAAAATACAAGAAGCCGAATACCATTCAAGTAGAATGTGAATGAGCAATGAATGTTATAGAGATGTCTCCCACACCAGGTGACAGGTTTACTAGCTGATTTTAACACACTGTAAAAAATGACAGTGTAACTTTACAGTAACTTACTGACAGCAGAGTTTACATATTAGCACAATGTATAAGTGCAAAATTTTCTGTAAGAACAGCAAATGTATTTTTAATTACACTGTATTTCCTCCTCGCACCCACTGTTCCCAGATAACCCTCACCAGGATAAAGTGCTTACTGAATAATGAATGAATGAATGAATGAATTTTAACTCTTTCACTGCCAAATAAACATCTCAAATTCAAAGCACAAGAATGAAATTGAGCTTATTGAAGCAATCATTTAATTTCTGAACCATCCATGAAACAACATATGAAATTACATAACAAGAATATGTTAAGATGAACAATTAAGTTACACAATATGAAAATTGAGACACAACGGTGACACAATCAACCCTAACCCTAGTCCTGAATACCTCTGGAACAACAAGAAAGAAAGAAAAAAGTAAAAAGCATGCTATATTTAAAATATCAGGCTAACCTACTTTAACTATATAGCTAGGCTAACATTACTTACAACATTACCTATATTTATGAATTACCTACATGTTCAATTATTAATGTTTAATGGTTAGATCTGGTGTATTTGTTGTACTAAAGCAGGATACGGCTCACTGGTAGTAATATCATGCTGATCGTACAGTGCCAGTAGGAGTGATAAGTTTTAACCCAAGGAACCATCAGTGTGTCCAGACTCACATTCTACACACCATTAACTACATACATGTCCTATTGATTTTAATAGAGTTAGTGAATCATTCATGGTAGGTAGTGAATAATATGCTTTAAGATGAATAACAGACAATGTGGAACAAAAATCTAACATAATAATAACAAAAATACCCAACAACAATAATTAGATGGAGAGAAAAAAACAACAGAAGGGATATTGTAAGGAACTAATCTAAGTGAGAAATGGCACTATACCAACACTAGTGTAGAATTTCCATGGTATTACAAGAGGACACAAGCCAAAATTCAGGCCCAGTGAATCTTGGCAGTGGGCATCTCACATTTATAAAAATCTGCAGCTGTTACTGTTGGGATATGAGAGTCTAATAACACTTGCATATCTTAAGTATCCAGTAAGTCAACTGTTCCAAACCTAACACACAATATACTGTAAGAAATTACAGACTGCCTCTCAGCAGATTCCACCCCAAAATGTGTTAGGATAAGTTTGTTCCCCAAAAAGGCCAAATGATCAAAGGGACAATTCACTTCAGTCTCAGCAGTGTATAATACCACCTAAAGTGACATTCACACAGTTATAGCATAGGAGCAGCAGTGGGACATCAAGAATGTCCCATCCCTGAACAAAGGGTTACGTGACTGTAATTATCATTCAGAAAGACATCTGTCTCGATAATCCTATCACCTCACCATATGGGGGTCACACCTGTAACAACATCAGTACATCAAATGCTATCCTTAATGTACATTTAGAGGGAAACTTCATTTACATTATATACAGAAAACCTGGTTTGAAACACAGCATAAAATATCTGTGCTGATATTGTTCGGGGTTCACTTTGACTCTGATGAACCCGAAGTGCTTCAGGTACTTTGTCACTGCCATGCTGCAGTAAAGTTATTTTTCTTTAGATCTTTGACATCCTCATCAATTTTTCTTACAATTCAAAGCAATAACAACACACCGGAATCATCAAAAATGCACAGGCTAGTATTGTTTATGAACCTCATCAACTTTAACATAATCTACTATTACAGTAAATCTATTACATGCTAATAAGATTAATAGATTGCTAAAGCTCACAGTAGCAGCTGTTCTGCTCAGGCCTGTTGTTTCACTGTTACAGCAGTCTTACATAATTAGGCAGTAGCTAAGCCACTGCCTTGCTGAAACAAATAGACCTCCACATCCAAACAGAGACCCTAGCACACTGTGTGCAGTCTCTATGAACCCAGTAAACATAGTTAACCAGTAAACAGAGAACCGTAGAAACCTGCCAGTTATGAAGTTGCAAAAAAAAGAGGCTTGGCTTTAGAAGAGTGACAAGTATTTACTGTACATGTAGGCTATATAAGTGACTGTATTTTACTGTTGAAGTGATCAATTTGACTTTTTCATATTTTAATAAAGAGATAGACAACTAAATCATTTCTCTAATAAAAGAGAGCTGGGGTAGAATGACGTGATGTGTGAGACTGTTAATCCCAATGTAAATGTAAAGCAGCTGCTACTTATGGCTACTGGTAATGTAAGATGACTTACTGTGTTACTGTACATGACAGACTTAACATTGACCAGTGTTAATAATTTGGCACTGCACTTAAATGGTGAATCGTGAGCCGTCTGAGCACACAACTAATCTGCTGTAAAGCCTACCTGCAAAGAGCAATTCTCTTTTAAAACTCTTGGCCTTTCTTTATATTGTGTTGAGGACCTAGGTTCATAGGCTTCACCAACAAATCCCCAGTGTTCAATTCATCTGTAATTGTGTTAATTCAATTTGGTAGGTTTCTCTGGTAATTCAACTTTTAAATTGTTTGCTGCTCAGGAGTTATAACATGGTAGTTGTCTAAGTAAATAAAGGTTTGTTTGTGTTATGCTAAAACCTAGGCACCACTCTTTCATTGAGTCAAATACAGGTCGAAATTATTGTTCACTTCTTAAAAATATTCACTAATATACTAAAATATGTAGGTGTATTTGAGCATAAACAATATGAAAAGTATCTAGTTACAAAATTAGGAGTTTGCAAACAGAAGTGGAGATGAACTCTTCTGTCACATAGAAAAAATTCATTTGCAACTGAATTATCCCCCAGCACATTCAAAAATAATTTATTCACTCAGTATACTTTATGCTCATTTATTTAGGGCATTTTGGCAGATGCCCTTATCCAGAGCGACTTAGATTTATCTCATTTTTACATCTGAGCAGTTGGGGTGAAGGGTCTTGATCAAGGGCCCAACAGTGACAGTTTGGCAGTGCTGGGGGTTGAACTCTTGATGTTCTGATCAGTAACCCAGCGTCTTAACCACTGAGCTACCACTGCCCATATTCACATATTTGTGAATGTTTTTGTGCATTTTGCTCTTTTTTGTTTTTTCTTTTTACATGTCTGTACCCAGTGGCTTAGTGGTTAGCACGTTTGTCTCACACCTCCAGAGTTGAGGGATTGATTCCTGCCTCTGCTCTGTGTGCGTAGCGTTTGCCTGATCTCCCTGTACTTCGGGGTTTCCTCCAGTTACTCCGGTTTCCTCCCCCGATCCAAAGACATGCGATAGGCTGATGTGCATTTCCAGATTGTCAGTAGTGTGTGAATGTGTGTGTGATTGTGTCCAGCAATGGGTTGGCACCCGATCCAGGGTGTCCCCTGCCTTGTGCCCTGAGTTCCCTTGGATAGTCTCCAGGATCCCCTGTGACCCTGTGTAGGATAAGCAGTGTGGAAAATGGATGGATGGACGTCTGCACCTTTGAGTTCACTTGGCCATTTTCTTACACTATCAGTAACTCTCCTTCCTTGCCGCTGGGGTACCCTTAATGGTACATCTTTTGTACCTTTTGAGTCTCAAGTACCTTTAATATGATTAAAGGTACATACATGGACCGTAATAAGGTTCTAGGGTAAAGTTTAAAAGGAATTATGCACATTTCTATGCAAACGATGTGCACCAACGCAGTGACAAGTAAATGTACATTTTAGTACCCTTTTTTCTGAAGGTGTAAGCAAGTGCTTAAATACATCTGCATGTTTCAGCACATTTGTGAATATCATTCTGTAAGTGTAAAATCTTTCTGACTCTTATTTATGTTTGCGTCTGAGGAGCTGTCCACGCCTGTGGTGCTGAAATTCCTCACAAAAATCGCCAGTTTTCGCTTGAAAACTTTGTGTTTGTGCGTGATACTCACATTTATACTGATCTGACAGAATTAACACAGTTCGTTCTTGTTTCTAAACTTCAGCACATACTCACTCATTCAGGCTAGTCTGGTGTACTGAGGAGTGTACTGTTTACGTAATATAGGCCTATATATATATAAAAAGAATTCCTCTGCGCGTTGGACTGAATAAATCCATTCTTATGTTGCCATGCTGTAGCACTCTGTTTAGACTGTGACTATTTCCTCCATCAGATCACGTCATTTTGGAGAGTCGTTTTACTTTTGGTATATTATTATTATTATTATTATTATTATTATTATTATTGTCGTTGTTGTTGTTGTTGTTGTTGTTTTGTTGTTGTTATCATCATCATCATCATCATCATTGTTATTCTTCTTATTATTATTATTAAAGCACCCTGAACGTGGACTATTGTAACTCAGGTTTTATTTTTGGTCCAAAACAGTGTTGTGTTGGGGATTCGGCCTTGTCCACAGGATGTAACAAAACACGCCGGACACAACATCCTAGTTTAAAATAGCCGTTTTCGCATTTCGTCACCGTCTCTATATTTGTAGATATGCGTATTAAAGGCAGGTGGCACCGCAGCAGAATAGGCTACGTAATGGAAGTGAAGCGCCAGGACAGCTTACATAAAGGTATTAAGTTAGTCTATGACCTTACATCCAGCAAAATGTAAAAAAAAATATTTGTCTGTATCGTTTAGAAGCCCCTCGGCTGGGCTCAGGAATGTCTGTTCTGCTCGTGTCACCATCTGAAATGAGAGTCTGGAGCGCCACGCTGACAACTGTGGGGAAGAAAATCTACGCGGAGTGACAACTCCACTAGGACTGTACAACAGGGGCGAGCAGTAGGGCTTCCTGGGGAATAGTGTCTCTAATATTTACCCACATAAAAGCAAAAAAATAATAATCTTCTAATCAACCAAGTCCTTCATCACAAAGCAATGGCAGTATCAGAGAAGGCACTGATTTACGGCGGGGACACACACTGCGCGCTGTCCAGCAAAGTTTTACGCGTCGTGGCGGCTCCAAAGGACTCGAATTATGTAGAACTGAACGAATTGCTAGACCTGAAACTGGGCGAGACGAAAGCGGTGCAAGTACGTTTTCCCGGCCAGAAGGACACCCTTCAGTGCGTCCGGCTTCCTTCGGCGGAACATCTGCCCAGTCCTGCGCGCAAATGTGTTAATTTGGAATGCTGGGAGAATGGCAGAACAGAGGGAGCAACAGAAACGAAAACAGCTGGTTCTTCCGAAAGACTACGGCTCAGTCATGGAAACCTCAGTGATTGTCCCGAGTTACTCGAAGAGCTCGAATCGGAGAGAGCACCGGAAAATTTGGAAAAAGAGACCAAAGTACTCGAGGATGGTGATTTACAGCGCACGGATTTGTATCTCAGCGATAAAAGCGAGTCGGACACCGAAGTGGGTTTGGTGATCGCGGATTACTGCGTACATGGATTCGCCGATGATGAGGCTCACTACATCACCACGCACGAAATTCATCTTTCCGAACTCGATCACGACGTGGACTGCGATTTAGAAACAGCATCCACTTGGGATATCGAGGACGACCACCAGGTCTATTCGTTCGTGGACTACGCATCTGCCAACAGCGATGAACCCACAGGAGCACAGGTGGGAAACAACGAGGGCGAGGCTCACAGGAGCACTGCAGTGGCATGCAGTCAGGCAGAAAGTGAGCCGAGCGACAGGACCAGGAGCGCCACGTCAGACGAGAAAGCGCCCGAGTGCCAAGGCAAAAGCACAGGCCACATTCATCTGTCAATCAAAGCCACTTCCAGAGCTATAAACAAACCTAGAAATGTCCAAGAAAATGATGGAAGCCAGCACCATCATGCCATTCACACTGGGGACATGAGCCATTGTGTTTTAAAGGACACAAAGGGGGAAAAGGTATGCGATGGCGCAAAGTGTTTGATTGCACTGCCCGGGCGTTTGCACTTTGGAAGCAAATACAAAGGCAAAGATGTTACAGCGTACTCCAGCGGCACATCCAGCGCTGTTAGTGAGTTGGACGATGCCGACAAGGAAGTGCGCAATCTCACGGCCAGAGCTTTTAAAAGTCTGGCCTACCCGTATCTCGATGCCATCAATTTCAGCACTTCCAGCGAGTCCTCGGCTTCAGAGCGCAGCAAAGGGCTCAACAGGTGGTCAGCACTTGTTGATCTAAAGTATGGCAACGTAAACATGTCCAAAGGAGGCGGTAACAATATGGTGGTCCATCAAAATGCCGCGTCTAATTTTCAGTTGGCAAAAAGGACGGATAGTAAAGGGATAACGGGATTAACTCTGACCAGTAGACGGGCGCCCCCAGTCGAGATATTTGCCTTGAACGGCAATCTGGTGAACCCCAAAAACGCATCGTCAACAAAACAAATTGAGCTCATGGGTAAAATCGGACAGGTTCAGAGCGGGGTAATAAGGCTAACTGAAACGCTGAATTTTCGCTGCAACGTTAAAGCGGGTCCGCCTGCAAATGAAAGGCGCGTGAAATCCGCCCGAACCGCTGGAGGATCACGTTCCGCAGATGAGGTTACAAACCCTCGGCAAAAGGCGCACAGCAAGCCACCGTGCAATTCAGAAGAAGCCATGGAGGACGTGCACAAGAAATCCATATTTGCTTCGAGCATACTAAAAAATGTCATTTCGAAGAAAATGCAATTCGAGCAGGAGCGCAAGATGGAGCGGGGAGAGATCTGCGAGCCGGGCAGTCACGAGCACGAAGCGCACCGAGACAAAGCTGTGCTCAAAGGACTTCACAGACAAAGCTCGAAACTCTCCGAGACAGGCTCCGACTTCAGTATCGTGTGCCTAGACGAACTCGGAGACATCGGAGACAGCGGATCCTGCGACGCCAAGGCCAACGAGCGCCACGAAGAAACTCTCGCCTTCGCATCGGAAACCAATTTAGAGTCGCAGAACTGCGCGGCATTCGACACTAAAAAAGGAGTTGCGGACGCGTCCAAAGGCGCACTGATTCGGAGCCAAAATAGCGCTTTCAGAAGCTGGAGGGACGAAGAGCCAGAGGTTCAGACTGAGCGCAAAAACGAGCAAACGGACTCGACGAACAGCAAGCTTACAAAAATGTCACGCTTATTTGTGCCAAGCATCCAAATAGTGTCCAGTGAGCGAGAGCACGAGAAGCCTGAGCCGAGCGCGGATTGTAACCGAATTGTAAGCGTGGACACTTTGTATGTATCAGACGCCGCTCAAAAACCTGGAGCGTCGAAGTCGCCAGAAATCAAAATAAGTTTACGGAGTCTAAGAGACAACCGAAGCGACCCGTTGAGCATCGCTAAGCTCCTCACTCCCAGTACAGGCTGCAGTGCTGGCGGGTTGATGAAAACAAGCGATGAGCCCAAATTCCAAGTGCTCACTGCTGCACTGAAGGGTGACTCTTCAGACAAAATCCCACACTTCACAGTTAGAGATGTTCGAGACAAGGCAAAGTTGCAAGCGCCAATACACCAGGTTAGAGATGTGCGCAAACTGGTTAAGAGCTCGTATCACTTTGTATCTTTGGACAGTAACAGCACGGACATGGAGCACAAGACCTCCAAACAGAACGCCTATCGGAATCCGACAACCCTTCCCCCTATCGTGATTAAGTGTCATTCGGTGAATACAAATAACAGTGCAAAGCAATCAGAAAAACTCTCAGATTCCTCGGCTCATAAACCAGTTGAGGATATCCTAGAGGCTGATGGGTCACATCCCCAGGAGACTATAGATGGCATCAATACGGGCTTGGCACAAATAAGCAAACCAACTGATCAGGTGCATTTAGCCAACATAAAGCAAGAGGAAAACCTTGAAATAGGAATTGAGACAAAAACCACCACAAAGAGGCAAGAGAAAGTATGTGACCCAGGTGAGAAAAAGGCTGATTCCAAGATGGCTGCTTTGGAAAAACTTCAGGCTGCTGTTAAGACAATGGAGCAGCTTTACGTGTTTGACAAAAATGAGTGGAAGAGGAAATCTGAGCCACAACCGCTAACAGACAGCCATGTGCTTTCACTCCTTAGTAGTGAGCATCACGGAGGTGATGAGCAAGACCAGGGAAACACTAGTTCCTCATCAGTTACAATGAGGCGAGACTCATTCTCAAACCCAGATAAGATGGTAACTGCTGGACAGCAATCAACACGAAAAGAAGAGAAGGAAATATTGAAAACATCACACACTCCTGCCATCTATGACAAACGAAAGGACACCAAAACTGTGATGCACCTTGGTGGAACTCCTAATAAGAACATTTCTAGCTTAAGCCACACTCAGAAATCTTTCATGCCTGTTACGACAAGTTCAGTAAAAGCATTGCAGATGCATGCCTCATCCTCAGCATCTGTTAGTTCTATAGCTGTGAAGAACCGTAAGTCTCCAAATCCACCAGTGTCTTTAAATACAGGTATTACCAAGTCAAAGCCAGTCACGGAGAGGAGAGAAAAGCTAAGTAGCAATGCCGACAAATCAAACAGGGCTGGATTTGCCCCAGTTCAGTTTACGGCTTCAGTTGATTCAGAGAATTACGTAACCATACCTGTGAAACCTTATGCCCAACAATCTCACATGATACACAGCAGCAACACCAAAAGTCATGGAGACAGTCATCAGCCCTCCAAACGTTCAAGTACTGTTATGGAGACACGCTCCCCAGATACCCCTACTGCTACGATATACCATCACCCTCTGCCCATTACCATGCACGCAGCACAGCCACAGGTAATTTGTTTCTCTCCTACAGTGCAGCCATCTCCAGTCCCCACAGACCACTTTCCATCCACCCAGAGAAAAATGCTCCTGGACCCCACTACTGGAAATTATTATTTGGTTGACACTCCTGTCCAACCAGCCACAAGACGACTTTATGACCCAGAAACAGGGCAGTATGTTGATGTCCCCATGCCACAACACCCTCCCATGACCCCTGTATCTGTGCCTATCTCCCCTCTTGCACTTAGCCCTGGAGGCTATGGTCATACCTACATGTTCTACCCAGGATACATGGCCTCCACAGTGATTCCTGCCCGGACCATTCAGTCTCAGCTTTCCATGCAATCAGAGGTGGAAGCAGGAGACGAATCGCATACAGGGCAGCAGGGAGATGGAACCTACACGGAAAGCCCTTATTATATGCCTTCTGGGAAGTTTCTGCACTTAACTCCAGGTGCTCAGCATATCACCACTGGCAGGGTGGCAAACAACAAGGTGCCTGTAATCAGCATCACCTCCCAGCAGGGGCCCAGGATCATCGCACCTCCATCCTTTGATGGTACCACCATGAGTTTTGTGGTGGAGCACAGATAACTGTCTGGTCACTTATAATGTAAGTTTTATTATTAAATTTGGTCTTCTGTAAAGTAGCATTACATTAGCACGTGCTTTAATTAATTATTTAAGTCAGTCTGTATAAAGTCTCTGCTCGATGCTTTAAATGTAGTGCATGAGTCCATAACTTTGGGTTTATTTGTGTCCACTTTCAGTGAATATTGAAAGATATTCAACATTTCTAAACTGTACTGTAGAGTTTTGTTTTCCCCCCAAGGCCATTGATGACCAACTCACCTTATGTGAGTAAAGTAATTAAGTATAGTAGTCATTACATGATGCACAACATCTGGTGGTTCAGAATTCAGTATTAACAGTTGAAAAGCTGATAAAACACATGCACAGACAATTTTCTTCCTGCTCTAAAGAAAGGAAATATTCAAATGCATTTCATGTCATGAGTTCATATGAGATTCTTACAGAACATGACCCATTATATGTTGTATTTGAGCTTCCAAAGCCTGAGCCAAGTAACCAAGAAACGTTTAAGTGATTAACTAAGGCATCTGCATTGTGAAAATATGAAAGGAGGTATATTGATGATTTGTTCACTACATGGTTTTAATCCCGTAATTCTCATCTTAATAGTCAGCAATTCATTAAAGAGTATGTTGCCACTATGAATTATTCAGAAACTAAACTGAAGCTACATAAACATGAAAAATATGTAGTTCAGAGAGTGATGTATGTATTCTCGACCCAAAGTCTCCATACATATATAGGGGACTATGTACACCAGCACCACAACAGTTGTGCCTTCGTCAGTGGGTGTTCGGTTGGTCCACTACACTTCCAGTCTTTTTGAATTTGTTAATCAGTTTGGCAACAGTGTCATGTGTAATGCACTTGCCATGTTTCCTGTTAAAGTCCATCACAACCGTGGGACAGCTTCCCGATCCAGCCATGAGAATGATTTCAATACGTTCTTCTTTTGTCAAAGGTGTTCTTAAAGGCTATCTGAAAAAATATATAATATTAACTAAGTATGAAAAATTTGGCAGACATTTTGCTAAAAAGAGTTAATTTCCCCTATGTATGGAGACCTTTGGGACACCCTGTTGAGTGTATATCTGGCTTACAGCACAATCTCTGAGACCTCACTGAAAACCAATAAGTGTTGTGATACAAAATTTCACAGTTATACAGTACAAAAAAAAAACCATTTAAATGTAAACTGACACTTTAAATGAACTTAATGAACTGTACCCTTTCATGTGGTTGGTGATCCTGTTATCTTTTATACCTTTAATATGTATCTTTGAAATGGAAATATGGATATAGTGTACCTTTTTAGGTAAGCGATATGTACTAATAGTGTAAAAGGTGTGTCCTTGAGGGTATCACCCTAACGATAAGGAAAGGTACAGTTTAACACTCTCAGGTTTGTTTGTTTTTTCTATGAGTGTGTAGAGAGTAAATGGTTACCTTTCATGGTTAGTATGTTAGCATGCATTTATTATCATAAACATTATCCAAATCGGTTTTATGAGATGCATTCAGTACCATACCAGAGAATCATTTTAAAAACATTTTGATTACCCATGATGTTAAGATTTTTTTTTATTTTAAGAGAGGAGGAATTATTATGTTGACCTTCACAAGTTGTAAAGGAATTTAAACGGCTCAGTTGGGACTCAGTACACTATGCTTGTGTGACTGTTTATATTCACTGCTGTAAATTGTAGTAGGTGTCTATTCATAGTGGAGTAACTCAACCATGGTTGCTGTAGCGCCTGTTATTTAGAGCTTGTATCCTAACCTCCGTTCATAGCAAACATCAAAACATGGCTGTAAACATTACTGCATTTTCCCTATTTAAAACTGCACTGGGGGTCCAAGATGACTATTGCTTATTTACTGACACATTGCTTGGAGGTAGGGAGCAAATAAACTACTTAAATTATTATTTTTCATCTTCATATATAGTATAGCCTTCAGGAGAAACCAGTGTATAAGCAAATGCTCAGTCAAATATTAAACAAATATGAAAAATACCTATCCTTATTATACAGAGTTGTAGTATGCGTAGAGAGAGAAAGGTCAGAATTTGTGCTGATACAGAGCTGGACCAGCTGCTACTAGATATCAAGGCTGGGAGAGGGGTAAGAGAGGGTCAGACTTTTTATAGGATACCCTTATGCTGAAGGGAAAGAACCGAAAGGCAGGCCAGACAACACCTCTGCCTCAGGGAAATTAGATAAACAAACATCCAGTCAGTTGAGACTGCAAAGTGATAAGAGGTAAAAATGTTAAATGTCCTATAATCATCAGAGCTAATCATGAGAAATGGATTGCTAGACTATGATTTCCAGTTTATGTTTCAAGTTCAAGTTTAAATGTTGACACCAGCTAAATCACTAGGTGTTATACAGATCACTTTGGTATGCATGATATGTCCGTGGTTAACACATGCATGTAGGACTGGATTAAATTAATTCATATTTCACACTATCTGATATTTTATTTTGTTTCATGCAGGAGCTGCCTATAGTACGTCCAGTCAGCACTTCCAAGATCTGATGTGTCTATTTTCTTTCACTGACACATGTAATGTTTGTCCATGATTTCCTTCAACAGGAAGAGCCTTACCACTATCATTCATCACTTTCTTTGTCATGTAATGTAATTCTTTATTCTTTATGTCTTCTGTTTGCCGTGCAACTATGCAATGTCTTTTTTTTTTTTTTTTTGTATAGTTTTATTTTATTTTTTTTGCAACTTGGATGAGAAATTGGATGAAATGATTTTGAAAATGAGAGTGAGGGCTTAATACTATAGCATTTCAGGTTAAAGCAACAAATCATTGGGTCACCTATTAAATATTGTCAAGTCATAAAGCAAGACCTGTCTTCTAACTGGCCAATATTGGAGAAATTCTTAAAAATCTTAATATTAAAACGTTTATTTTCCTGTCTAAGAGTAATTCACAAAGCATTATAGTGTCAAAAGTCACTAAAACAGAATCATAAACAATCCTAAATGGTTGCTGCCGGCAATTAATGTCATGAGTTTACAAAATGCTACTTTGCCACATGAACATTGCAGTTATACAGCTAAGATGAACTACATATATCGTCAAACTACATCAAACAATGAATATACTCTCCAGACTGCTATTACAAATTCACTGATGGAAGACAGCAGTTTTCAAGTAAATATCGACTGTAATTGGCTGATGTACAGGTCTTCCTGATAAACTCATAAATGAAAACCAATTGCACGTCATACAAAAAGTATTAATAAATTTTTTTTTAGAATGAAACAATCATTAATTTCATACATTGTGAAAACAAAAATATATTCACTGACAACTCAAATATGTTTTCTTTTATATGTTTATATTATATTTAAGAGAGCATTTATATTGAATATCGGCATGGTTGTGATTCGCCGCATGGTGAGCGCCAATATTCAATATAACCGCACGATTGCAAGTGCAATATTGCTTTTATACAACAGTTCTATAAACAAGAAATTAATATTGAGTATGAGTGACATTAATATGAGCGACATTTCAGACACAACATGGCCAAATGTGCTGTTTATTTTTGCTCCGCTAGCGGAAAAAGATCCTGAAGAAGCCACACTAACTTGATAGCATGCTCGCTAGCTAGCTCACGCTGATTTGTACATTCCCGTTAAAGGTGCTTCGGGTGAAATTGGCGTCCTCTTCTTCCTTTTCATCTTCAGTTGATGAGCTTTCATATTTTAAGCCAAACGTTATAATCCTGAAAAGTATCTTATACCATGTCTGCCAGTATCTTATACCATGTCTGCTAGTAGTATCACTAACACTACTATAGTAACTGTTTCAAACTAGGAAGTGGAATTTTACATGGTGAACACAATCGAGTGGAGTGACACACACAGTGAAAGATCCCAGTGCGGTTATAGGAAATCAATCAACTGACCAATCAAATTAGTGAACTAATTGTTGTATAAATATGTTTATATTATTTTACATGTTATATGTTGAGGTTATAATTATGGCAGGGGTCATGAGCTGGCGGACTGTGTTCTGTATGTGGACCCAGCAATGTTTTACAGCCTTATGAACTGAGTACTTGAAAACTGTAGTAAAGCGACTCTAGTTTCCATAAACCAGCATGGCTTTCTTAGGAGATCATTTGTTGTGGCCATTCACATACTTTACGTAAATTGTTTAGCTGAAAGCAGATCATCGGACCAGAGCCTAGCTACAGGGCTAGATATAGTAGGTTTGAAAGGGGGCGGGTTTTTACAGAATTTCATAGATTTTTATTTACCCTCTCTACATTGTATAGACCCTCTCTAGTATGATTTGCTTAACTGACTTGCTAAAAGAAAACTGGGAAAAAGTTACTGTGTCTGTTCAGAGACTGTGCTAGTCAAAAGTAACCTGAAGCACCACTGCGAAGCAAAGCATGACCACTTTGAATTGTCTTATTTAACTAATCATTAATAATTAAGTATTAAAAGAGAACTTGTCACCATTCAGGAATTTTGTGTAGCTGAACCTTCACAAATTTTTAGTTTAATACCCCTGCCCTACAGTATAATCTGCTACAAAAGAAATGTGTAAATATTCTAAATATTGCAATTAAAATCTACTTAAAAAAATAAAAAATCCTGTCATTACTACACAGGTATAGGCTATACTGAAAATTTGCCAAAAATGTATTTGATGTGAGCATTTAGAGGATTGCGTTCATGTATGTAAATACTCTCATTTGAAAACATTTTTTATGTGCATTGGGAGTTTGTTGTCTGACATACATTATACGTCACTGACAATATTCATCCATAGCAACAGGTTCTCTTGGTTTAGGAATTCCTTAGTTAACGTTCCCCTCATGAATATGTTTTAAGAAGAAATGCTTAGTTAGGAACTTTTAGTGTCACTGAGGAGAGATCTTAAGAGCTAAGATAAGATTATTTGTGAATATGGCCTCAGGTTGGTGAAAGAATCACTAAAATATTGAGTGTGACATTTTTGTTATACAAAAAAGGCAAAGAGGTGTGTATTTTTTGAAAGATACTGTGAATATAACTATCAACAGGTTGAGAAGCGTAAAATAATTGCCCTTATATCCCATATTCTTTTCTTGAACTGTTTTATGACTTGGTTTTCATTACTCTTTTCTAAGAGGTGAGTTTAGATTCAGTGCGTTTTGGATTACAGTACAATGTGGTACTGTATATTTATGTCATGTTTTGCTGCTCATTGTACTGTGCGATCCATCATAAAACACATACAGAGGTTTGTGTTGATTAATATGGTGGAGAAAAAGTTATTTTAGGGGACAGCCCTCCTCTATGTATCTCAATCACAGTGCCAATGCAGTTTATGTGGTTTGTGTAAGTGTAGGTGATTTTGTGAGCTTGAGTGTTTAGCCTCAGCCTTTTTGGAAGGGGTAATAAAAGCCCAAAAGTAAAATAGTTTTTAATAAGGAAATGGGATATAAGGTAAAATGATATTTACTGGATTATTCTCTAACCTGTTGAAATGCCATAATTCACAGTGAGAGTAGGTATACTGCACATTTGGTGGTCATTCAAGTTTTGTTACATAAATGCCTCGAAGAACACCTCTAATACAACCTGACATAAATAGAAATTGGCCAATACAGAAATCAATACAATTAGCTTATATACTCACTGACCACTTTATTAGGAACACATGCACACCTGCTCATTCATGCAAAATATCCAATCAGCCAAATATGTAGTAGCAGCACAATGCATACAATCATGTAGATAAAATCATGTCAAGAGCCTCAGTTAATGTTCAAACATCATAACATGGAAACATTTCATGATCTCAGTAACTTTGACCGTGGCATGGTGGTTGGTGCTAGACGGGCATGTTTGAGTATTTCAGGAGCTAGAGGTCAGCAGTTTCTGAAATAATAATAAAACCAGCTCATCTGGCACCAAACACCTTGCCACAAAGTTACTGAGATCACATTTTCCCCCCATTCTGATATTTGACTTGAACATTAACTGAAACTCTTGAATGGTATCTGCATGATTTTATGCGATGTGGTTTATAGTTACAGTTACAGCTTAATATTCATACTTTCAGTTACATTAAAAAGTGTACTGACCCCTATTGTATTAAAAAAAAACTGTAAGAGGGACTAAAATCTACATTTAGCTTTAGAATATAGAATTATCAGGTAACAAATTTACAATTTTAGTATTTCAAATTTCTATTTATTAAGGATTTGGACCCTCTGCTTTCCTGCAATGCTGTAGTAGTTGTATAACTAGTTTAGTCACATGTTATTACACCAAGTTCTTAAAATCTGGTCGGAGCTGCTGGTCAGTCCGCTGTGCTGTAATAACTTTTGTTTGAAGTATCTCTGAATATTTGGATTTGGTTTATAATTGAGTTTTTAATTTAGTTTAATTTTAGTAATAGTGCCTCAAAGTGCCATATAGAATAGTTTTTTTAAAGATGCTCCTGCTGCTAATTTAGCAAACTAACATCAAATAGTGAATATTTCATCAATTATTAGAGCCACAGTTTCTTTTGAAGCCTTTCTATCTAGTTAATGTTCACATGAGACTGAAATGACTGAGTTAGACTAAGTAAAGTCACGTTGAGAGGGTAAGTGGAATTGTGTCAGACGGGAAAGAGGAGAAATAGCGTAATGAAGTATTGTCATCAGAAAGCAATAATGAATGGGTTACAAGTGAAACGAATGCAAAAGGAGGAACCTTTCAGTGCCAGAAAATGTCTTTATTGTTGCAAAAATATTAAATTGTTCTTGGAGTGATTGCTTGTTTTTGAGAACATACAGTAATTTGTTCAATAAAATAATGCAGTTTTCCAAAATTTGTCTCAGTCAATAAATTAATCAATGCATAATGCATAATTAGTGTGGCTTGCAACTGCAAGAGATTTTGGTAGTACAAAAAATTTTATGAGATACACTCTATGGCCAAAAGTATGTGGACACCTGATTGTCAAAAGCCATATGTGCTTGTTGAACATTCCACTCCAAAATTGGTGTAATAACCTCCAGTCTTCTGGGAATTCTGTCCACTAGATTTTGGAGTGTAGCTGTGGGGAACTCCCTTTCAGCCACAAGAGTATTAATGAGATCAGGCACTGATGTTCTTCCACACCAGCCTTGGCAAACTGTGTGTTCATGGAGTTCTCTTTGTGTATTCCCAATGGTGGGAAATTGTACTGCTACAGCATACAAATACATTCTAGACAATTGCGTGCTCCCAACTTTGTGGCAACAGTTTAGGGAAGGCCCACATGGGTGTGATGGCCAGGTGTTCACATACTTTTGGACATATGGTTTATTTTACACCTTCCCAAGCATGCATGTCCTTAACCAGCATTCAGTTCCTGATAGTGTCTCCAGTGTTCAATGGTTGTAAAGTCTGTTGAAATGGGAGAACCAGAATGATAATTTGTAGTGAAGTGCTCATTTTAAAATGAATACACCAGTTTGTTACTCCCATGTCTATGACTTGTAGAGCATATATTTTCATAATGACTTATCGCCTCAATATAATAAAAAGGATTTCGATCAAACTGAACATGTCTGATATCAGCGTATCTTTCCTACCATTTCTGTGTCATATAGGCACACATTTCTACTAGTATTAAAAGCATTAATATGAAGAGAGGAACAATGCAGTGTCCAAAACAAACAAATGTACCAGAATACTCAGCTGTGGTTATTTCACTGCAGTCAGCTCTGTAATTGAGAATGCACAGAATGCTGTTCATCTCACCATCTGCCTGTGCCACTCAAGTCCAGGCAGTGATCCAGAGTATCAGTAACAGATAGAGACAAGAATAATTAATGGACTTGACATCCCTGTATGAAACCTCAGATATCTGAATAAATACATCTGTATCAAATGATTTATGTTTGAATATCCAAATGCTCCAAGCAACTAAATCTTAGTTAATCTCTAAACCCTTTAATGTATGGTGAACATTAATTTAAAAACAATTGTCAGAAATATATAAGATGTATAAGATGTATCCTGATTTTTCCATTAAGTGTTGCTTAATACACAAACATGCCTAATTAATAAAACTTTGCATGCCATATTTGCATAATAAAACCATCTAAAAATCTTGATTGTGCTTTATAATAATTTATGCAATAAAGGGTTAAATATGAGCACAACCCAAAGCACAACAGAGTCAAACAGACAGGAGTTTTCAATGTTTTATATGGTAGACATATGTTTTATATGGTTTTATATGCATTGACAGCCAGCACACCCGAACGGGTGCCTTAAGCATATTTTATTGTACATGGTTTTGACATGCAATCTCCTACATTAAGAGTGTCTATAACCAAAGTAAAGCACATAAACTCAAATTCAATATTATTCTGAAGCAATAAGCAAAAATCTCTACATGTAAAATGCTGCTTTCTGTATATATCTCTCAGTACATCTGATCATAAACTTAGTTATGCTGTCTCAATCCATACATTATTGTGGCTCCTGGCCTCTTGCCCAGAGTGTAGCTAGATCATGTAACAGACAGAGGGCAAGCAGAAAAGGAGAAATCAGGTCAGAAGGTTGTGACAAGATTTAAGAGGGATCAAATTGATTCGGACAGCACCCAACTAATCCCTAAAATATCTTTAGTGCATTCCTGACAGTCCAAATAGACAACTCTTCATTTTTTCTTTTCCAACATAGGTGATTTATATAGCGATTGGAAAATATGTCAATAAATAATCTTAACTGCAGCAAGGGTTTGACTGTTTAGGATTTTTTTATTACAGTATGAAAGCACCGGGCTAGTCGATGTTAAATTGTTTGTGGACAGGAGGTTTCAACACCACCAATCACAGATTCTGGTGCCAAAACTTAAAGCTCCTGGATGTAATATTACTTAATTTCACTCGGTTTGTTTAAAAAATTGTGGTGCGCCCTTCTCCACTGTACAGATTAATCTGTTATTGGGTTAATGCACATTCAAAGCTATATATTTACATGCATCACATGCATTACACACATTTACATGCAATAACCCATTAATAATTCAACTGATAGCTCATTTGGAATAAAAAATACTCACAAAAACACCTCAGCTGGAAGTATGGAAGGCTGTTTAAGTCATTATTATGAGATGTTAAGTCATTATTATGAGATGTTTCGTCATTATTATGAGGTGTTAAGTCATTATTATGAGAAACTAGCTCATTATTAAGAGAAAGTTTCTCATTATTATGACTTAAAGAATCATTTTTTTTTTACTTAACTGTGGTGGAAACAGGCTTCCATATGGACGAGAGTAAACTGACTGAGGCAAATTCTAAATGAAATTTTTGCCCAATTGAATGTGCTGGGTAATCATTTTAATAATCTGTTTTTTTTTTTAAGAGGAATAATATCCATGTAAACCTTCATGCCTGATTACTTTCATAATCAGAAACTGTGAGTGCGTTCTGGCCATGTGCTTCACAATGCACTCCTTATGCCAAGAAACAATCATGCAATAAAACAGATGTTACAGATTTTAATTGTAAGGTTATGTGGGCAGTGGGATGGGCATCAAACAAACACTTTCAGGCAGATATGGGTTGCGAATTGACCTCAATAAAGTTACCTCAGCATTGTCTACAAGTTTGTCTACAAGTCTTTGCATATAAATAGTCACTGAAAATTCAGGCCTGTATCCCAAACCTCATTCTTATTTAGTATTTCTTATGATTCTGGATTACAATAAGTAAAATTGTTAGTAAGCTACTGCAGCTAGTTATTTAGTTGTAAAACATTTCTCCTCAGAACATGCGCCTCAAAATGGGATGCTCAGTCCCTCACAAACATGGCGGACAGCTGATGACACTCTCTAAATACCGCCGGCGATTTTAAATGACGTCAACACCAAGCATGCAGCCTGGTTGGAAATAAGGTAACGCTAGCTGGAGTTTGGTATGAAGTGTTAATGTAGTATAGGAGTTTTTCTGGAACATTTTGCGGCATTTCCATGTATTTCCAATTTGTTTAGGTTTTAATACAAATTGTTATTACTCACTTCAGTTTTCCGGATTATTTTTGACACACAGTGCAAATTTACCTGTCAGGCTAGCTGGCTAACTAGTGATGATAGTAGAGCAGAGATATAATAATCGCTGTTTTGGTTGGAAATAACATGAAGAAAAGAAAAAAAACAAACAAAAAAACAACCCAGATGCAGTAAATGTCTGAAATGCCGAGCAGAACAAAGTAACGGTGATACAGAAACTATTTCATCAGTTTATTATTAATAAGCGATCAGTAAGGCTGTCTTGTTTCTGTTTTATTTGTTTTAGTTTGCAGTCAGTAAGTATCTTTAATTTTCACACCTTTTCACTAGCATCATGTCCTCTGAGGCAGTCAGTGATTCCCGAGCTGATGGAAATGAGCAGGAGGTCCAAAGTGGAGGAACTGAGACACTGTCAAAGAGACAGAAAAAGAAACTTCTCAAACAACAGCAATGGGAAGAACAAAGAGACCTGCGCAAGTAAGCACGGCATTAATAATCAAATAAATGATGAGAAGGAGCCTAATCATTGAGTTTCCTTTACATTAGCATTTGGTTCCTTTTTGGGTAATTTTTGGGAACCATTCCACAGCCTCCTATTTTGGAGGACAAAGTCACTGCTGTACCTGAAACGTTTTGGGAACCTGAAAACCCCAACTTTCTCTTATGGTTATATGATAAGGTAGTTTTGCCAAAGGTTGCTTTTAGGTTTTATTTTTTTGTCTCATTCACCCACACTCTCACACACACACACACACACACACACACACACACACACACACTTGCACACCAATGACAGCGGAGCTGCCATGCAAGGCACTAACCTGCCATTGGGAGAGCAACTTGGGGTTCAGTGTCTTGCCCAAGGACACTTCGGCATTCGACTCCGAACCATTCAGAGCTTCCAGTTAAACCATGATGTGCAATAAAATGTGAACTTTAGATTTCTGGAGAGATAGCGTTCCTGGAAAACCAAATGGGAATTTAAAAAAAATCTGTTCTTGGACTATTTTGGGAACCAAAAACCTAATACGTTCGGAATGTTCTTGGAGACTACAGAGTGTCCCAAAAGTCTCCATACATAGGGGAAATTAACACTTTTTAGCAGTAATCAACTTTATTTATAAAACATCCCCTATGTGATTGCAATTTTTTGTAAACACAAAGAGTCATCTCTCCCAACTTTGGCTCCCAGTTTGGCAACCGTGTTGTGTAATTTGCTTACCATATTTCCGTTGCAACCTTATGACAGATTCCTGATCCAGCCATGGGAATGATTTCAATGCGTTCTTCTTTTGTCAATGGCATTCTTAAAGGCTATCTGAAAAAAAATATATATATTATGAACTAATTATGAAAATATTTGGAAGACATCTTGCTAAAAAAATTTAATTTCCCATATGTATGGAGATTTTTGGACACCCTGTATAATTGCTAGCTGAATATGAATGGACGGACATTGAATATGTGGGGGGAAAAACACTGCTTGATTGATTGGGAATTCTGAAAGCATACCACTACTGGACACACATGAGCTATTTGTATCTGTTGTATCTTCTTTTTGTGATTTTGCACTTTTTGATCTTTTGATTCAAACCATTGATTCTTGTCTATGTACATCCAGAATTTGTCTTAGTCCAAATGATTTAGGCCTGTGCTTGTCAAGATGGTGTCCATGAAACATAGTCAAGCGGTCTGTGATTTTCTTTTACTTTTGGTTACAGTAGTGGGCAATATATTTATGAACGAGTTCTTACATTCTTAACCTCTGGGTTTATAGTATTACCTTCTACTTCTGTGTTTCATCCTTGGTCGTACAGGCAGAAGCGCAAGGAGCGGAAACAGCAGAGGAAATTGGAAAGACAGGCGCAGGCTGAGGACAGAACAGACTGTCCTGACCGGAAGCGTGTTCGCAAAGAGGCAGAGCCCAGTCCTCTCCGTCTGCTTATAGACTGCAGCTTCGACAGTCTGATGATGCTCAAGGTGGGACCTGCTCCACTCACAGTGCAAACATTTATCCATGATCCAGTTATCCAGTGTTTCTGAAGTCAGTTTTAGTCATGGAATTTCAGTGGCTCATGCATTAAGCAGTGTTCAAATAGATGCAAAATTTACATTTTCAGGATGTAAAGAAACTTCACAAGCAGATCCAGAGATGCTATGCAGAGAACAGACGAGCAGCACACCCAGTCCAGGTAAATGATTATCTTCTAATATTAGTTCTAAAATATCTTTATTGTAATTAGAAGTGTGTCATTTTGACTCTTAAAACTGTTTCTCATACAGTTTTATATAACAAGCCATGCTGGGCAGTTGAAACAAATTATGGATGAAATTAACAAAGGCTGGGTCAACTGGAAGGTAAGGACCTTGATATTGACCATGATAAATTTACTTATTCATAACATGTCAGTTTATTACATCCACCCCGCCCCCCACCTTATAAATAACTTGTAAATTCCCTGAAGTCATATCGTGTGACTGAAGTGTGTGGTATAAATGAGACAAAGCAGCATTTAGCATCATTTAGTGTTCAGTTGAGATTTAGAAGTAGCAAAATGTGTGACCTTAGTGACCACCTTTTGAAATATTGTACTGTAATTAAAAGCACAGCTGTTTAAAGGGTTTACTGTGAAAGCTGCAGAAAAGAAAAGAAAAACTACATGCAGTCTGCAATCCTCTAGACAAAAACAAGAAGGCTAAAGGAGAATGACAAGAATCATGTAAGCTAAGTGACCACAACTAGTTAATTCACGTCCAAATTTAACATTAGTGTATAGAATATAGTCACAGGACACACCACGTATTCCACTATGTTGAATCAGCTCCCACAGCCAGTGACTATATCTGATGAAGTACAAGGAAGCCCATTTCCAGTGGGAACAAGATCGCCAATACTGTTGAAAAGTGAAACGTTGACACAGTTGTACATTTTGGGTATTAGTTTTCTTGTTCAAATTGAAGCACGTGTGTGGAACCTTGAAAGGATTGTCGTGACACAAGCCAGAAAGCTTAAGGCTGGTTTATTATTCTTAAATATTTACTTCAATCTATCAAAATATTTGTAGTCAGAATGAACAGAAAACCATTTGTTAATCGCAATCACCATTGGGCCAGGCCTAATGACAATACACATCTTTTCTTTAACTCTTGCAGGATGTCCATATCAAGTCAGAGCCTTTTCATGAAGTCTTAAGGAAAGAGGATCTGGTGTATCTCACCTCTGATTCGCCCAACGTACTCCAGGAGCTTGATGAGGCCAAAGCCTATGTGATTGGAGGATTGGTGGACCACAACCACCATAAAGTTAGTTTCCAGTGTTTGTGTGATAACAGTAACATACAGATGTTTTCATGGATTTTTTTGGTTTTTTTTCGGATATGTGATGCATTACCAGATGTGTAGGTCACACCACACAAACTGATCTTTCAGTTGATTTTCATGAAAAACCTTCCATGTAATTAGGTATATTAGGGATGCTTTGATAAAGATACTGGGATCGGGTACATTGATACTGATACAATGCCAGTGACAACATTTCATACTGCATGATACTATGTGATCTAAGCCTAGTATGAAATGACCGTAATCAGGATGTATTTCATGAGTACATCTGGATAGGTGAGAAAAAATATCTACAGGCAACCCTAGATCAGTGAAAATAACAGCTGTCCTTACCTAGTACATTGTTCTTTTTGATCAACCACTATCAGCCTTTGACAGCAAGGGATTCTAACTTTACTTAAATTTGTAAGTAACTGATCTCCACCATTAGTTCAAGGTAACTAATGAATAGGGATGGGAGATATAGAATTAAAACTATATCATGATATGTCATGGTATTTTTTGCGCTAACGATAAAAGTAATGATATGAAAATCGAAACATTCAACACTATCTTTTGGCTTTGCTCATATTCTGGTCGGTCTGTTTTGCTTGAGGTGGTGGAACAAATTTGATGTGCTTCCACCCTTTGTTGATACTGGTTCTGTATCCGAGCCACTTCTTACACGAAGCTTCTTTTTTGGGGATGAATTCTTCCTTGTCTAGGCTTTGAACTCCCTGCCTGTTCTCGTTCTATGTGTGAGATGCCCACATTGCAGCGCGAAAACACGTCATCAACTATATCATCAATACCGTGAGATGACAAATTCTTATCATGGGGAGGACTTGTACCGCTATATCATGGATAATACGATATGGAATCGCCCTACTAATGAGCCTAGCTAACGCACTTCATTTAAATCAAGCAGCTAATGATATACAGAAGTCTAAGTCCATGAATACATACTGTACATGTGGACATTTCGTGGACATTTCATGGACACTATAGAAACCAGGGGGAAACCTAAACAGAGCTATATAACAGCCCTGATTAAGTAATACTAAGTAGATTGCTCATTTTGGTGTCAGTATCGACGAGTACCAAAAAACCATTTATTTACACTCAGACTGGGGAAAAAAAATGCATTCCTACTGTATTTTGCAGTATTTCCACATATTAATGTCATTATGAGAGGACGAAATATGGGAGGATTCGGATTTATTTCGTACAGGCTTTCCCCCCTCTCAGAATGTTGACCCTCTTATGTCATGTGTTTCAGGGAATCTCTTTTAAACGGGCTAAAGAGCTTGGAATCGCTCATGCTCAACTTCCACTGGGCAGTTTTGTCAAGATGAACAGCCGCAAAGTGCTCGCCGTCAACCATGGTTAGGCTGCACACACACACACACACACACACACACACACACACACACACACACACAGGGGAAACAAAAAAGATGTGCATTATATTACTTGTGAAGCATGCTATTTGTAAAGCACAGGAACCTCAAGCCCATAACAAGAAAAAGTGTTCACTTGTGCTTTTCCATTTTTAAATAATGCTGCAATCTCTTGAACACTCTTACCTGCAATAAGAGCCAGTAGTGGAGTAAAGCCTAATCTAATTATTGCAACAAATTATTTAAAAAGATAATTTTTCGTATGGCTACTGATGATGATGTCTGCTTTAAATGGTACCATTACCAACACAAACTGAAAGGTTAATTAATGTTAAATTAAGCTGACACTGATTACACCTTAATATAAACATGCTGACATGTTTTTTTTTCTGCCTTAGTGTTTGAGATTATGCTGGCGTATCTGGAGAAACGTGACTGGCAGGAGGCCTTCTTCACCGTCCTGCCCCAGCGTAAAGGAGCTGTACCTGTGGGCCAAGAGAACAAACAAGAGCAGGATGAGGAGGACTCTGATACATGTGAGCAAGAGACACAAATCAGCGAAGATACAAAGGAACAAAGAAATGGCAAACAGGAAGAATATGAAACTCAGCAAAAGCAGTCAGATTCGTGTGAACGGACTGCTGTGTAAGAAGAAGTGACCACATTTTTTATTTTATATATATTTTATCTTTTTGTTTTTTAATTATTTTTTTTGGCCAAGACTTGGAATGTGTTTGAAGAAGTTTTTGTTTTGCTTACCAATGCCTAAGTTATTGATGATACTGCTATTTTTGTTTCACCAGTCATGAAAGTGATCTTGAGATCTAAATGTTTCTCTGCCAATAAAGCTGAGATCTAATCTCCTGTCACATGTACTGTTAATGTCCTGACATGTCATTGCATTTTTAAGTTTGCCTCAATTTCTGTTCTGCGGAAACATCAGAAACCACACTAAAAGGGCATTTGCTACATGGGTAAACACTGGCACCAAATACTTTGCATATAATAAAGCAAAGTGTTTATGCAGTATTTGGCCAAAAGTATGCAGACACCTGACCATTACACCCATGTGTGGTTCTTCCACAAACTGTTATCACAAAGTTGGAAGCAAACAATTGTCTAAAATGTTTTTGTATTTTGTAGCAAACATGTTCCAGCATGACAGTGTTCCTGTGCACAAAGTGCAGTGAAGAAAGACATAGTTTGCCAAGGTTGGTGTGGAAGAACTTGAATGCCACTGCACACCTTTGGGATGAACTGGAGCACCAACTATGTGCTAGTCTGACATCAGTGCCTCACCTCACCAATGCTCTTGTGGCTGAGTGAGCAAATCCCCAGAGCCATGCTCCAAAATCTAGTAGAAAGCCTTCCCAGAAGACTACAACTGGAATGGGATGTTCAAACACATATGGGTTTCATTGGTCAGGTATCCACCTGTTTGGAGATAGATTGTATGTATAGTGTTTTTTTAATGATAGTTTTGCTAGTCTTAGATGGTCTTGGTGCTTGTTACATCTATTAAAGATTTATGTCCAGCAGGTTACACTACAGCAACTGTAGTAGGGCGGTCAATTACTGTTAATTGGCCATTGAGATCAAAATAATAAAGATATAAAGAATAGATTTTTGCCTTCTTTATTAATCATTTAATGGAGGACAAGCACATTGATACTGAGAAAATGTCTCAGCAAAATGAGTGAACTGACGAAGCAGAAAGTTAAGAGTGCTATGTGTTCGTTAATGAAATGGACTTCCAAATGATTTTCTATGGTTGAGGCTTTGCACTGGTGTGTTTTTACAAATTGTCCTGTCACCTCACATGAGTTGGGGCTTTCAGATGTGTGACGGGTGTGTTCTGCTGCTGCATCTCAAACTGTAAATACAGTACCAAAAAGCAAGGTAAATTATTTTACCCCTAATGTTGCCATTACTATTTTGAACATTAGTAGTAGGTAGAGTGTGGTTTGAGATACAGCCTATGTATGCATGTAGGCAAAAATATGGCAAGGTTCAGGATGAAAAGGCAAGTAAACCTATCTCTGTTCTCCTGTCTGTCCAGTTTAGCCATTTCTAAACTCTAGCAACCCTGGTATGAACAAAGGCTAATCTGTGAAGACAGTGCTGCACTTTTAAAGAATATAATCTCAGCATTTATCAGATATTTTAGTCAAATTCATAGCCAAAGTCTTCTCATGGGAATAATGAAGTTATTTATTAGTCTGCTAGCTACCATGAGCTACCTAAAATGATTTATGAGAATATTTCAAGTTATATTCATAAATGTTTATAATCTTCTCTGCTAAAACAATCTGCTAGCTAATATGGGTAACCTAAACAGGGTTCCTGAGATGATGCTATGCCTAAAATTAGCCAGTTATGTACCATGAGCTAACATGACTTCATAGAGGTTAAGTGCAAAAGCAAACCAAATGGCTAACATAAAGCTATTGTGACAGGATATAACAGAAAACAAATGCTGACAGATCTTTCTCAACTAAAGTGCTAAGTATACAGTGCTAAGTATCCAAATTTGTATGTGGGTTTTGTAATTCAAGTGATGGGCAGAAACAAAATTGAGCAATCAATATACTAAGTTTGGCTTAAATTCCATTTAAGGGCTATATTTTGGTTGCAGCCATATTCTGAATACGGTGTTTATATGTGTACAGGCATCGGGATATTCCTGTGTATATGCTTGTTGTAAGTATGCCTGAGCTGCCATTCCTAAATGCCTAGCCTACAGCTAAGCATCTGTTAGCACCTACAATTCCTTTTGGACTGAGCATGTGTGTATATCTCCTTTCAATGGATTTTCTGAATGTGTTTACAAGGTGTTTACAATTTTTTAAAATTAAAACAGCCATATTCCAGGGATGGAAATCGGAATTTTGGGAATCAGAATATTGTTTTAATCTGAATCGGGCAATCGGATTGCGGCATTTACGTGACTCAATACTAATTATAATATTGCCAAATAGTGATTAACATTGGAATATTGATGTGCATGTAAACACAGCATTATTCCGATATTAATCAGAACTGAGCTGGACTAGAGTTGGGTCTGTGAGTGCTGCATGTCTGTATATCTGACATGTGCTTAACTTTGACACCAGGTGGCATCATCATGTCACTCTGATGAAAGCTTCCCATGACACAATAGTTATTTTATCATTTGTTGCTTCTGGAAGGAGATGGTGCTGTCTGCTGTAGTAGTGCCTCAGGCTTTAACTGCTTTTGGTGAAGAACAAGTTTTAAAGTTATTACATCTCTTCATCTGACAGCAAATTGTGCACCTAAATACACAAATGCAGCCCCTCAACAAAACAATGCTGCAACTCGGAAGGACAAGTAGGAGTCATTGATTTCATGTCAGCATTTGTAGGTGTAATAATGCATGACGTGGCAGTCAGACATTGCAAAAATTTTGTCGCTGATGATCTGTTTTGTTCTAATGAACAAGTGAATGAGTCACATTCTTTTACTCAGACCTCAGTTCCTGCTAAACACAATGTACCACATACGCTATACACATGATTTGAATATAATCAATATTCTTAGCAAAATCAAGTTAAGTGCAAAATCAAGGGATTTATAGGTGTCTGCTTTTTTTTTCTTTTTTTTTTTTTTTAACAAACAAAAAAAGTAGATTAGATTAGTAGAAGTAGTCTACTCCTTTCACTTGCCCCTTAGTACTCAAAGCATACAGAACCTTCCCTTTAAGTATACTTTGTTTCTTAGAAATCAGATCAATCACTCACTTATTTTCAGTAACCGCCTTATCCTCGTCAGGTTTACAGTGGATCCAGAGCATATCCTGGGAACACTGGGCATGAGGCAGGAATACACCCTGGATGGGTTGTCAGTTCATTGCAGGGTACCATGCACACACATACATTCACACACTCATTCACATCTACGGGCTTAGCTAATCCATGTTTTTGTCATGGTATGTTTTTGGGAGGTGGGAGGAAAATAGAGAACCCCAAGGAAAGCCACATAAATGCAGGGTGAACATGTGAAACTCCATACAGGTAGTAACCTGAGCTCAGGATTAAAGCAGGGACCCCGGAGCTGTGAGAAGGCAATGCTACCTACTGCACTACCATACCATTTATATGTTTATTAAATTCAGACTTTTTGTGGTTGATGAGTGACTTCAATTTAATAAACAAAACTGTGTAAAGATATACATTATTTTGTTCAGATATCACTTCCTCTTAAACTCATGCTCTGCACCAAACATATGCATGATTTGAATGAAACCATTCTTCTTATCACAAAGTCTTGCAGCAGGAAATTTGATAGGCTATAATCAGAAGGGATCAGTTATTTTTCAATCAAAAGCAAACAAATATCACTATTTGGCCAAAAGTATGTTGACACCTGACTCCACTATTACACCCCCCACCGCCTCCTTTGCAGCTATAACAGCCTCCTCTCATCTAGGAATGACTTATATGTGGGAATTTGTGCCTATTCGTTCAAAAGAACATTTGTGATATCAGGCACTGATGTTGGACTTGAAAGCCTGGCTTGTAACTGATGTTTCAGTTCAAGATGTTCAGTGGAGTTGAGGTCAGGGCTCTGTGCTGTTCCTCCACACAAAACTTATCAAACTATGTCTTTATGGGCCTTGCTTAGAGCACAGGGGGATTGTCATGCTGGAACAGGAAAGGTCCGTCCTCAAACTGTTGCCACAAATTTGGAATCATAAAATTGTCTAAAATGTCTGTGCATGCTACAGCATTAACATTACTGTCAGCTGAAGCTAAGGGGTCTAGCCCAAACACTGAAAAACAGACCCAGACCATTATCCCTCCCCTACCAAATTTACTGTTGGCGCTATGTATTACAGTAGGTAGCCTTCTCCTGGCATCCACCAAACCCAGATTTCTCCATCAGATTGCCTGATATGAAGCATGATTAATCACTCTAGAGAACATGTTTCCAGTGCTCCAGAGTCCAGTGGCAGTGTGCTTTACACCACTCCAGGCCACACTTAGCATTTCCCATAGCGATCTTAGGCTTGTGTGCAACTGCTCAGCCATGGAAACACATGGGACAGGGTGTCCCAAAAGTCTGTAGGGGAGTATATACGCCAGCATCACGTCGGTTGTGCCTTTGTCAGTAGATGTTCGTCCACTTCTCAGTTGGTCCGGTCTTTTTGAATTGTTAATAATTTTGGCAACAGTGTCGTGTGTTATGTGCTCGCCATGTTTCCTGTTAAAGTCCATCACTGAATTCTATGTTCATCCTGAATTCTGCACTCACACTGGCAAACGAGTGATAAATGAGTGTGACACACATACATAGAGAACCTTGTTTGACATTGCATTGTCATTATTTGTTATGTGCATTTTTTTTACTCTGTTTAAGGCTGTTTGTATAAATAATTATGTCACTTTATTGGTTTGGCAATACTTTAACTGTTGTCAGGGGAATGCCAATAAAACTAATTGAATTTAATTGAACTGAGTGTGTGTGTGCGAGAGAGAGTATTTGTGTGTGCGAGAGAGAGAGTGACTGAGTGTCTGAGTGAGAAAGCGCGCGTGCGCGCGTGTGTCTGTGCACACCTGTGAGAGGAACTGCGCGAGCTCGTGTGAGTGCGCGCGCACAGGAGAGGCGAGTCGTGATAGCAGGTGTCTGTGCGAAACAAACTTAAAGTCGGACGCTTTAAAAGGAATCTGAATGAAAGTCTACAGAATGGATTGATTTGTTTTACTCGACATTATTTCAGAACTTCTCAGCTTTTCTGAGACGCAGAGGACTGAACGCGCTTGAGCGTTTCTGATGAGTTTATGTTGCAACGGTCTGACTGGAAACTGGCGACTCTTCGAAACCTGCGGGGAATATAGTATTGATAAAAGATTAACTTAAAAATTTGGATTATCAAGTTTGAGTACCACGTAGTTTTCTTTTTTCCTCAATGGCGTATGTGTTTGTGTGAAATACTCCTTGACACCTGAGATTTCGTGTTAGGAGGAAAATCCAAGTGGACTATGGCAGTGTTGAGTTGTTTGAGGATTTTACTTATCTGGAATTTGTGTAAGTATTTAATTGTGTTGTTTTGCCTTTCTTAAGGCTTTTTTTTTCTCCCAAACGTGTTGGTTAAGCGTTGGGCACCCAACAACACGTCCACAGTTGTCTGAACTTTCAGGAAGAACTGGTTCTGATGATCAGCTCCTACATAAGTCTGAAATCATTGTGACAGAATGGATAAACATCTCTCTCTCTCTCTCTCTCTCTGTCTCTCACACTCACACATATACACAATCACAATATTACTTTGTTGGATATTTTGATTTATGTATAACTCTAGCTAAATAAGTATACATCTAAAGCTATTATTCATGGTCAGAATTATCATATATTGTCATCATAAAGATTCCAGCCTCCATCCTGTGTGCACGGAACTTGCATGTTCTCCCTGTGCTTCGGAGGTTCTCTATGGGTACTCTGGTTTCCTGCCCAAGTCCAAAGACATGCACTGTAGACTGATTGGCATTTACAAATTGTCCGTAGTGTGTGAATGTGTGATTGTGCCCTTTGATGGGCTGGTACCCCATCCAGGGTGTCCCCCATCTTGTGCCTCGAAAAAAAATAGTTAAAATTAGTTCAAGTAAAAAAAAGAACAAACAATTAGCATTGGGGTTTTTTTTATTTATTTATTTATTATTTTTTATTTTTATTTTTATTTTTTATTACAAAGGGCTGATATATCTTCTAGAAAGGAATTACAGTTGTAAAAACTATGTGGATGGCTTTACTCACTCAAATTAGATGCAAATGTTTTGGGTGAAGTATCTTTTTTTTTTTTTTTTTTTTTTTTTTTTTTTTTTTTTTTTTTTTTTTTTTTTAATTCTCTTGAAACATAAAATTTAGAACATAAGATGCAAAATTGCAAGATTTCATAAGTTTGCAAAATGTCGTCTGAAAATATTTTTCCTTTAAGTAGGTTTGCCTATTGGAAAAATTAATCAAAAATCGAGAACCCTTCAAACAACACCTCCTGTTCATCTGACATGGCATTTTTTTATGTCAAAGTTAAAGCCCCCATTTTCCAGTTACATAGGAAAATGGTAGTTTTGTATTATTGCCTATCAAAAATTTGGAGATAAAATAATTGTTGCCATATGGCAATGCCATGCAGTAAAGGGTTAAAATGACAGTTTACAATTTTGCAACTATTTTTAATGTCCTCTTAAGCGAGGAGTATCAAAGCCAGGTCTCGTAGAGACAGATCACTACAGATCTTTGTATTTTCCCTCATTTCCTACCAGAATCAGTTGAATTGAATCAGGTAGGATGCTAGACTCTACAGTGCTGTGGTGTTATTTCTCCACCTGAACAGAACAGTTGGTATTTCTTGAGCAAATGCAGAAGTACACTTAATAATTTCATTTATGTATTTATTTGTATTAAGTAGCTTATATTGATGGCTTAGAACCAGAGTGTGAGACAATTTAGGCAAAACAGTTCTACATATTAAACAAAAGGTCTTAATGAGATCTGACCTCAAAACAAGCTTTAGTACTAAAACAAATATGACTGTCCAGGCAGTTTTAAATCAATTAGCAAAAATAATTCATTCTCTTAGGTAAACCTTTTGTTTAATTTCTTTTTGTAAAGTTGGTCAAATGTTAAAACATAATGGGGAATTCTACTGTGCATTGCCTATTGTACAGATGTATCTTTTAAAAGCAGGTGTTGCATCTCATACCTCAGTGTGTAACTGAGAATTGCCATAAAGTAATCTACCATTGACACCAATCGACACTGATTTGTATATATTAGAGTTTACTTCAGTAAACAGGGTATGTAACACGAGACATGATGTATGTAATAACCCTTTTTGCACCGCATTTCTTGAAAAGTCTCAGGTTAATTTCCATGTCTCATCTGTTGGTCAGCGTGAAAAACATGTACTTCAGTTTTCTAGTTCTAGTTGGTAGTAGTGATGCACTGAAATGGAACATTTTGGCCAAAACCAAAATATAAAATTGACCAAAATTCGCTCACATTGCTTTGGTTTGTTTCAATTCCTATAATTTTTCAGATCAGGTGCATGCTTTTATGCTGAACACCCCCAAGGAGGTGATATTTAAAGTGAAATAAATTCACAAATCAAATTTATGTTTTGAAACTACATGTTACACAAATCTGCAACTACACTATCATAGGATTTTAGTCCACACAATATACTGACCTCTGCGTGTGTGTACATGGCCAGCCTGAGATAATAAATGATGAGGACAAGTTGAGCAGCATATCTATCTTTCATCCATTCAATTTCATTAAACACCCATGTTTTTAGCTCCACCCTTCCTCTAACACACTCGCTCCCTTTTGTATTGTTCCATATTAATTTTTTTGTTTTTATTTTTCACCAGCATCCACTCCGCCCTCTTGCATAGTCTTCCCAGTCCAACGGCATGAAATATTTTGTTTTTGTGGTGATTCATTTATTAGTATTCATGAGCAATTGCCCAGTAAATAATGTGTAAAAAGTATGCTGGTTCATATTTGTTTACAATAGTACTTCTATTTGATCATTTTTTTGCATTAAACTAGGAAAACCTTTTTGATATCATTTGAGCAAATTGTTTTAACCTTCTAAAAGTTGAGTATGTATTAGAATACATTTCAAACGTCTTTCTTTTTTCTTCCTCTGTCCATCTTGCAGTGGTCTGTGTAAATGGAGGAGAGTTTGTGCAACCCCCAAGCTCAACTGTGTATACATTAGCAGAAGATGATGTGGTTCTGCCCTGTAAGTTCCAGCCATCAGTAGGAGAGGTGATTGTTCAGGTTCTCTGGATGCACGTTAAGTCAGATGGGACCGAAGAGCAGATCATAACTGCTCATCATCAGGATGGACAGCTAGGTACAAAGCATTTGTTGCATCCATTTGTTGGCTTTAATTGTTCATGCTTAGAAAAAAAAAAAAGTACTAAACTGTACATTTCCTTGTTGCTGGGGTGGTATCCTCAAGGATGCACCTTTTGAGCTTTAGTATGCATCTTTAAACTGTAGAAAGGTCCATCCAATGCAACTTTATAACTTTACTCCAAAAAGTAATTATGGTCAATATGTTAAATCATTTTTAAATTTACACTATGTCCACAGAGAGAGCGTTGAACTTGCTTTGCCACATGTTGTTCATGGTAGACTGTAGATGACTCATACAATTAAAAATATATGATTGAAGAACTGTATTATTGCAAAAAACTGTAACTTTATGTTGTGGTTTTTTATCACTAGCTTTTTATCACTAGTTCTGATTTTTTAAAATTGTATTTCCATACTAAAGTGTTCATTCAGCCAGGAGTCTTTCCTGTTCAGGAACTATTGTTAGTCTTACTTTCCTTTTCTGGTTCTCTTTTAGAATCTCCTGCTTACGTAGGCCGCGTGCGCTTTGAAGACAGCAACCCCATGATAAACTCCGATCTGATTATCCTGAACACAGAGCTTTCAGACGAGGGACGCTATAGCTGTACCATTACTACATTCCCTAGTGGAAACGTAAAGACTCAAGTGTCTCTTACTGTGTGGAGTAAGTATTTACAAATATTTCAGTAAACCTTCCTTCCCACTCTACCCAACGTACAAGACTGAAGTACAGCCTACAGTGCTAAAGGACATCTGATCTCGAATAGAAGTATTGTGTGTGCTTGTCAGGAGATTGCATATTTTAAGTCCTGACAATGCCGCAGCCATATATGGCCAGGTACACAGAGAGAGAAAACTTAGCTGTGCTTTGTGGGTGGGAGAAATGGCATTATCCTATATCAGTACAATACTAGCCAATTGTGGTTGTCTGTGAGCTTCTGTATGAGGAAGAGGGCAGATAGTGTTTTATTCCAAGAGTGTTACACTGCCCTGTGATGCAGCATGAGCAGCAGTTTGAAAAGATGCTGTAATTGGAGCCACATGATTTGGAGGGAACACATGTTTACCCTTATCTTCCCCAGAGGGACAGCTGACTAGTGGGTGGGACTTGGCAGATGACCAAATTGGGGAGAAAATGGGGGGGAAATGCTTGCGAGGTGAATTGCAATTGCAGTAAAAAAAAAAAAAAAAGAAAGAAAATAAGCCTTCGCTTCCCCTAAACTGATCACATACTCTGAAGTTCTCTAGGTGCCTTATGAGATGCATGTTATAGAATAGGGTGTAGCTATTATATTATACAGTAAGATATATATTATACAGTAAGATATA
>JANDJT010000206.1:12640052-12660632 GCA_024331685.1 Stegophilus panzeri | reverse complement strand
AAAAACATAATAATATGTCACAATAGATAAATGAAAAAGGTAACCACTGGAGGGGGAGGGAGAGCTGGGCACAACTATGGAATGGTCTGTATATTTCAGTTGTTAATACAATGCATATAAACCAAAAGACTACTGTTTACATGATAGTGGTTAGCTTTTCATTTATCTATAGTGAAGTATTATATTTTTAATAAGGAAAAATATATCTTTTGGTATTATTGCATTTATCCTAACATTTCAGTTTCCTCATTTCCTGTTTTCTGATTTTGGTTCTACATTTTTATGTGCTTACCATTACTGACCCCTAGTGCTTGTACAAACACATGCACAGCATATTATATTTTGACTAGACATTTAGAAGGTTAGGTGAGTTGAAGGGTGTGTATACACTAACAGGTGTATGTTGGTTGTGTCTGTGTGTCTCTGGGTGTCCGTGTATACAACAGAGGAACCAAAAAATCCGACAACATTCGACAGCCTCCTGCTGATCATCATTGGAGGAGTTGCAGGGACACTGGTGCTTATTCTAGTGATTGTAGTAATAACAGTAAACCGACATCACAAACGAAAAAACAGACAACTGGTTATGGAGCTGGATGTGAAAAAGTAAGAAGAAACATTTTTTTTTTTTTTGGTCATTTATTTACAGTTTTATTATACTGTGTGACTAGTCAGTATCAACACATCATTTTCAGTATAAATACATAATTTAATCTATATTCCAAGTTCTTTCATTCATTATAGATCATTCAAGGCATCAACCAATAATAAAAAATCTCACTTTCATTCTCTCTCTCTCTCTCTCTCTCTCTCTCTCTCTCTCTCTCTCAGGGAAGAAATTAGCACTCTATCCAGACAGGCCTCGATCAGAAGAGTTGCCTCAACCAGCATAGATAATAAATACCAGGTATGAGCTTCCACACCCACTATAACAACCCTGCAACAATGGAGCATCATGCATTAATCAGTCGCATATTACATTTCTTGATATTTCCCTCTACCTATCCCTCTCTTCTCTTCTCTTATCAGATGGAAGAGAACATACCATTACGAGTTGAAGGAACATTACGGCATAGTCTCACTTCATTGGTGGGTTTTTTGCTTTCCTCTGTCTTGTGAGATTAAATGTCATGCTTTGTTTTAATTTCCACGTGAACTCTTTTAATACAGTTTCAGCTGAAATTGATTTTGGTTGTCTTTTTCTGTATTGCACATGCACCACAAATATCAACGGTAAAACAGGACCATCCCCACTCTCGAGACAGTCATTCCACTTTAGGAGGATTAGACTCTCTGGGTCGACCTGCCATTTATAACACATCCCGACGTGGCAGGGAACGAACGACGGACAGAGAGAAAGATGGAGAGATGGTTTCTAGTGGACTGAAAATGCAGCCTTACACCAGGAACAGCGATGCATTGCTGTTGCAGCCAGTATGTACACTATTATGCTGTTCATCCTCATGTGTGTATTTCAAGTATATTCAGACGCATTTATGATTGAGGTAGGATACAATCCAGGCATGTTGCTATCCAGTTGATAAATTTTACTCTTAACCTGTTAATTATAGCAGATAAAAGTTAAGGACTGGTCAAGTGGAAAAGTGGCTTTCGGGCAGTTCATGGATTTGAACTGATTATACCTGCTTGTCTTGTCAGGAAAAATCCACACTAAACCACATGCATGGTCATTTATATAATTAACATGTGATCTTCAGTGGCATAATGAAATTAAATTGACTTTTTTAGTTTCCTTTGCCTAACAGTTTTCTACATTACCCATAATGCCATTTGACTACCTGCTGATAGTTGCGTCGGTGGTAATAAGCCCTTGCTTCATCTCTACCTAAAGATGAAGCAGTGCTTTATTCCTTTAATCTATGCTTTTAGCTCTCTCACATACTCAGCTAAAAACACAAAGGGTTTCAAAGTTTAAACTTTCATGCTAACACCATCGTATTTGTCGTCATGTAGATCATTAACTAGCTGAGCTGGGTCTCAGAGTATAACTTTCTGCAACTGTCTCGGATACCTGCATTGTATTTTTGAGCTTCTAGTTAAACTTTTGCTGTCGCCACTATTACTATGTTGGATTTCTCAATAATATGACACTGAACTCCAGGATTTCGCAATTTTACGATCATAGAAATGAACGGAAAATCAAGCAAACTCCGCAATATTCTGAGAAGGTTGAATTTTCCGCAGATTTGGCCCAAGACACGTCATGTGACGTCATCACAACGCACACTTGCAGCAAAATCAAGCATTTTTGGCTGCAACAATCACAAAAAAACCTCTGTAAAATCCTATACGGACTGATTGAATGTCAGGGGAAAATGGTGATTTGAGAAAAGAAGCTTGTGCTCAACCTTTTTAGGAGCTAACAGTGAAATCAGATAACATTCAGAGATCACTGAAAATTTCTAACCACCACTGTAACTGTGCTAGCAACATCTCCTTGTGACATCAGTGCAGCACGCAACTGCGAACTCACAGGAATAATGAAAATCCAGCACTGACCAACAAACTAGCACCAGAATCACTAAGCACAAGTTTAATGTTTCAGAGTGGAGGATTCCGTTAATGATGTCTTGATTTCTCTCAAATGTACAGTACTTTATGCATTGCAGTACAGTGTAGTAAAACGTACTACAATATGCCATTATTTCTCCCATTATATCTCACGTCAACAAATAAGCAGTAGTACAACAGAAAAACACTCACCCTATTGTCGTGAGCTTGTGAGTTGGAATCCTGACAGTGTGTCTGCCATCCTTGGCTGGGAGTCAAGAGAGCAAATTTGGCCATGCTGTCTGGGTGGGAAAGCTGATATACTCTCTTTCTCTCTCATGTCGATCACAGCGACACAAGCCAATTGTGAGCTCATGTATGTGAAAGAGGGTAGGTAGAACTTTCTTCTGAGTGTGTTACACTGCCCTGTGATACAGTATGAGCAGCAGCTTGAAAAGATGCAGTTGGCTGGCTCGACATCATGGAAGCCCCCTGGTAGCTGTTGTAGGATAGTGGAGAGCTGGCTGGTGGGTGGGAATTGACAGGTGAACAAGTTGTTAGAAAATGGGGGAATTTTTTATTATTATTATTATTATTATTATATATTATTATATTATATATTATAATTTTTTTTTATTTTTTTTTTAAGTAACCCATTTTTACTATATTTGTCTTTTTCTTGTTTGTCCGTTTTTAGGACAGTCACTTCCATCCTCCTCTACAGCCTTCTACTTTTCCGATGGAGCACACTGCTGAAATTATCAGGTCTCGGAACGGTAGTGCCATTCTACCAGCAGATGGCAGACCGCAATCAGGAGGAGGAGGCAGCATAACTGGCAGCAGAGCAGGCGGCAAAGGGCATCATTCACCCTTGAATTCAACCTACCCCATACTTACAGATGACGAAGACCTGAGGCCAGTTGATGAAGGGTCAGAGTTTTCCAGGGGCCAAATAGAACCTGATGGTATGGATAACGGAGGAAGCGAGACTGCAAGCTCGCAAATATCCGAGGCAATGTCGAATCACTTCGAGCATACTAACGGTATTCTATGGCCTAAGTCGAAACCCAATAACATCATAATAGCACCAGAGACCACTCGATTTAACTCTGTCCACTCAAACATGATTCATCACCCACCTCAGATAGTGTAGCTCTCAGACTTCAGCACTGGGCACCATCTTTGAGCCACGACAGAGTGGCTGGCATTGATATGTTTTGGATTCTGGGAGACCTTGGAGAGATACTGAGATTGAAGCTTTGGCAAGTGAAATCTCTCACCTGAATGTTTCAGATCAAAACTAGGTGACATACTCTAGTGTACTACTTCTACAAACGGTCACTGCAATGTTAGCAATTCATGCTGGCAATTTATAATCTGTAAAAAAAAAAAAAATCTATTTTTATATGGCATGTACTTTGATTGAGTGGTATTAAGTGTGGGACTGACATTTTCTGACTGCATGTATCAAATGCACACACGCTTTTTGTGTGGATGAGTATTATAATGCAACATTTTCAATGAGAGAGACAGAAAAGCTGTGACTGTGAAATGATGCCGTGACCAAGAGAATGAACTGTGTCCTCCTGTTCTTCTTGCCATGCAGTTGTAACCATGTTCGCAGCACCAGCCTGGAGGATTAAACCTCTGTTTACCTGGGAACTTTTCTTTCTAACACTGATGACTTACAATGGCATGACCTGTGAGCTATGTTTTCTTATTACTGTATATAAAAGTCTCAGTATATGCTGACATGAAGTATTATTAACTGTATTTGTAAATGCTTCGTGTGAATGGCTTTTCCAATTTATCATTGGACTGGATTAAGCCACGGGCATCACTTTTGTTTATGGTTTAGGCCTTAAAGGTGTGCTTTGAGCAAAAATATTACAACATGTAAAGTAGTGGTTCTCAAACTGGGGGACACCAGATGGAGCCATGGGAACTGCATAGAAATTATTTTTTTCAATTCATTTTACTTGTATTTAAGTTGGGATTGTCAACCTGTGAACTATGATCTTCATCTAAAATTGAAATATTAATAAATTAAATCACTGATACAGAGCACACTAAGCTGAAACATCACCAAACAGAGACATCTGTTGATATACTAGTGTACAGTACAGTACCACATGCTGATAAAACCTAAGAATTTAAAATGGATAAGTTTGTAGATCGAGGACGTAGTCTCTTAGCCGAGAAAGTTAATACAGATGAGTCTAGCAGTGGGGGGGAAACAAAATTGTGAAAATGTAATGACTCTAGGGGGCCACAAAGGGATTCACCCTACACAAGGGGGGCCTCACACTGGAAAAGTTTGAGAACCACTGATGTAAAGGCTTAACCTCTTACACTCTAAGGAACCATGAACAGTTCCTCACTTCCACTCCTCACTCTTATAATGCAATATTAGCCTAATCATTATGCATGTAGTTGCTGGACGGTACGCCATAGGGTTCAGGGATGTAAAGGATGGGAATGCTGAGGCCAATTACTTTAATAAATTATAAAGCTTTAAAAAAAAAAAAAAAAAAAAAAAAAGTATTCGATGCATTATCCCTGTAAATGAGGACAAGCTTCACCTGCCGTTTACAAATGTGTATAATTTTTTTTTTAGTCTGTGTTGGATACAGTTTGTGAAAGTGTTATAATAACCTGTTGCTTGTACATATTTTACTTCTGTGCTGCTGCATAGTGCTTGCCCTTTGGGAAATGGTGCTTGGTACAGTATATGTGCTTATAAATGTAAAATAATATGCAGTGTAATTTGATATGAGTCATTATTTCTATAGGTTTGCAGTTTTGTTGATGGATCAAAAGTCCTCATTGATGATTTGTGCTTATTCCTGGACACAGTTGACAAATCAAAAGCTGCATTAGAAGAAAAATTCGTCATTCATTTGTTTTCAGTAACCACTTTATCCTGATTGGGTGTCATGTTAGATTCTGAACCTATCACAAGAACACCTGTGTTCCTGTTTTGTACCATCCTGCATGAGATGACGGTTCAATACAGGATAGGGATAAAGGAAGGCGGTTTACATTGGAGGTGCTGACATTTTAAGCAGTGTACAGTTCGTGGCATGCTCTAGTCTGAACGATAGTCAGTTGTTTAATTTTCTAAAGCACCACAGATCTGCATATTTAAGACTGTGAAATAAATGAGTATGGATTATATTAATGAGCTTGTTCTAATACATTATTGTTTCTATAATAGCTCATTCACAGGGACTTGTATGGCTGACAATCCACATAATCTAAGCCTACTAATAAATGAATTAAAAATGTGTTGTATAGCAAAGAAAAGTGTAAAGTTTTCTATTAGGAGACATTAACATTTAAGAAAGGCGGGTCATCGTTTTATCACAGTAACAGTCAGTAAGTTTCCCAACACGGGAGTTCTTACCTGTTCTCACTAATGTTATAGCAGCTATATAAAATCATTCCCCCACAAGCCTCTCTTTTTTTATATACGTCAATGAGACAAAATGCAGCTTGTCATGTTATAGATAAACTGGAAACTCCTCTGTCCCAAAGACTCACGTCTTGTGGATGGTCCATAACATTAAATGTAACTATGAACATTTAAAAAGTGTGATGTATTGTTCATTAATACTGTACACTGTAACAAATTTTAATAGTTGGCAAATCATTGTGGTATAAGGATGTCTGAAGTGCAACGCTAAAAATCTACTCGAAATACTTCATTTTAAAGTTTGTTTAGCAGATTTCTTTGTTTATCTATATATTACTATATATTATATTGCTGCAGCACCCTCAGAACCCACACTTCCTGCACCCTTGCTGCAGGGCACCATTCACACTCTCGTTTGCACCTACCGACAATTTAGTGTTGCCAATCCACCTACATAGATGTTTTCACGAGGTAGGAGGAAACCAGAAAACCCGGAGGAAACCCACCCGGTCACAGGGAGAACATGCACAGAGACTCCACACAGACACTGAGCTCAGGATCAAACTGAGCTGCATTGTCAGGCAGCAGTGTGCCAGTACCAAATTTTAGTTGTAATAAAATCATTGTTTTATAAGGTCAGGAAAACTGTTTGGTTCTCTTGGGTCTGTGATTGCACCTAATGATGGACATTTTTCTCGCTGCTGCTGCTGAGAATGGACAGCCTAAAGATTGCTTTGAAAAGTTTGTCTCCATCATTGAACAGTTAATAACTTCAACACAATAGAAATTAAGTTAATGTATATAACTTAATCTATAATAATCTATAATATATTCCTAATGGCTCTAATGTTCATACTCATAAATTGCACATAAGTTCCTGGTTACACAATTGCACTTTTTTTTTTTTTTTTTTTTTTTAACTATATAGTATGCAGTTATAGAAGGGAAATGATTTATAATTGCACTATCCGGTGTCACCCAGATGAGGATGGGGTTCCTTTTGAGTCTGGTTCCCAAACATTAGGAAGGTTTCTTCCTAATGTCTTCTCGGGGAGTTTTTCTTTGCTACCTTTGCCTCTGGCTTGAATTCAATTCAATTTTATTTTATTTGTGTAGTGCTTTTAACAATGGGCATTGTCTCAAAACAGCTTTACAGAAATATATAAACACAGGATACAGATTTTAAGTGTGTGAATTTATCACAATTGAGCAAGCCGGTGGTGACGGTGGCAAGGACAAACTCCCTAAGATGATATTAGGAAGAATCCTTGAGAGAAACCAGACTCAGAAGGGAACCCATCCTCATCTGGGTAACAACGGATAGTGTGAAAGTAAAAGAAAGTTCATTATGGTTTTTATATGAAGTCTGTTTGTTGAACTAGTCCACTGTTCACTCTTGGAGACCTGAGTGCAGGATTTGACTGGCTTGCTCATTAGGGATAAATGTATGAATTTAAAATGTACATCCTTAAATTTATATATATTTCTGCAAAGCTGCTTTGTTACGATGTCCATTGTTAAAAGCACTATACAAATTGAAATTGAAGTTTTATTAAATTGAAGTTTTCTATTACGTTAATTTAATAGTTTGTGCGTATTTTTTTATTTTAGTTTATAAATGTGCGCACCTTTTCTGAGCGACATGGGGCTTTTATTCTGAATTCTGCCCTGAAATATGAAACCTTATCAGGTGCCTGATTCTGTGTAATGTGCTTCTACTGATATTTTCTCAGCAAGCTAAATACACATCTCTTTTGTTTGAGAAGCACACGACAAAATGAACAACGCGTGCACTTTTCTTTTTATTTCCATGTAAGCATTGCGCCCATTGTGAGCACTGAATCCATGACGGGCTTGAAACAGGAAATAGGCTGTTTGACACAAAGGCTGTGCATACTCCCCTACTATGTAGTACGTACACTGTGCGGTAACTACCACCTTGCCATACTATACTATATAGGACGGCAGTGCGCACGCTGGGACGGAGCCAATTGGCTGCGATTAGACTGCTGTAGGTAGGTAGCGCAATAAATCATATCGTCAATGACCACGCATGTCATCATTTGATTCATTTACATCTTCTGATAGTGAATGTGGTAGTATTTATATGCAAGAATAAGATTTTAGTGCGTAAACAGGCGTCCTCCAGCTGGCTGTTTTATCTCCTGTTATTTGATGCTACATACCGGGACACTTCATTCTAAGCATTTTGGATGGCCGCTCGTGCGCAACCTCTAGTCTATTCATTATTTTTGTTTAAACGGGTGTACATATAAGATATACGATTACACATTTTAAACAAATATTTTTAACCAACAATTTAACATTGGATAGAAAATTCTACTATTATGGATTAGTTACCACTATAATGGATTAGTCTCGCTCTCATTCTCTTTCTCTCTCGGGCAAGGAGAATTTTTCCAACCGGTTATGCAAAACTATAACGACGGACTGAAAGGATTCGTTCGCTGTGTGTGTCAGGATATTGTCTCTTGCCTTTCCTGTCAAGTTGTCCTGTTGTATTTCCTGCAAACCCAAACCAAGGTACAGTAGCTCTAACAGTCTCTTTATTGCCTAGATTTTTGTATCGCACGCGCATTCCAGGCGCCTATTTGTTATGCGCCCGCGAGCGCGTGATAATTGTCAATTAGGCCTCTGTCGTCTGCGTTGCAGTGTAATACAGTTTCTGTTCATGCATTTTGTCCTGTACTGTGTATAGTTTACAGGCTGTCTACATGGTGGCTTGGAATTAATCTCAGGAGGATGAGGGAATATAGGCTACTAAATAAAATCACCGTGTGATCTGTACAATTAGCTATATAAGTGCACGAGCTTTGTGTGTGCTTTGTGTGCTTTGTGTGTGCTTTGTGTGTTGCCTTAAAATACTTTTATCATGAACAATATTAAAATAACATGGAGGTAACAAGATGGGGAAACGACTTCGCTTCTTTCACTCCTGCAGCTCCTCCGGTCCTTCGTCAGTTATTACCTCGATATTCCTGAGCTCAGAGTATCGCTAGCTGACTTTCAAACAGAAAATGGACAACACACGATTCCTATTGGTTAATTCCGTTTCGCATGGCAACTGGTAGCCAATAAAATGTGATTAATCAAATGAATTAATGGGCTGTTAAATATGGAATTTTGACCATCATGGCAGCGCAATTAGTGCGCAAAACAATGCTATTTTACACATAATAATCACTTGCGGTTTATGTGTTATGTTACCTCCTGTGAATAAACATTGTAAAATATTACAGGACAGGTTCAAAACCGATATCCTCACCAGACAGGTACACCTCTGGGTTTGTCCGTCATTGTATACAGAAGCTCCCATTGCGGGAGTCATTCATCCATTCATTCATTTAGTGTACTTTGCTCTAGAGTGACAGTGGCTGCATTGACATTGCAAAACAATTCTGTTTTTTTGTGTGGTTTTTTTTTGGCTCACTTCTGACACGTGTAAACAGATTGGATCAGATTTTTTCACATCTAACATGGGCCACATTCAGATGAGGTTAACCATATCGGCCCTGCTAAACAATAGAAACCTCACATAATTTGTAGTAGTTTTAATGGTTATAATGAGAATTACATGGGTTTACATGGAAACTGTAATAGTCCCTTTGGGTCCCTACTGTGAATTTATTGTCTTCTATTGGTGGCATATTAAGTCTAGTGGATACCATTGAGGACCAATAATGGATACGGTTTTAAAGGTTATCTGATAGTTTATAATGGTATTTGTAGTGGAAACCATTAGAAATTCTGTGATGGTTTCTATTGTTTTTTGATTTTCCTCAATTCATCATTTGGTACTCACAGGGCACGCATGAATCAGTGGAGTTCAGATGAAACGAATTGTCATCAATGTGTTGGGGGATACAACCATTAAATACCATTAAAAAGAAAACTGAAGGGAAGCTCCAGTAGTGTCCAAGGACATTTCAAAGATCATGCCAGAGCAAGGATGCAGTCAATCCAAGCTCCAACAGCATTGTAAAATCTTAAGGCAAAATAGACTTATAGTTAAGATGTTAAAGACCTATAGTAATCGCAGTGGAAACATCAGAATCAGAATCGGCCTAGCACATTTTGGCCAAGAAATGATGGAAATATGGGAATCGGATATGAGTCAGGTCTTACCTAAATGTAAAAAATCTAATCTGAACCTTTTTTTTTTTTTTTGCATTTAAATATAATCTTTAAAAGCAATGCTGATATTGTGTGTGCATTGTAGAACTGGAGGTTAAACGAGAACCAATTGTGGGCTTGCATTTAAGCTGCAGATAGCTAATCAATATAAAGACAAAATGGCTAAAATAATATGTGAAATAATTCTTAATCTTGTTCATATGTATGCATGTCTGACTTGTAGTCACATAATAGGTTTGAGACTTCTCGAGTTACACTTTAGAAGAGGAAGGGGTTCTCACTTTTACTTCACAAGAATGATATTATTAGCTCATTTGTAAACAATTACCTCACTCACATCATCAGCCTCCTCTAATGGATTGAATGCTAGCATTCAATGGTTATTCGATATTTGTTGGAGGATAAATGCTTTAAATTGCTTTGTTGTTTGTTCTTCTCAGTCATGTCCTTCAGGAGGGGTGTGGTTAGGCAAAGTAAGTTCCGACATGTATTCGCCCAGGCGTGGAAGGCGGAGCAATGTCTGGATGACATCAGAGTTAGCCGTGTGACATGGGATGGGCAACTTTGTGCAGTCAATCCAAAGTTCATCGCTGTTATTACTGAGGCTGGAGGGGGCGGAGCCTTTCTTGTATTGCCACTCACAAAGGTTGCAAAATTCTCCAAAAACATAACTCAATAAATCAGATTTTTTATGGAGTTAATTCTTTCCCAGTTTTAGTTCGCAGTAACATGTTGATAGATAGCCAACTACCTTTCTTGCAATATCAGCAGAATGCAAAATACAGATATGTTTTTATTTATTCATTTAAATCGGTTTTGCTGTGTGTTATTTTTTGCTGTTTTTTTTTCTAGACTGGTAGAGTAGACCAATCCACTCCCACTGTGTGTGGCCATGCTGCTCCTGTGCTTGATATCCAGTGGTGTCCACATGATGACAATGTAATTGCCAGTGCTTCAGAGGACTGCACAGTAAAGGTATATATTCAGTGTGAACAAAGGAACTTTTGGTGTCAATATGGGAGGAAAATATAATTTGTCATATTGTTGAGTGTAATTTTGCTATAATATGCAGGTTAGTGGATTTATAAAGTTTATAGCTTTATGCTGCACAACTGCAAAATGTGCTGGGATTGCATTCTTGTCATTACAGATAAGAGAATATGGAAAGGACAATTAAATGTCAGATATACAGTATATCTACAGTCCCTTTTGAAAGTACTGGAACAGCAAGACCAATTCTATTGTGTTTGCTATACACTGAAGGCATTTGGGTTTGAGATCAAAAGATGAATATGAGATGATGATCAGAATTTCAGCTTTCATTTCCTGATATTCACATTTAGATGTGTTAAACAACTTAGAACATGACACCTTTGGTGCTGACCACCCAATTTTTAGGTGCGCAAAACTATTGAAACAGATAGTCTTGAAGTAAATAACACTTAATATTTGGTTGTGCAACCCCAATTCTGAATAAGTTGGGACAGAATGGAAAATGCTAATAGAATCCACTAATAGATTTGTAAATGTACTTTGACTTGTATTTAAACAAAAAAAACATATAAAGACAAGGTATTTGATGTTTTATCTAATCAACTGCATAGTTTTTTGAAGATAAACATTTATTTTGAAATTGATGCATGCAACATGTTTCAAAAATGTTGGGACAGGGGCAATTTAGGACTAATAGCCATGTGACAAGTTGAAATAAGTAGTTGATGTGAAACAGGTGAGGCAATCGTCCAATCATAGTATATAAGGAGCATCCAAAAAAGGCCTAGTCCTTCAAGAGCAAGGATGGGTCGAGGCTCACCAGTCTTCCAACAGATACGTCAGAGAATAATCCACCAGTTTGAGAACAACTTTCCCCAAAGACAAATTGGTAGGATTTTGGGCATTTCACCTTCTAAAGTGAACAATATAATTAAAAGATTCAAGGAATCCGGTCAAATCTCGGTGCGCAAAGGGCAAGGACGATAACCACTTCTGAATATGTGTGATCTCCGATCCCTCAGACATCACTGTCTTAAAAGCCATCATGAGTCTGTAATGGATATCCTGGCATGAGCTTGGTCTCATCTGAGATGTACAGTAGCACAGTGGAATCGTATTTTGTGGTCAGACAAGTCAACATTTCAAATAGTTTTTGGACAAAACAGCCGTCGTGTTCTCCGGGTCAAAGAGGAAAAGGACCATCCAAACTGTTATCAGTGTCAGGTCCAAAAGCCAGCATCTGCCCTGGTATGGGGGTGTGTCAGTGCCCATGGCATGGGTAACTTACACATCTGTGAGGGCAGCACTAATACAGAAAGGTATGTACACATTTTGGAGCAACATATGCTGCCATCCAGAGCAGGACAACGCCAAACCACATTCTACCCTCGATTACAAGCGCATGGTTGCGTAAGCAGAGAGTGCGGGTGCTAGCATGGCCTGCCTCAGATTGAGAATGTGTGGCGCATTATGAAGCGCAAAATAAGGCAACGAAGGGCCCTGTACAGTTGTGCAGCTGAAGAAATGCATAATGGATGAATGGGGGGAAATTCCACTTGCTAAACTTAACCAGCTGGTGTCTTCAGTCCCCAAACGCTTAATAAGTGTTATTAAAAGAAAACGTGATGTTACACAGTGGTAAACAGTCGACTGTCTCAACTTTTTTGGAGTGTATTGCAGTCATCAGATTTGAAATGAGTGTATATTTTCAAAAATAAATTAAATTCACAAAGTAAAACATCAAATAAAGTGTTAATAATGGGTTTTCAATATAGTACAGGGTGAATAGAATTTTCATATGACTCTTTTTTCCTGCATTTTCCATACTGTCCCAAATTTTTTGGAATTGAGGTTGTATATTTCTTGCTTGCAGTAACTGCATCAAACTGGTGGTCCAGTGACATCACCAAACTGTTGTATTCTTCTTTTTTGCTTTTTTTTTTATACAGCAGCTTCTTTCAGCTGTTTGTTTTGGGGGGTTTCTCCCTTCAGTCTCCTCTTCAGGTGGTGAAATGCTGCTCAATTGGGCATGGTGATTGACTTGGCCAGTCTAAAACACTTTTCCCCCTGATGAAGTCCTTTGTTGAGTTGGCAGTGCTTTTTGGGTTATTGTCCCAATTCCTGCATGAAGAAGTTCCTCCAATTAGATTGAATGCATTTGTTTGTAAATTGGCAGACAAAATGTTCCTGTAGACTTCTGAATTCATTCTGCTGCTACCATCATGAGTTACATCATCAATAAAGATTAGTGAGCCTGTTCCAGAAGCAGCCATGCAAGCCCAAGCCATTACATTACCTCCACCATGCTTGACCGATGAGCTCGTATGTTTTGCATCAGGAGCAGATCCTTTCTCCACACTTAGTCCTTCCATCATTTTGGTAGAGGTTGATCTTGGTTCCAGAACTTGTCTGGTTCATCTCTGTATTTCTTTGCAAAATCCAATCCAGCTTTCTGATACTTACTGCTGATGAGTGGTTTGCATCTTATGATATGGCTTCTACATTTTTGCGCTTGAGCTCTTTTTTGAATGCTGGATTGTGATACCTTCACCCCTGCCTTGGGGAAGTTGTTGGTGATGTCAATGACTGTTGTTTTGGGGGTTTTCTTCACAGCGCTCACAATGTTTCTGTCATCAGCTGTTGTTGTTTTCCTTGGCTGACCTGTTCCATATCTGGTTGCTAGTACACTAGTGGATTCTTTCTGTCAGTTTTTTTTCCAATTTTCTTAGCTTTCTTTTCTCCCATAGACAGCTCTCTGGTCTTAATGTTGGTTTATCCTTTTGACTAATAAATGCAGCCTTCACAGGTGAAACCTAGGGCTCAAACCAAGAGTAGACATTCAAAGCTATTAATTCTTTAAACAATCAGTCTAACAGAGCACATCTGGGCAACAAGAAACATCTGTCAGTCACGTGTTCCAAAATTTTTGGTCACTTGAGAAATGGGTGGGTTCAAACAAAAGGTGCCATGTTTTAAGTTGTTTAACACATCTAGGTGTAAATATCAGGAAATGAACGCTAAAATGCTGATCTATCGTATCATATTCATCTTTTCATCTCATACCAAAATGTCCTCAGTGTATACGAAGAACAAAAGAATTGACCTTGCCGTTCCAGTATTTTCAGAGGGTACTATATATCTAATGTTGATAATACACAGGCTTGCATGCCTTTATATTTGTAGCATTATATTAGACAAAAAATTGAAATAACAGAATAATCATAATAGTGAAATTATATTACATTTTTGACACAGACCTACAGTAGGGAGTAGGGGTTTCAACACAGATCTAGTTTACTGATCTACTGTGGAGCAATCCTGAAGTAGTCACATTGATAATGTCATGCTATATTGATGTACATGACATCAGTATTTTTTTTTGTTGTTGTTATTCGCTTTCATAAGTGGAATTTCACTGATTTCTTAACCCTTCATCCAGCCGGCTGATCAAGAAAGAGTTTGAGTTTGACTCTGTCAACATGACAGTTGTGCTTGGCTGAACTGCTCCTTTGTTCTTATACCGCTGAGCTGAGTTATACGTAAAGCTGAAGAATAATCATTTTTGACTGTGTTTTAAGAGTATATTGTATAAAAATGTGCATGGAGGGCTTGTGTTTCTTTTATTTGCTATGTGAAAGTGGCTGAAAGAGGTCTTGTGTTACATTGATGGTAGATATGGCACATTCCTGATGGCGGGCTCATAACGCCAATGACGGATGCTACATTCACTCTAGAGGGCCACAGTAAAAGAGTGGGCATTCTGGCCTGGCACCCTACTGCACTTAACATCTTACTAACAGCAGGTAATCTCTTTGCGTGTTGTATATTGTGTGCTGTGTGTGTGTGGTTTTGCATTTTGCTTGCTTCAGATGCAGAATTTTTATAAATTAGGTTACTTGTCTTTTGGCTCACCTTAGACTTTGTTAGGGGTAGAGGTTAGAGGTTTTTCTTATGTTATGTCTGGGTTAGTTAGCCTGCTGTAAAGTGTTACAAGTATACTTTGACTAAACCAACAGGCAAACTTATAAATATTTTCCCAAATCTGAACTGTTCCATTTTTTGAAATTGTTCATACAAGGCAGCTTGGTAACTTTTATAACTATTATATCTACTGTGAAAAAGCCTAAAAGACAGAAAAGACATGCAGTAATCCTGGGGGATTATTGTACAATAAAATGCTAATTAATATTCCGTTAATATTATGTTCATATATATAGAGAACTATTATGTGTATTAGTGTAGTAATGTGGATTGCATTATATCACATGATTTTCCTGTTTGGCCCAATTGGTAGTAAAGTCAAATAGCTGTGTTAGCACTATTTGTTGTGCAGACCATATGAAAAAAACTAAAAGCAATAAATCCTAAATTGTAATCTTAAACTTAATCATGTACAATATCAGCAAATTAGGTTTATGCATTTGGAAAATCTGTTTCAGGGGGGTCTGTCTGTGCTAGTGACGTAAGTTACACAGCACACAGAAGACACTCCTACAACTAGTTTGCATTAGCATGCAAATGTTGAAATTGTAAATTCTTGCAGTCGTGCTTTATTGCTACACATATGCGACTGAAGAGCTACTTTCACTTTGTTAATCCCGATTTTCTCACGTGGCTCCTTGTTTCAGGTTGTGATAATGTATTGTGCATATGGGATGTTGGCACGGGTGAGCTGGTGTACGAACTGAGCGATGCTCATCCAGATCAGATCTACAATGTGAGCTGGAACAGAGAAGGCAGTGTGATCTGTACCACCTGCAAAGACAAAGCCCTGCGTGTTATTGACCCTCGACGAGGAACTATCCTTAAGGTCAGTCTTAATGTGGCTGGGAGACCCAAACTGGAAGTGTTTTACAATAGATGGGTCATGTAATATATCACTTTGAAATACTTTATTCACTTTGAAATTACAAGCCTGTTTCCCAAATTCCTGACTGAAAGTAAATTAAAACAAACAAACAAATAAATATTGTAGCAGTAATTAGAAAGTCATTAACGTTTTAGCATGGATTAGCATGACGGTAGTGAAACGCATTTTGTGTATTTGCTTATTCTATACTAAAAACTCATCCCTGTCACGTTGTTAACAGCAAAATGCAGCCATTTTCATCAAGAAATCTGATCAAATTTGCATGGGATGGGTTAACATATTTTTAATGCACGTTCTCTTGTATAGAATGTTTAAAAAATGTTTTTAAAAAGTTTCAATTTTAACAGTTACAAAGATTAAATGTCCCTGAAATTGTGGAATCACTTGTATTGCTACAACTCGACTTCCTCGAATCCCTACTGGTTTAGACTTTGTGTGTGTGTGTGTGTGTGTGTGTGTGTGTGTGTATGTCTCTCTCTCTCTCATACTGGTGTACTGTATGGTTGTATAACATGAACTATCTCTGTTGATTCTTCTGTTTCCCTCAGGTGCGTGACAAGGCCCATGAGGGCACTAGGCCAATGAGAGGTGTCTTCCTGTCTGATGGAAAAATCCTGACAACCGGCTTTAGCCGCATGAGTGAGAGACAGATGGCTCTATGGGATACGGTGAGACAAACACCACCACCACAGTAGAAGAAGAAAAAAAAAATTATTTCTGCATATGATATGACAGTTCTCAAATCTTTCCAAAGAAAATTTAGATTATTAGTATTATTTTTAAATCAAAAAAAGTCTTGGTAACACTTTACAATAACAGTACATGAATAATCATGCACTAATACCTTAATTAATACTTACTTCAATATGAACTAATGATGAGTTAAGGTATGTACTAATCACGAACTAATGAAGAGCTAACCTTAACTACAATGTGAGTCTTGTGAATTCATGTGTAAATAACGACCACCTTAAGTACTTTTTAGTACGTTAATTATTGTGTATGTTTGTTAGTTAGTTAAAATGTAGAAGTAAACTAAATCAAACATGCTCTCTAAGAAAGAATATGAATTAAACATGCATAATTTCAAATTGTTTATCTAATGGCACTGGAGTGCTTTCATAATTTGCATTATTCCTCCTTATTGAACATAGAAAGACGCACTTATAATAAACACCACTCATTTCATCTCAACCCATTTTTAACCCAAAGTTAGCTCTTCATTAGTTCGTAATTAGTACATACCTTAACTCATCATTAGTTCATATTTAAGTCTTTATAGTAGCACTGAGATAGTATTCACAGTATGGTCTTCAATATAATGAGTTATGCTATATCATGGAATAAGCACACCACAAGCTCAGCGGAAAAAAAAAATCCCCTTTTCTCTGAGTTAATCATAAAAAGCTAGCTAGTTACTTTCACAACCAAGCTAGCTATTGTTTGTGATGCATTTTATAACTGCCTAGCTAGCTTTAGGATTTATTGAACAACTTAGTAGATTTGGAAATATGCTATTTATCATTAGCTAGCAAGCTCTGGGAATTTCAGACATCTTACTACCTTTGATGATATTCTATAATGTTAGGTAATTCATATTTGGATATATTATTTAACATTAGCTAGCAAGCTTTGGAATTTTTTTCAGATGTTAGCTACCTAGCAATATTAGCTAATCTGTCCAGTTTATACTGTGGAATGTTTGTCACAAAGGCATACAGTACTTCTTAGCAGTAGGATGTGAAACACAGGATGTGTCACACTGGTTCATGAATCCTGTAGCATATTTTATTATCTGTGCAGACTTATGATTTACCAGTAAGCTTATAACAATTTTCTTTTCAGAGTACTCTATCATACTATACCAGTGTATCATTACACCAATACACACACTTCCAAATGTTACACCTATTACATTATACCCAAATTACTGAGTAACTTTTGTTTGTTTGTGTGTGGTTTTAATTATTAGAAAGATCTCTCAGAGCCAATGGCTGTTCAGGAAATGGACACCAGTAATGGAGTTCTCCTTCCTTTCTATGACCCAGATACAAACATGGTCTATCTGTGTGGAAAGGTAAACCTATCCAGATGTACACTATCACTTTTACCCAATGCTACATGAGATTTCACTTGTTACATAAGTGCCATGTTTTATTACTAACCCTTGTACACAAAACACAACATGGTAATGCAGTTGTAATAAGAAGATGGTATGTGTGATGATCAATTAAGAAGGCAGGCAACAAAGCTCCATCATTTCCATCTATATCAGGGTGTCAAACTCATGGACCACGTTATACTCATGGTGCATTCAAGTCATGTCGGAAAGATCGTATTTACAAGTTGAATGCACATGAACACCACCACAAAGTCGTAATTACGAGTGGGAATCTCTGGATTTTGTTTGAGCGTTGAGTTTCCGAGTTGGGGGCGTGTCATTAAGAAACCACTGTAGAATCAATGGATGCAACATCTGTAGTTGACGGTAAATTTGTTGAAATTGAATGTTTACTCGTCTCAGAAGCTGATTTCAGTTATTACGTGTTTGGTATATGCAGTAAGTTAATGTCAGGCTTTTTTTTATTTACAATAAAACAAGCTAATTGCCTGCACAAAATATGATAGCATTGTACAGTTACGATATAATATGTAATGATACAGTTTACAGTGGCTACATAAATTGATTAAAAACATAAAAGAGAAAAATACACCTGATGCTCATTTTTTAACAGAAAGATTAATTAATTAACAGAAGTAATTAATTAACAGAAAGTACACCTCTATCTTGCTCCGACAAAAGTGACCTGAACGCACGTGATGCTGTAATTACAACTTCTCAGCTGGTAAATACGAACTTCCCAGGAGGACTTGAATGCATAGTCAGTCCAAAGTCAAGTATGTATGTATGACATGTATAGCATTGCCATGTTTCAGCCCCAGAGTTCCCTGCTCGACCCTGAACTTGAATCACTTTCTATGCAGCTTTTCACATGTTCTTCCTGTGTCCTTGTGGGTTTCCTCCAGGTTCTTTGGTTTTCTCTAACCTTGCTGGTTGGGGAATTAGCTACAATAAATTGCCCCAGGTGTAAATGTGCATCTGTTTATAATGCCCTGTGATCCATCCAGGTTGTATTCCCACCTTGTGCCCACTGTTACCAGGATTGGCTTTGTATCTACTGTGACCCTGAAAATGACTAATGAATGAAAAATATATATAAATAAATCAATATAGATCGAAAGATTATTGAGAAATGATTTAAAGTATTCACACCTGATGCTGTGAAACTCTTAAATGCATGGCTGCAGCAGAAACTATTTAGCTTGCTAATAAAGAATGACATATTAGCACATTTTGTCAGTCACTGACCCCTAGTGGAATTACCGAGACTAGCTCTTTTTTGAATCGTTCAATTCACTTATGGTCCTTTTAATTTTAAGACTATTTTAATGTAATACTCATTCTAAATTTATTTGGTGGGCCAGATTTAAACCTTTTAACCTTGGAATTTTATCACATCTGAGTGATATGATTGTTGTGCTAGGATTTAAGGAGCTCCACAATCTCTCAAAAGAAATTATGCACTTTTATTAATTTCCCATAATCTCTCTCACAGGGTGACTGCACTATTCGCTACTTTGAGGTAACCAATGAGTCTCCTTACATCCACTTCCTCAGTCTCTACAGTAGCAAGGAGCCTCAGAGAGGAGCTGGTTTTCTCAGCAAGAGAGGAGTGGATGTTAACAAGTGTGAGATCGCCAGGTAAAAGGGGCTTGAAAAAACACACAAATACTCTAAGTGCACCATGAAATTAGGGACTTGTTTCGACAGGTGAAATGTGTGCTTTTCCTTTCATTTAATCCAGGTTCTATAAACTCCATGAGAGGAAGGTTGAGCCTATTTCCATGACAGTGCCAAGAAAGGTAAGCTGTGTTCACTGTTTTTATGCAAATGCTGTTTTAGTAATATTAAGAACAGATATATTACAATTGAGGTCATAGGTTTACATATGTCTTGCAGAATCTGCAAAATTTTCATAATTTATTTAAAAAAAAGAAGTGTATTTTGTTTGTTTATTTAGTCCTGCCTTGAATATGCTATTTCACATAACAGATGTTTACATATAGTCCACAAGACACGATCATAGCTTAAGTTACACAAATAAACCAGTTCAAAAATTTACATACGCTTGATTCTTAATAGTGTGTGATGTTACCTGGATGATCACGACTGTTTTTTAATGTTGTGTGATAGTTCATGAGTCCCTTGTTTGCCCTGAGCAACTGTTATGAAAGATGCAGACATTCACTGATGCTCAAGAAGGCAACACATTACATTGGACAGGAAGTGTAAAATTTTGAACAGGATGATCGGTGTAAATTGTTACTATTTTGTCTTCTGGGAAACATGTAAATACTTGTAGCTTCTGAAGGGCAGTGTTAAATGAAAAAAAAAAAAAAAGATTTTTAAACAAAATAATAATTTACATCAATCATCCTGTTCAAAAGTTTACATCCCCCTGGCTCTTAATGTATTGTGTTGCCTTCTTGAGCATCAATGAATGTTTGCACCTTTTGTAATAGTTGTGTATGAGTCCCTCAGTTGTCCTCAGTGTGAAAAGATGGATCTCAACAT
>JANDJT010000206.1:12589430-12611875 GCA_024331685.1 Stegophilus panzeri | reverse complement strand
CCCCCCCCCCCCCCCCCCCCAATTTGGTCAGACATTTGAAAACATGACTGTAATCAAGATGAACTCGTAAGTATATCAATAACAGGACCATGTGTCATCATTGTCCTTGATAGTTGTGCTTGCCTTAACATTTTTATTATTATTATTAATAATAATAATAATAATAATAATAATTTACGTTTTTCTGTGTTTCTCAGTCTGCTTTTGTTTATGCTGAATTATAAGAAGTACAAGTGTTGTATAACAATTATTCAGTATGGATGAATGGCTTGTTGTTGCAGTTGTGTAGCAGGAAACTGATTCAAAATGAACCAAGCTCCATTTTGTTTTCTATTTTCATCAATTCCTTTTTTTAAACTAACGTATTTATATTGATCAGCATCAACTCCGACAGTGTGACCTGGTTTATATTTGGTAGCATAACTTGGGACTTAATCAGGTCAAAACGGGGGGGTTATGGCTAAAGATGTCTACAGGATAACACGGTGTCAGTATCTGATCAGCCTGTTCTCACCCTTGTTATTTTTGATCTACGAGTTAAAAATCTTGTCTGTGAGTCTAAACAGTTTGTTTGGTCTGTTTCAGAGTCCCAACAGTCCCAGTTAAGAACCTAAATGGGTCCAGTCCTGTTCACCCAGCACTGGCTGGTGAGTAAACCAAACTAATAACCAAATGAATATTCTGATTCTGACTGTTGGTAAGAAAAAGGAAAGGAGTGCAAATATTAACTTTCTTTCATCTTACTTTTTAACAGGCATTACGGGTATCTTGATGAGTGCCGCAGGACTTCCTGTCTGCTTGACTCGGCCACCTAAATTGGTGCTTCACCCCCCACCCGTTAGCAAGAGTGACATCAAGCCTGTGCCAGGCCTTGGCCACTGCTGCCGCAAAACCACTAAAAAACAAGCCCGCAAAGGTCAGAACACACATCCCAGTCTGTTCAAGCAGTGAAGACCAGCACTTCCATATTAAATAGACTGGTATTTTACCAACTGTTAAACCAGCGTAGCATTGTCACAGCCTCAGCACTGATATCACATGAAATACCATGAAAGCAGTACTTAAATGATAGCATGGTAGGAAATGAAAAAAACTGCAAATTATATAATGGATAATTTACTCGTCTAAAATAATGAAAAGTGCTGGGTGGTGGTTGTTGTTGTTGGGTTTCTGGTTCCCTTACACTTGACTGATTAGTAATGAATTTTTAATGTTCTTTAATGCTTGTTCATGTCGCTTCATGTTGTAGCTTTTGTAACAGAACAAAACAAAACCACAGCAGTGACCTAGTTCTAGTGATCAGTAATTATTAAAATACTCTAATATTACAAATAGTATAACTTTAGACCTCTTGCCTGAGAATATGGAGTAAAATACTCACGGCACTAACATTTTCCAAAATGAACTGATTACATTCGCTTGATTTATATAGAGAAACTACCAACAGCATTAAGATTTTACAGTACTCCCACGTCTGTCACCACAAGGGCTATGTTGATGAGCCTTTAGATGGTGACTTTACAGTTTGACCTGTGAATAATTCAACACACAAATACTTACATAATTACACACTTTCGTTCATGCTGACAGGCAGAACTCCTGAGGAAGTCGTGAGGAGGTACCTTCAAAAGGTCCGCAACCCTCCAGAGGAGGTAATTTTCTCCAAAGATTCTTTTATTTATGTGCGTTATTACTGCGTTTTTAGCATGTTGTGTTATAACTGCATTGTTATGAACAGCTATCCATGTTGTTCTTCACATTGATATTACAGTATTACTGACTGCATTCTTTTCCTGTTTTTTCGTAGGACTGCACTATTTGTATGGAGGCTCTGGCAGGTCCCTCCGGCTACAAAGGCCCTGGCGTGGGTGGCATTTCCCGGGCAGAGTCGGTCGGCCGTCTGTCTCAGTGTGGGCACCAGTACCACTTGCAGTGCCTTGTGGCCATGTACAACAATGGCAACAAAGACGGCAGCCTGCAGTGCCCCACCTGCAAGACCATCTATGGAGTGAAGACTGGCAACCAACCACCAGGCAAGATGGAGTATCACGTCATCCCCCACTCACTGCCCGGGCACCCCGACTGCAAAACCATCCGGATTATCTACAACATACCCCCTGGCATTCAGGTACGTATTTGGTCGCAGACGTCCTCTAAAGCAATAAAAAAGTACAGATGAGTCACAAAGGGGGAAAAAATAGTGGCTCGGTTATGCTGTGTGAGCATTTTTGCTGGCATCATTTGAGTCCACTTAGAGTGAAGTCACTGCAAATCATTACAGATATTTTGACTGATCACCTTTATCCTATAATGAAGCGTTTCTATGCTGATGGGAGTGGTCTCTTCCTGGATGACAGTTCTCCCATCCACAGGGCACGATGGCTCACTGAATGGTTTGATGAGGATAAAAATGTTGTAAATCATATGCTATGGCCTTCACTGTCACCAGATCCCAATCCAGTTGAACAGCTATGGGAGATTTTGAAGTGACGTGTTGGTCTCCACCACAATCATCAGAACACTAGGTGTGGAATATGGGGTTCATCCCTCCAGTCCAGTCCCAGAGATTTGTAGAAACTATACTATGTTCTTCTGGCAGCTTGTGGATTGGGTCAACTTACAAAGACACTTTTTGGTATAGTCCTATATAGAGATCTGATAGATTTACATTTTTAATATTGTTATATGGGATACATGTCATAAAATGTTATTTCCAGCTTCAGCATATCCCTTTCATAAGAGTTTATGATCTGTTTTTTAAAAAAATAAATAAAAAAACTCTTGCAGTTTTCCTGTCCAAATAATGTATTACTTGCTGTGGTGCTTGGACTATAAAACTGAACCCATTGCAAATGATAACATTAGATTGCGCAGTTAGTCATGCTGTGAGTTGTTTTAGCATGCCGCCCCGCCTTAAAAAACAAACAAACTACAGGTTAAAAACAGTTGAGTCTGAACTTTCTCTGTTTCTTCCATAGGGCCCTGAGCACCCAAACCCTGGCAAGCCCTTCACAGCACGTGGATTTCCCAGACACTGCTACCTCCCTGACAGTGAGAAAGGCCGCCTTGTAAGTATGCACAAACTTAGCAGACTTAACAGACTGCTTTACTGCTTTTCAGTCTAAACGAACAGCATGTTATATTTTATCATTTTCCTGACTCAATAACTACCTTTCAAATGCTATCTGTCAGGTGTTGAAGCTGCTGCTGGTGGCGTGGGACCGCAGGCTGATCTTCTCTGTGGGAACCTCGAGCACGACCGGAGAGACCGACACAGTCATTTGGAACGAAGTCCATCACAAGACGGAGTTCGGCTCCAACCTGACGGGCCACGGCTACCCCGACTCGGGCCACCTGGACAACGTCCTGGAGGAGTTGAGGGCACAAGGTATCGCTGAGGAAGACTGTCTGAGGGACTGAGAGAATGAGAAGGACAAGACATTGTGCCAAGTTGCGGTCCAGAGATCAAATTTTGGAAGCAACTGGAACTTGAAGACTTTTCTCTGAAATTGAGAATCTAGTGTTAAAGAAACTGGAGGAACTGGGAAAAGTCACAAACTCATTCTGTTCTGTGAAACTGTCCATTCTGATGATGAAGAAAGCTTTGAAACCAGATTGCGACCAACTTCTGCTTCAGAGCTAGTTTAACAGACTCGGACCATGAGGGGGAAAATGGGTACAAACTAATTTACTATTGCTGGTGTCTGTTCAACAATTTCTCGTATTGTAGTTCTGTGAAGGGTACTCCATGCTGAGGTACTTCTGTGCATGTAAGTATAACATTTGGTGGAATAAGTCCTTTTTTTTGTATAACCGAGGCCCTCACATTTTTTGCTACGAAGCTCCAGTGGCAGTTTCAGATGGAATGTGAATGTTTACTGCCCTCTAGTGGCACTTGATTATACATTCCATCCATAATCATGGTACAATCACTTGGTTTTATCATGGGTTTCATTTTTACTATTATTTACACTACATTTTAATTAATGACTTTTATACTCCTTTGAATTATGTTGTACCTTATTTTATGTTCTAGATATATAGTTCATAACTTAGAAGCCAATGATTTTGGATAATAAAGCTGATCAGTCTTTGTCAAAGGCTGCTAAACCTGTCCTTGGACATTTAAACTCAACTCACTTAAAGAATTAATCAATATTAAAGCCAGCTAACAGTGTGGAAGTTGGGGATGATGACAAACGTGCAAAACGGCCAGTTTCCTCCTAACCCTTTAATTCACAAAGCCCCATGGAAAGCATGAGTTTATGAAAATAAAAGTTTTATTGTGATTAGACATGCAACCGGAGATGAAATGTACAACATGCGGACCAGTGCAAAGTTTAACCATATTTTGAGATAAGTGTGATTTACGACATGTCAGAATTGTGTAGAGGTTTGGCATAATGTCATGTAACTCAAGATGCCATTTTGGTCATTGGGGAGTGGTGTTGACTACCAGCCTAGAGAATGTTTGCTTGCTTTGGAACATCTGGTCCTACTTTGTGGGTAGATCTGTGCTGTGGTCTCCAGTTACTTTTCTAGTTGAGTCATTGGTAGGTCCGTGATGGACACGTTTTACGGGAAAAAAAAAAAAGTATTGTTGTCAAGACATTTGAGCATGTGTGTACATGCAAATATAAGCTTACATTTATAGTTGAAGTATTCCTGTGTGCTGTATGTGTTTTATGTACACATGTTCTGATTCAATACCATCTTTTTGCATCAAGTGTTGCAGCAACTCTGTAAGGCAAGCACTTCTAACTCCTTTTTTTTAATTATTATTATTATTATAATTTTTGTTATACATTTTGATTTTTAGTACTGTCTTATAAGCTGTATTTTTTTTTTTTTTTTTTTTTTGTACTGTGAAGTTTTACTCACTGATTGCACTTGTATTTTCATGATAGTTGCTCTGGTTATTGCAGTAAAAACCTCAGCCAAGAGGAAGCTGCAAGGAAACAGTGTATGGAGCTAGAACTATTGTTGCTGTATAATATCAAACTGTACAGTGCATATACCGTGCATATTAAATAGCTGCTGGAATACTGAATGAATATTAAAAAGAAGATATGTGTAGGGTGTGTTCATCTCAAATGCTTTTGTGTTATTTTCATTCGCTTCAAACCACATAAGTTCATTTATTCACACACACTATGGTTGATGAGTTTCCTGTGTCTAACCCGAGTATCTCAAAACCACTCCCATGTGACTGTCTAGTTACAGTTAAAAGAAAACTCCATTCTGAATAACTTGCATATTAATATTTATAGTTAGATTTATTTTGTAATGAGTGTGCTTATTTGGTTTAAAAGATTTTTTTTTTCATTGTTTGTTCTATTGGTGGCTATTTTCACTTTGTTTAATGGTTTAACTGGGTCATATAGCTGCATTGCATTCTGGGACTTTCTGTCCAACATTTCTATGGTGGAGTTCCCATTAATATGGCATTAAATATCACTGGGAAATGGTGAGGGGGGAAATAAGTCTCTGTTCTTTTGTTTTTAGGAGCTCAAAGAGTAACATGACAATTTATCCATTAAATTTGAGATCACTGAAAATTATTCTTTTATTAAACCCCTGCGCAGCAATACCCATTGTGATGTCAGTGAGGCAGAGATCCTCACGGGAGAAATAAAAATACCATATCAACCAACATATTAGCACCAGAATCACCAAACACCTCCAAAAATATTTCAGTACAAACACATTTAATGTGGCTAAGGGTGGAGATTTCCTTTTGAAGTTTTCTTACATCAAGCTTAGAGGACTGCAGTATTAATGAACATTCTGTGTTGAAAAATTTCATTTGTTCTTATTTAAAAGTTCATTCTTGCTTGTAGATGCATTTATAATATCTGTTCTACCTCCTAGGATCAAATCTCAAATACAGTGCCCTCGGAAACTGTTGGAAAGACAAAGCCAATTCATTTCTTTGTGCTATACACCAAAGACATTTGAATGACGAGACGACACTGACGTCATTAAACACTGACTGTGACTATATCAACATGCAATATTGTTGACGAAAAAAGACGAGACTAAAATGTAGTTTAAAAAATAAAAACCTTACCAAAAACTCTATTTTCGTCAATTATAAAAAGAGCAGACAAAATATTATACACTGTTTTCTCCCCAAAAGTGGTTGACTTTCCTGATTGGTTATAATACCTACAAGCTCCAGCCAATGAGAACGCTTCTCTATCAGTGTGTGTCCTCAATCAGAAAATTTTAACAGAAACAGTTACTTTAACTGATGCGATAGTAAAAACTTTGATATGGAGAAAGCTGCGCGCATTTGCCTGAAATAATCCAGGTTTAATCTATTTTGAACTCCATTATTCGTCTGAATTTATGTTCAGTGTCATAGCTTGCCAAGTATTATATCCACGGTTGTGTTGGCCTACATGTTTATTACAAACAGAAACTTGGTCAGTGGTTACACAGAGAGAGATGTAATGTTTGTAAAGTGTCTTAGCTGTCATTTATGCAGATTTTCAAGCCACTGTGGGCTTTTACTGTACCACTTTCTTTTAATTTTTTACTCTTATTTTTGTTGATAGTCAAAAAAGGCAAGAAAGAGAGAGAAGAGTTGGAAGGGGGGAGAGACAGTGGACCACATGATTTGGCCCGCTGCCCTGCTGTTGTTTTCTTTTTAATTAATTAATGTATACTACTACTACTATTAAATACATATGAAATGCAGCCTCCTGCAGTCACTTACTTGTGACTCTAGCTTTCGGCCAGGAGAAAATGTCATCAGGGACATCCAACGTTCTTCAGATGTTTCGACCCTAAACCACAACGTCCTCCAGCTGTTGGGTCAGCAGTGATAGCCAGTCACTGCCCGTCTTCTCCTGGCTTCCAGCTCCTTCCTCCCAAAGCCAACAAGACACTCTTTCTGCTAACCTGCGTGTAGATGTTTTCATCTCCCTTCCTGTTATTCCCAAAGCTTTTAGCATCTTCCACACAGATAGTGCAGGGAAACCCCTGCAACCACCCTCAATTGGAAATAGCCAGGCCTTCTACCCTTTATCCCTGCATTGCTGGACCAGGTCCTGGTACTTGGTGGATTTCCTCTCTGAGGCCTCCTCGCATCCATCTTCCCATTAATTAATATGAATTAATTAATTTATTTAATCGTTATTATTTTATATAATTGCGTGTCCGATGTACTCAAGTGATTCGGCATTCTATAATAAACCATGAATCTTGCAATGCTACGTTAGTTTCAGCTCTTTCAAACAGAGACATCACTGCACAGAGTGAAGATGGAGAGGAAGCGGCCAGGTGGAGCAGAGAGGGAAAAGGCATGCAAGAGAAAAACCCTCTAAAAAGAAGCAGTGTAATGTACATTACTGACCTGTCAGGACTTCAAGTGCAGGTCAGTCTCATCAGTACTGTAGCTTTGTGTTTGTTAACTTAGTTAATCAAATATTAACCACAGTTTCACTACTAGCAAACGTTAGCACTATTACTATTGTCACTCAAAATATTCTAAAGGATATCATTATCTACTGTATAGTTATAATAATAAGTAATTTAGCAGACAAATATCTAAATTTACGTACAGTACATTTAGGGAGCCCTCCATGTTGTTATTTTAAATGTTGAAATTACAAGTACAGCTAGGGTAAACAACAGCAACAATAACAACAAAAAACACTTTTCCAAGCTAGCTACGGGTCATAAAAGTTAACATCATGTTCAGTATTAGGATTTTTCTAAATGGATATTGTCATGATGTAGTTAGCATTGTGCTAAGAGATATTTAGGCACTTAAAAATTTTATGTCTGCCCATATGTGAGGTTAAACAAAACCAAAACCAAAACGTTTTTCTCCTATTTTTCACAGTAAGGTGAAGAGAGTCAACCTGGCATTAGTTCTGTGCAGTGCTCACACTTCAGGGTCAACCTGAGGTGACAGGTAGGGATCAAATAAGAGAAATATGCTTTAATATATTTGTATGAAATATAGTATGGTTAAATCGCAGGTATTTTAAGTATTTTTTAAGTCTCAAAACAACAACAGCAACAACAACAACACCTCAATGTGATGCTTTAAAATTTTAACTAAAAGAAATTTAGATTCTGTGCTCACAAATTACAGTGAGGTTAAAAAGTTTTCCAACAATGTGGAGATAGTTCTGTTCATAGCAGTAGACCTGGTAAAGAAGTGACAGGTACATGAAAAATGGCAACAAAAAGTGTATTTTGTTTACATCTCTTCTGCATTTAATTTACTTTTGTGAGTGAAAAGTAGAGAGTTACTGGCAGCTTTGCACTTAAATGCTTGGCATGCCCATGAAAACTGATATAAATTAGGACTGCTTCACTCCCTCTAGGTTGCTTGTTTATGTTTTTATGGGATGGCCAAACTATGTGTAATAAATTGAATTTAGGAAAGAAAAATAGGGTTGTCAGTAGTTTTAGAATTTATTGTGGGTGTATGGGGTTGCCTGGATGAGTGTGAGACTCCCCGTCCGAAATTATGTCCCAGTCCGGCCCTGAATGTCTGCAAAGTGTTTTAGCTATCATTTGTGCAGATTCTCAAGTTACTATGGGCTTTTATTGTACAACTTTAATTTTTTTAATGCATGAACACAGGCTGTCACTCTTATTTTTGTTGATAGTCAAAAAAAGGCAGGAAAGAGAGAGAAGAGTTTGAAAGTGAGAGAGACAGTAAGTTGGGCAGGATGAAAAAACTATATTTAAATTACTTTGGACCACCTGGTAAAAAAGCTAGGAGTGAGAGGGCAGAGGATCGTGATATTGTTTTGTGTGTCACACATAATTCATGATTGTTCCTGTCTTAATACTTAAGAAAACATTGTTTGTAGGAGACATGAAATAAGTGTAATGTTATTATGAATTATAGAGGTATTTATATTTATATGTTTATATTATATTTACACATATCGTCCCCCCAGTGTATCACGGCCATTTCCACCACTGGCTAGACTAGATTTACTGAAATGTTCTTATGATCATATGGCTAAAAATGTCTACAGTTTTCAGTGACTAAAACCAGACTAAAATACTTATTCTTTGACTAAGATGAGGCTAAAATGCCCAGACTTATATTCAACTAAAACTTGACTAAAAGAAATCAGTATAAGGTTGACTAAATATGATAAAAATGATCAAGGGCATTTGACACTGGACTAAGACTAAATAAAAAAATTGCTGACAAAATTAACACTAGTTTAAGATCAAAAGATGGACATGAGACGAGAGTTTATGATTTCAGCTGTTATTTCCCGATATTCACATCTAGATGTGTTAAACAACATAAAACATATAACCTTTCGCAAGTCTTGAAGTAAATGAAAGTAAATAACACTTAATATTTGGTTGCATATCCCTTGCTTGTAATAACTGCATAATTTGCGACTCATTCCTATCACCAGATTGTTGGTTTCTTCTTTGAGATGCATTTATTGGCTTTTACCTCAGCCTCTTTGAGTTGTTGTTTGTTTCGGGGGGTTTCTCCCTTAAATCTCCTCTTCAGGAGGTGAAATGCTGCTCAATTGGGTTAAGGTCTGGTGATTGACTTGGACAGTCTAAAACCTTCCACTTTTCCCCCGATGAAGTCCTTTGTTGAGTTGGCAGTGTGTTTTGGGTCATTGTCTTGATGATAAAGTTCCTCCCGATGAGATTGGATGCATTTCTTTGTAAATTGGAAGATTGTTTCTGTAGACTTCTGAATTCTGGTGCTACCATCATGAGTTCCATCATCAGTAAAGATTATTGAGCCTGTTCCAGAAGTCAAGTGAAGTGTTAAGTCAAGTGGCTTTTATTGTCATTTCAACCATATACAGTGGGTACAGTACACAATGAAATGAAACAACGTTCCTCCAGGACCATGGTGCAACTTAAAACATCACACTAACTATATGAGACAACAAGAACTAAGACCTACACATTCTACATAAAGTGCATGTGCAAACGTGTGCAAACACCACAAGACAGTACAGTAACTACTAAAGCAGGACAATGGGAACAGTAAGCATCAGTGTAGCACCGACCAGTACATAGTTCTAGTGTCAGATATAACAGCTAGTGCAAAAAGAATAACAATATAATAAAAAAATGCTGTAAATGTAAACATAACATTCTAGGACATAGCATACTGCAGATTAGCTTATACCATATATGGACATAGCAGTTATTGCGATAGCAGCCAGGTAAAGAGTATAATAGTGACAAAATGAAATATGATTATAAGTTAGCAGCAAAAACACAGGTAGTCAGTACAGAAATGTGCAAAAAATTGCAGGGGGAGTGGGATGGTGTTCAGTTCAGTTCAGTGTGTGTGTGTGTGTCAGTCCAGTCACTGAGTATTGAGGAGTCTAATGGCTTGGGGGAAGAAGGTGTTACACAGTCTGTCCATGAGAGCCCGAATGCTTCGGTACCTTTATCCAGACGGCAGGAGGGTGAAGAGTTTGTGTGAGGGGTGTGTGGGGTCATCCACAATTCTGGTGGCTTTGTGGATGCAGTGTGTGGTGTAAATGTTATGATGGAGGGAAGAGAGACCCCAATGATCTTCTCAGCTGTCCTCAATATCCGCTGCAGTGTCTTGTGATCCGATAAGGTGCAGTTTCCAAACCAGGTAGTGATGTAGCTGCTCACTATGCTCTCAATGGTTTCTTTGTAGAATGTTGTGAGGATGGGAGATGGGCTTTTTTCAGCCTTTGCAGAAAGTAGAGACACTGCTGGGCTTTCTTAGTTATGGAGCTGGTATTGAGGGACCAGGTGAGGTTGTCCGCCAGGTGACCACCAAGAAATTTGGTGTTCTTGATGATCTCCATGGAGGAGCCATCGATGTTCAGCAGAGAGTGGTCAAACCGTGCTCTCCTAAAGTCAACAACAATCTCTTTTGTTTTGTCCACGTTCAGAGACAGGTTGTTGGCTCTTCACCAGTTCGTTAGCCGCTGTACCTCCTCTCTGTATGCTGACTCATCATTCTTGCCGATGAGACCCACCATGGTCGTGTCATCGGTGAAATTGATGATGTGATTTGAGCTGTCCATTGCTACACAGTCGTGAGCCAGCAGAGTGAACAGCAGTGGACTGAGCACACAGCCATGGGTGCCCCGGTGCTCAGTGTGGTGGTGCTGGAGATGCTGTTCCCGATATGGACTGACAGTGGCCTTGAAGCACGTTGGAATGATGGCGCTGCTCAGGGGGATGTTGAAGATGTCAGTGAGAACATCCGTCAGTTGGTCTGCACATCCTTTGAGCACTCTGCCAGGAATGTTGTCTGGTCCAGCAGCTTTCCGTGGGTTGACTTTGCGTAGTTTTTTCTCACATCAGCCATGGTTAGACACAGCACCTGGTCATTGGTAGGAGGAGTGGTCTTCCTCACTGCCACTTCATTCTGCACCTCAAAATGAGTGTAGAAGTTGTTCAGTGCATCTGGAAGTGAGGCATCACTGTTGCAGGCGTGTGGTGTTGTCCTGTAGTTGCTGATGGCCTGAATGCCCTGCCACATGCACCATGTGTCACTGCTATTTCTGAAGTGATTATGGATTTTCTGAGCATGTGGATGATTTGCCTCTCTGTTGGACCGGGGCAGGTTCAGTTTGTTCTTAGGGCCACCTTGTCACCTGCCCTGAATACGGAGTCTCGAGTCCTCAGCAGGGCACGCACTTCCGCAGTCATTCACTGCTTTTGGTTGGAGCATGTGGTGATGGTCTTGGAGACAGTGATGTCATCAGTGCACTTGCAGATGTAGCTGCTCACTGATGCCGTGTATTCCTCTAAGTTGGTGGAGTCGCTATCAGTTGCAGCCTCCCTGAACATGTGCCAGGCAGTGTGCTCAAAACAGTCCTGAAGAGCAGAGATGGCTCCTGCTGGCCAGGTTTTCAACTGCTTCAAAACCAGTTTGGAGCCTCTGACAAGCGGTCTGTATGCTGGGATTAGCATAACAGAGATGTGGTCTCAGTAGCCGAAGTGGGGGCGGGGCTCCGCCCAGTACGCACAGGTGATGTTTGTATAAACAAGATCCAGTGCGTTCGCCCCTCTCATTGTAAAGTCCACATGTTGGTGGAATTTAGGGAGCACTGATTTGAGATTCACATGGTTGAAATCTCCGGTGATGATAAACAGTCCATCAGAGTGTATTCAGCCATGTAAGCCCAAGCCATGATACTACCTCCATCATGTTTCACAGATGAGCTTGTATGTTCTGGATCATGAGCAGATCCATTCTTTCTCCACACTTTGGCCTTTCTATCACTTTGATAGAGGTTAATCTTGGTTCCAGAATTTTTGTGGCTCATCTATGTATTTCTCTGTGAATTCCAATCTGACTTTCCGATTCTTACTGCTGATGAGTGGTTTGCCTCTTGTGGTATGGACTCTATATTTCTGCTCTCGAAGTCTTCTTCGAACCGTGGATTGTGATACCTTAACCCCTGCCTTAGGGAGGTTGTTGATGATGTCACTGATGTTTTTGGGATTTTTTCACAGCTCTCACTATGTTTCTGTCATCAGCTGTTGGCGTTTTCCTTGGCTGACCCATTCGGTGTCTGTTGCTCAGTACACCAGTGGTTTCTTTCTTTTTCAGGACATTACAAATTATTATATTGGCCCGTGTTTATGCGATGCCTGTGATTGATTTTCCCTCTTTTCTCAGCCTCAGAATGGCTTGCTTTTCTCCCATAGACAGCTCTCTAATCTTCATGTTGGCTTATTCTTTTTAACAACAAATGCAGTCTTCACAGGTGAAACTGAAGGCTAAAACCAAGAGTAGATGTTCAGAGCTATTTATTTATTTAAATCATCAATCTAACATTACACACCTGGGTAACAAAAACCACGTGTCAGTCAGATAGTCCAATATTTTTGCTTGCCAACAAATTGGGTGGTCTGATACAAAATGCGCTTTATATGTCGTTTAACACATCTACATTTAAATACCAGGAATAAAAGCTGAAATTCTACACTCTCTTCTCATATTCATCTTTTGATTTAAAAATCAAATGTATTCAGTCTACGGGTAAAACAATAATTTTGGCCTTGCCGTTCCAGTAGTTTCGGAGGGGACTGTATACTAAGTACCAAAATCAACTTTACTGTGTTAATCCCAGGTTATTTACTGTATATTTCAGTAACTGTATATTTTATATTTCTGTCACTATAATATTTTTCCCTTTCTGTCCTTAAACCCAGTTCCAATGTGCTAGTAACACGTGTTTCAGTTCATTAAATATCAATATAACCCCTAGCCTACAAACTGCAAAGTGATTCACAGATCCCGAAAATTTCAGTCTGAGCGTTCACAGCTCACAGTCATTAGTAATGGAGGCCTGGATCAGCAAAACACAACAGATGGACCAATGGATATAATGTAGATAACTGAGTTAGTCATAACAGCACCAATCTGTGCTATTAGGTGTCTCAGGATCTCATTGTTTCTATCCAGACACTGCTATGATCCTTAGTAAATGTAATCTGAAACACTACAAAAGGGTGGCTGATCCTACAAGTATGTGGGGAGGGGAGAGGAGGGAAGGTGGGGTAGATATGCTCAGACAATGATCACTGTGTCCACATGCTCACAAATCCAAACAGAAAGAAATGCAATCTCATGAAAGCTAAATACAAAAAAATATGCATCTATTTTGCTGACACTTGATGTATATTTGCAGGCACACTGCCACATATAGACATGCTTTTAAAGACAACTGGAGAGTGCACATTCTAAGTGCATCTTGGAAGTGACAGCAGACAAGATTTGTGCTCTACCATTAAAAGCTTTTAAACACGTTATGGATTGTGATTGCACAGCCCACAGCAAGGCCTGTTGTCAAGGAAACAGCTCATCTTCTACCTACACCAACACCATGGAGTCATATTTCACATGTAGAGTTTGTACTTCACTGGCTTTCTGCTAAAAGCTTTTTGTTTCAGATCCGAAAGCGAGTGAGACAGAGAACGTGAGATAGAGAAAGGGGGCGGAGGTGGAGCAGGAGGAAGGGCTTGGGCTGGCTGTTGCCAGGGCAACTTGACATCACAGTGACGAACTTCCCTCTTTAAAAGCTTTTAAAGCTGATTGCTCCAGCCCTCCAGGCCCCATTCTGATGCCTCTTAACTGAGTTAGAGGGGGGAAGGGCAGAACGGGTGGCCTCTCTCACACATAATCACAAGCCCGAGGAAAGAACAGAAAGGAAAGGGAAAAGGTGGCTTTCTAAAAGCTTGCTGCAGTGAAACAAAACCTTCCAGGATTTTGTTTGTACAAAAATCTGAAAGAGAGAGGGAGAGAGAGATAGGTGCTTTACAAAATGTCCACTGAAGACTGCTTCAGTTATATAGTGCAAAATGAGAAGCACAGAAGAGCACGCAATTGGACAGATTCAGAAATGAAAGGGCTTCTGTACATCTGGGAAGAGTACGTCACTGAGCTCAAGAAGGCCAAACGCAATGCTAAGATCTACGAAATGATGGCTAAGCGACTGTATGACCTGACCGGCGAACATCGTCACAGGGAGGAGATAAAGATGAAAATCACCAATATGACATTCCAGTACAGGCAAGTGTAAGGGTAACATTTTAAAACATTTATTCACACCTTACAATTTTAAGTGTGCATTGACTAAATTTGATTAATTCTTACAGGCTACTTAAAGCTACAGTAAGAAGTCAATAATCTTTCCTGCCTAAAGGACACTCTAAAACTGATTCTAGACTAAACAGATTATTTTTGTTCTATAAAATTCAAGAACATAACATTCTAGGCAAAACAAACCATTTGTGTTTTACCACTCTCAACCTTCTAGACAAAACAGTCATTTTGTTTTAGATCATTCTTAACACTCTGGACAAAACATTTTTGCGTTATACTATTTTCAACATTCTAGACAAAACAAGAATTTTGTATGATAATATTCAATCTGGGTGAGGATAAAATGCTAGACAGAAGCTTGTACTGATGTCTTAATGTCTAAGGCAAACTTGAACAACCTGAAATCTACCTGTTGTTGATGCTTTTACTAATTTAAAAGTTTTGTGCTTTGCACATATATTCTTAACAATATAACCCTTATCAGTGTGCAATGTCACATGATTCACTACGCCACATACATCCCACTCTCTTTAACAGGAAGCTGAAGCACACATCCAGTGGTGGTGGTGGCACGCCTGACTGGCCATATTACAAGTCCATTGAGAGGATTTTGTCCAAAATACCAGAGCAGACCCATATGAGCCCACTGGACCCTCAAATCACTGGAGCATCAACTTCACAACCTGAACCCTCTGTATCCCAAGCTGGGACGCCAGTCATAGGTTTTCTACCTGAGTACACTGGCTCCTCAGAGGAAAGGGAGGTCAAAGAGGAGGACGATGAGGGGACAGAGGTCTCTGTGAGTTCCTTCGAGTCCAGGTAATTAGGACACTTGCATGACATTAAGTGTCCACGAATTTTGTCAACGAATTAGCAACATACTGTACATAGCATGTTTTAACATAACATAACTCGTGAGCTCAATAGCAGAAAAATCTCCATGGCTTTAGACATATTACATGCTTACTAAGCTACACAATACTGCTAAAAGTATGTAGACACCTGACCTTCACAACCATATGTGGTTCTTCAACAAACTGTTGCCACAAGGTTGGCAGCAGAGAATTGTCTAGAATATCTTTGTATGCTGTAGCATTACTATTTCCCTTCACTGGAACTAAGAGGCCTAATCCTGTTCCAGCATGACGATGCCCCTGAGCACAAACCAAGGTTTATATAGACATGGTTTGCCAAGGCTGGTGTGGAAGAAGTTACGTGGCCTGCACAGAGCCCTGACCTCAACCACATTACTTTTGGAATAAATAGAAATGCTGACTGCGTACCAAGCCTTCTGAAGCAAACATCAGTGCCTGACCTCACTCTTGTGTCTAAAAGGGCAAATCCCCACAGCCACTTTCCAAAATCTAGTGGAAAGCCTTTCCAAAAGAGTGGAGATTATTATAACAGCAGATGGGGGACTAAATCTGGAATGGGGTCGTCAGCAAGCACATACTGTATGGATGTGATGGTTAGTTGTCGCTAAACCTTTGGCTATATAGCGTATATGTTCTGACAGAAACGGGTAGAAATGCATAAAAAGTATTTGTAATTACATATTCATGCATAAGCAAACTAGAAATAAACTGGTGGTTGAATCCAAGATCACTTTCAGATGTCATTCTTTTACAGAGATTGTTATAACCAATTAAATTCAATTAAATCCTGCCCCAAGCTCCAGGACCCAACGACTGAAATTTAATATTCATGTAGGCTATGTAGGCTCAATTCTGATATTTTTAAAGAGGTGTAGAGATGTTCCTAGGCAATTTTAGTAGTAACTTGGGTATTAAAGCCCATTAAACAGTTTAATAATAATCTACATATATTCAGCAGTGGCTCATGACCATATATTTTGCCTCAAACAAAATTAAGTTTAGAAGTCTATTAAGAGAAGGCTATATCATATAACAGTTGAGGATCGACTGCATACAGTTGAGCAGCTTGTTTTGAGTGGTTTTAGACATACCTTTGTGCAACTGCGTTCGAAGGAATATCATTGACCAGGGTTGAGTGACATTTTCATTCCAACTGCTTCTCAAAACCCACAAAATACCTGAAACTAGTACAAAAATTTTCAACATTGCAAAAGGGAGAAATGTTCCTTCTTTTCCTCAGCCTTTGCATGGGAAACAAGTATTTCACATGTATTTCTGATGTACAGACATTATTTGTTCTATAATCCACCTTTCATTCTCCAAATCTCAAGGTATCTTATCAGAGAACTAGTTGTGTACATCACAGACACACTTGCTGCACTACGACTTTGCCATTGTGCACAAATGTATTAGATTTAATTCCATTTATTTGTTATAAAATAATATCTTGATGGCCATGGAGAATTTTTAAACTAGCTTAATCTGGCAATCCTGTCATTAACTGTCCTGCTTCTTCTCCACTGAAAACGTTCATAGAGTGAGAGCATGGGGCACCATGATTCCTGCTCCTATGGACATCTGTTAGCGTTTGTTGCCGTTCCCATTTTTGACCACTAGGTACAATAATAATGCTGCATTAGACTTACCTTGTAAGTGGTAATTCACAGGTCAGAACGACGTCATTTTCAGCTTCGGCACATTTGACTACGAAATGGGGAAAATACATGGACGCCTCCATGTTCATCTTTTGTTATCAACAAGCTAGGCAGCAAACTGTGATGAGTGATTTATAATTTCATCCTCAAACACTGAACTGTATAGACAGTGTTTTAGATTTAACAAGCTTATATGTCTGTATGATGATTGATCTAAAGCAAATATTTGTATACACAGCATAGCTCATTTAAAGGTAAGAAGAGGTACTTTGTTTACTTCGGATGCTAAATTTGTTAAATTGACGTCACTCTTTAACCTGGCAAGGAATTTGTAGTTAAACGATTACCTCAAGTTGATGAGTTGACATTTTAAGTTGAGGGGGCATTTTTTTGGTTTTTACTGCTTGGAGCTTGAGAATTATGACCTTCAGTCGAATGCAGCACAACTCTATGGAAGCTAATTGCACAAAATCTAAGACAAACAAATTAATGGAAAACTGGCTTATATCTGTGAAATAGCAAACTTTTTTTAATGTTGGTCATTCAAAAGAGGTAATCAGTATTTCAGCAGAATTAAAATGTATGGAATTGTGAATGAGGACTTTATGAAGATTAATATGTGTTGAATGGCTGATATAAATGGTTGACTCTGCCACACCTGCCCCTATGGATGAGCCAACACACCATAATTCTAATCTACACAGATTATTTTAATGGTCTTTGAAATATAGTCCTATTTAGATTATAACTGCACATCTGTGTCTTCAGGCCTATGAAGAGACAGAGATTGCCACACGGTACATCACTGCGCCGCAGGAAGTTGCGTGTGATGGAAGCGATGCTGAAAGAGCAGAGGAAAATGAGCCGTGCTGTGGACGACACATGCCGAGAAGTGCGACGTGTAATGCACCAGCAAAACTTCCTGCAGGTACAAAGCCTGCAGCTCCAGGAACGAATGATGAACTTGTTGGAGAAGATGATCCCATCCACACCCCATCTTACAAACACACATACCTGAGTGTAACCCATTTATATGCTCCACATAAACTGGTATTCACAGCTTCAGAATGCTTTTTGTGCTTCAGCAGCAAAGCTATTGAAATACATAGTTCTGTTTAATTTGCAATTGTTTGATTTGACAGCAAGTGGGGAAGGTGGAAGATCACAAAGCTTCTATAGCCAGTGGTCTCACATCTCACTAACATGACTCAGAGTTTTGAAGTGTATTGAGTTTGCAGCTGTACAAAACTCAGTATATCACAATATAAAGTATCGTACATGAGAGGAACACAGCACTAATTGAAATAAACACACAGAACTTGTTTACTATTGCATCTTTGGTACTACATTGTTTAAGTATTGTTAAAGGATTTCAGATGTTACTCTAAGATGTTATACATAATGATAACATTTTATTCAATTGTGTGATTTTCTTTTTTTAAAAAAAGACTTTATTTTGTAACATCTGCAAAGCCTTATATAAATTGTTGTCTGCCTGGTTGTGTTTTATCATTTAACCCACTGTGAAAGCCATGACCACCTTAAATGCAGCTAGGATTTACAGACCCATAATGTATTAAACACCTGAATTTTTTAGCTTAAACCAGTGTTTCTCAAAGTGGGGTCTTGTGACCCCCAAGGGATCATGAAGCATATCCAGGAGGTCCATCCATTTTCCATATTGCTTATCCTACACAGGGTCGCAAGGGAGCCTGGAGCCTGTGCCAGAAAACTCTGGGCACAAGGCAGGGGACACCCTGGAGGTTGGCATAATTGCATATCCAGTCAAACACTAAGGACAATTAGGAAATGCCAATCAACCTCAAACTGGAGTACCTGGAGGAAAGCAAATGCATGGACCTGGGGAGAACATGAAAGCTCTGGAGGCAGGATTCAAACCCCCAACCCCAGAGGTGCAAGGCAAACTTGCTAACCATTAAGCTTAGTTAACCAGGGGGTACATTTTCCATCCATCCATTTTCTATACCGCTTATCCTACAGGGTCTCAGGGAACTTGAAGCATATCCCAGGGAGCATCGGGCACTAGGAAGGGTACACCCTGGACGATGTGCCAATCCATCGCAGGGCACAATCACATACACATTCATACACTATGGACATGCCAATCAACCTACCATGCATGTCTTTGGACTGGGGGAAGAAAGGGGCATACCTGGAGGAAACCCCTGCAACACAGCGAGAACATGCAAACTCTGCGCACACAGGGCAATGGCGGGAATCGAACCCCCAACCCTAGGGTAAGTTTTATTTAATTTTATTATATTATATATTTTTATTTTAAACCTTTGTTACACTGATGGAAAGTTATTGGCCCCATGTCACTTTAATTGTATAAATTTGATCCAATCCTCAAGAACTGAAACAAGTGGGCCTATACATAATGTCATCTTGCACCTAATGTGTTCGTCAGCGGAAATTTTAGGGATAAAACTCCATAAACAGCCAGAATATTACTGTATATATTTAAATAATGAGCCTAATATTTGAATATTTGGATAATATTCGGGGTGGGTCGGTGAAATAAATGTTACTTTTTAAATGGGTACAATGGATGGCAACATATTGCCTAAAACAGCTACTCTCAATAAACATTTCGCAAACATTTAGAAGTCGTATGACTAGCGCAGCTGCATAACTCTGTTTATGCTTAAAGCCACGCGTACACCAGAGCACATCGCTCGAGTTCTGTATTGGACGGGGCAACACTCTAGGGTCTCCGCCCACGCGCGCACGGAGCCGTTGGGACACGCCCTAAGCGTTCCACGTGATTTTCCGAGCTCCAATAAGCGCCAAGTATTTGTTTAAACGTTGAGTCGGATTGACGGGGCTCTCAGCGAATCAGAAGGGCTCGCTTTAGGTTGGCGATCGTTACGGTGCCATAGAGACTGAATGACGCTTTGTGTTGAGTACAATAGTGAATGGCAGTGGTTGTCTGGACACTGGACAGAAGTGGAAAGAAGACTGAAACTTTGAAAATACGAAGTGTTATGGTCAGGTAAGTGAGCGTACGTTTGTTAGGGCTGATATAGTTGAGAAACATTTAGTAATAATGTGTAACGTTTATGGTGTACGTTTGTGAACTTTGATACGTGACGTTAACTTACTATTTTAATCTTAAACACGGAATAAAAAATAAGTGTTCCGTAGTCTGGTTCAATCTTGGGATATAAAGGCTACAAACGTTGAACCTTTCCCCCACCCCGAAAGTTTATAATAAATAGTAAGAGCATTTACAGTGAAAGTTGTATTAACTTTGTTTTGCCTTCATATTTTCCAATAAGAATCTGGTCTCTGAGTGAGCTCAGAGTCTCCAGTGCCAATGCTTTGCATGCTGCCTTAGAATAGTACCTGAAATCAAACCAGAAACACTTTGTTATTTCTATTTTCCTATAACACCGTCTAGTTTAGTTGATAAAATCTTCCTTTCTGCTTCTTTTCCTCTTGTTTTACAGTACCTACAAAGACTGTGGCTCATTGATTTGGACTCTGAGCAGCAGTATCACCCAAGCCTTTGTTGTGATTTGGTTGCATCTCGCAGGCAGAAATGAGAGCTTTGGAGCCAGCTGGAGGTGTGAAGAGATCTCTGGACTTCTCTCCAGCCCCAAAAGTCCACAGCGTGGAGATAGAGCGAGGTAGAGCTGGATATGGATTTACCGTGGTTGGCCAGGCTCCCTGTGTCCTGAGTGGAATCATGAATGGAAGTCCAGCTGATGATGCTGGATTGAAGCCTGGTGACTGTGTTTTGAGTGTCAACGGCACCGATGTGTCCGCAGCTTCACATGAAACCGTAGTGGAGCTCATCGGGTCATCATTACGATCTCTTAGTTTGCTTGTCTCATCAGTTGACAGACATTCAGTAAATTTTGCCTCAGGTTCCCTGGTTTTTCAGGGAAAGCAGAAAGAAACTTGGTCAAATCCAGGACAGGTGGAATCTTATGAGGAAGGTAGTCAGGTGGGCAGTTTTAATACTGTTTTGGAAATTTCAGGTCAGGCTTGTACTAACGCATCAAAAAAACAACCTAAACAGAGACCCAGATCAGAACCAGATATGTCTTACTGGTCTCATTGGTGTCCGTCAATACACAACCCGCATGCACTTGATCAGGAGGAACCATCTCGTGTTGTGAGTAAAGATTCCGTTTTCTCAGACTTTCAGAGTCAGCATGATATTTTGCCTGACTCCAGCGCTCTAAACGTGGGAATGGTGGTAGGATACATAAACACCATAGAACTGGATCTAATGATTTCCCACTCTGAAGAGGAAACCTTACGAGCTATACGAGAATGTATTACTCAAATTGCAACTGAGCAGAAAACCCATTACCTGGTGATGATGAGGGTCAAGTGTAATTGTGTGCAGCTTTGTGATGACAGGGATGTGGTTTTGGCTGCATACCCTGCAGAGAACCTGGTCTTGTGTGCAGTATGTACTGAAGATAATAGGTTTTTTGGTCTTGTCTCAAAGGAGGTGACCAAAACTGGCCCAAAAAAAGCAGAGCAAAGCACTTGCATGAAGACGTTATGTCATGTATTCATCATAGACCCAGAACTCTGTGATCACGATGAGCATAAAAGCATTTCTGATCACTTTGGCTTTTCATGCACTGCTGACTCAGACACCCAGGGTTGTCTGGAGTTTCCCCATACTCCGTATTCAATGTTAAACTTTGTGTCAGTCCTCTACACAGACATGGGAGACCATATTGAGAAATTGAGAGTCAAACTGGATAGTGAGGATTGTGACGAACAGCAAAGCACACGAAACAGTGGCAGTGGGGACAGCGGGATTGGAAACGTGTCTCCAGAGGATCAGGTGAGTTTTGCTGACCAGTGGAGTCTTACATCTCCAAACAGTTCCCATACAACTTGGGATAAACCATCTCCATGCATCTCCCAGAAGAGCAATGAGCCATCCCTAAGGCCAGAGCGTAGGTGCCTTCTTTCAGAGCCATTCCCTGTCCCTGCCACTCCACAAACAAATGCGTCTATTGGAGAAGAGGTTTCACACAGTGTGCCTTTAAATTCTATTTCTCAGTGTAAGCAGTCACAACTGCCTGAAAATAAGACCAAACGGAGAGGAAGTCAGCGCTGGCCCTCTGTTAGTATCCGCGCTCGCTGGCAGAAACCTCGGCCCACCAGCATTGACAGCCTGGCTGACAGCGATACCAGTGGACCCAAAACTAAAAACAGCACTTTACCACCTGCCATGGAACAAATCCCTCCACTGAGATACAAAACACCTGGTGACCTCGCGTATGATCTGACTTTGAAACTGTTTAACAGTGGATCCAAGAATAAGGATGGAGAAAGCAAGGTAAAAACACTTGT
>JANDJT010000206.1:12570412-12589355 GCA_024331685.1 Stegophilus panzeri | reverse complement strand
ATACACACACATACACACACACACATGCACACACACACACACATATATATATATATACATATATGTGTGTGTGTATAGGACATGTTAAGATGAAATTTTTAGTTAAGTAACTAACACAGCATATTTTACCATTACTTCTAGCAACTGAGGATCAATTCGTCCATTAAATATTACTACATAGACACTTTGAAATGCTGATATGTATAACTACATATCATGTAAATTGATCATTTAACCTATATACAAGATGAGATAATAAGATTACACTCTAAAGCGTCCGAGTTTTTTTTTGATGTACCTATTCATTTGAAGTAAAAGCTTGTAATTCAAATTAAAACCTAGCACTGATTCTTAGCTATGTCTTTGTCATGAGGCTGGCAGACTAATTTGCACACTAAATCATGATCTGTAGAACAGATGGTGCTACATGGTTGGGGCACAGCAGATGGAGCTGTTGTGTTGATTAGTGGAGTCCAACGTGATTATGGCAGACGGATCAGTGGGAAAGCAGTTAAGCTTGGTTTCAATTCAAGAGAGTCACCTGGCAACAATCGGCTAATTTCTCTAAACAGGGATAATAAGCATTGTGTTTAGGCTAAGTGACTTCAGTCTTCAGTCTTAATTTATCACGGTTTGTGCATTAGTTTGATTATGTGCTATAAAATGTAATTGTCCACATTGTACAAGACCATCCCCCCACAACATTAACTGTGTTGGACCACTGTAATCTGATTTCAGCTGTAGCTCAGATAGTGATGAAAGAGGCCCACAAATGTTATAGTGCTTGGGGAATTCTGCTTAATGCACTTTTGCTGGTTTATGCTGTAGTGTTTCTGTAATAAGGCATATTTTTAGCTTCAAGCTAAAGCGATGCTAAGATTAACTTCAGTTAACTCTGGTGCTTGCATCTGTTTTGAGGAAACCCAGTGTAAAGATGGAAAGGAAATTCCAGGTCTGTATGGTATGTGTGATATCATTGTCATTCCATTCAAACATGTGTTTATCAGATAACTGTTCTTGATTATCCCACAAGGCACAAAGTCTTAAAAAAAAAAAAAGAGGATAAACAATGCAGGCGGATGAGTCTGTGTGATGCTTGTCCTGGGCCCCCTCAAAAAATGCTTTGCTGTTAGACCATGGTGGAAATGTATAACTATATGAAATACATTATATAAAAATCTTAATCTATATGTATATACAATGCCAGTCAAAAGTTTTTGAACAGCTGGGCATTCTTATATTTTATTACAGTTTAATCACAATTATTCCCACAGTCCAAAACCAATGATACATTGTGATGTTTAAATAAGCAGCGTGGCATGGTCGTAGCTCCTAGGTGTGCACTGTGCCCTGTAACTGAGTGGTGTGTCATCCAGAGTGTATTCCCACCTGGTGCCTAGTGCTCCGGATTCACCACAACCCTAACCAGAATAAAGCATTCACTGAAGACGTTACTGGAGGAATTAATTAAATAAGGGAACCTGTATCTTATTGTAGTCCCCAAATGGCACTATAAATGAGTGCGTTATAAGGAAAAAGCAGTTGGAGGGGAAACCCGTTAAACCTATATAAAAGGCTCCAAGTATGGTAGTTTCGTACGGTCTTCTTGCAGACACCAATTGATCAGACTGCAGCAGACTTCAGACAAGCCATACGTTTTTCTCCACATGTCAGGGTATAGAGGAGATGACCAAAAGTCCTGACGGTCTCAGGTTCCGGCCAGAAGTTGTATGAAAATATCCTTGTAAATGGGATGAATACTGGAGGACCTCCAAAGTCTTGGACTAGAAAAGCAAGGGTGTGGTACATGTGCCTGGATCTAAACATTTCTAACATCTCACACTTCACTAAACATTTATTGTAGGCAGTATTACTATTGTCTGTACAAGCCTATTCTTAACATGTTTCATGATTTCATTAAAGATGAAATGTCTGAGATAAATGTACAGAAGCTAAGTTTTTGTCACTGAGTATTAATGACCATATGTGCTGTATTAGGCAATTGCACGTTTGCTATCAAGTAAACATTGTAAAGGAACATAAATTAAATTAAAGCAATGCTTTTCTTGACTTGAGGACCATGGACAATGATTTGCTACAGTGCTTCACGGGCCTTTGTGTTATTTTCAGTTCTTGTTGTATGCTTTTGGGATGCATGCTTAATTGGATATGAACTGAAAAGGAAATGATTTATACCTTAAATCAAACACTTTCAAAAACTTATCATACTTGTAGCATGTACTGTGTGTACTGTTATGCTCTCTCCTATAAATAATAAACCTGAACTCTATAAGGTGCTTTACTTTGATTTATCTCTTCTCAGCATACACCCATTTGTTTTCTTGTGGTCTGTTGCAAATTAGTCATAACTCTAAAGGTTAACACAAAAGGCTGACTCTTGCTGCAATGAAAGGGATCAGTAATTACATTTTTATAATACTTTACATTTAATAAATGATTTAAGTTTTTATTTAATGTATTTAATTTAATTTAATGATTAAATTATTTATGCCCAGAAATAGGCGGGTGACCCTTTTTGCTTATTTTTGCTTCCTAGATTTTTCATAAATATTCTTACAAAATGTATACAGTTAAAATCAGATTTTACTTAATTGACACCGCATCTTGTTTAGGGAGTTATTATTATATATGATAAATAACAATATAGCAGTGTTAATGGTACAATATGTCATACTAGTTATTTTCTCTCCTCAGGGCTACAGATTTTGGGGTCTCACTAGAGGACGCTCTGTTCGAAAAACCTCAGCTCGCACCAACCGACTCAGCCTGGCACGTTCACTTGATGACCTCGAGGTATGCTTTTTCTTTAAAAAACATGCAGCCGTCCTCATGTTTCCTGGTTCTTTGCTATTTTGAGCATGAGATCCTAGGCACTCAAACTATAGGCCTATGTTTTTGTGCTGAAGTGATGACCATAACCAGGCTGTTCTATTATACAGCCAACACAGCTGAGCAAAACACTAACATTCCTATAGCGTGGGTGCACTAATGTCTGCAGCAAAACTCTTCAACAATTTTTTACAGCCTACACAGAAGCTGATGTTATTAGACAAGTGACTCAGCTTTACTTTCCAAGTTATCTTCAGCAGTACAGCTCACTGTTTCTCAACATGCTTCATATCCTTGCATGATGTGAGAACATGACAGTGTGTTTTGTCTGTGGTCCTTGGATCATAGTTAGAGTTGGAGAAGGAGTCGTTGTTTTTTCGAATGTTCCATAAACGAAGACCAAATACTGTTGTATTTCACACATGGCACTCCACACTAATCACACAATTGTGATATCATTAGGATCCTCACCCACAAAGCACAAAAACATGTAATTTTCCACAGCTCCTCAAACTGTGACAACATATATGAAACACTGCTGAGTTTAAGTGGTTCTGGGCATCTGGTTTATGACTTGTGCTTTAGTATGTCATTGGCTTTAAAGAAAACCACCATCACAACAACAACTATTATTATTATTTTTATTATTGTTATTGTTATTATTACTGTGAACAAAAGTCTCTTCCAGATAGACATATAAATGAAAGCACAGACAGACACTAGAGTGCACTAGTGAAAATGATTCTATTTTGCATTCTTTTCTATTTAATACAACAATTTTCATTACAAATTATATTACTGACAACAACCTGAGTGAAAAGTGAAAATTCATTAAATATTTACATATTTAATTTAGTTTCTTCGTATTTGGTATGTCCTGTTTTTGCTTTAATGACTGTGTGCTCGAGCTGGCATGGACTCCACAAGTTTGTGCAAAACCTTCTGAACCATTTTAGATCAAATCCATCAGAGTGTCATCTGAGCATGTGCTTCAATAGAAGAAAATCTTGTACAAAGAAGTTGGTCAAGATCACAAATTTGCTTACAAATTTGCTTACAACTAAAATAGGGAACTATATTCAAGATATCAAACATTTACTTTCTTTGATTTACATGTTTAAAAATTCTAAAACTTTATGTTTATTTCCAAGTTTATATGTGAAAACAAATCCCAGATTTTCCCTAGTGGTCTCAGACTTGAACCTTTGGGTTTTTGTTGGAGGTGCATAGAGTTATAGATGTGTGTAGGTATGTATATACTGGCTTTCTGACCTTAATAAATCAAGCTCTTTTTGTCCAGGACATCTGAGTAGGCTTACATACGGTTTGATACGCAAGTTCGCTACAAAAGTGGAACGCTGCTTCAAACCTTGATTTGCTATATTCATTCTTTCTAGGTCATACTCCTGTATATTTTTCTGAGCAGATTTCACAAAATGGGCAAATGCTTGAGGTTTAAAGTGGAAAAGCTTTTGTCATTTCTCCAAGTGTGAAATCTGAGAGCAGTAAGAGTTTTCCTGGAATAGGAGACGGCTGTTTCATGGACCTAATGCCCTTCTGGTGGTCAGGCGAGCTGGAAAGTGTGGTTATGAGAACATCATACTGGTGTTCACCAGGAGAAAAGCAGCTTCAGGAGAGAAGGAAAGAAAGAGAGAGACAAAGAGACTGAAAGAGATTCGCTCAAACTGGAATGGAAAATGTGTCCTGTAATCATGGTATTTGTTGGATTCCCAGAAAAAAAAAAATTCAATGACTGTTCAACTTATTTCTCCAGTTTGCACTGCAATTTCTTGCTAAACTAAAGTGGCCAAAACAATGACTTAAATAAGTTTACTAATCACATTTAGCCCCTTTGAGGAAATAAAATCTTGATTGCAGTTAATTGTTTTACTGGAACAGAAACCTGATAATATTTAATGTTTACAGAAACAATTCCATCTTTTAATATTTATCCTTAGCTTCACTTTGTAATAGTTATTGGGGGTCCAAGCACAATGTGGAAGCTCCTTTTGGAATTGCGATGGGGCTCAAAGACTGAAACTCAAAATTTAAGAAGAACTTGCAGATTCCTCCCATTATTCAAGAAAATAAGGGGGCCCACACTGGTCTGATAGTGGAGCAATAGCATACACTGATGAACTTTTTGTCCCATATGTTGAGAACCATGAGTTGTATAGATAAAATTATTTTTCCTCTAACTCCTTACCTAATTGCGAACCAGTTTGGAATTTGGACCATTTAATGCCACCCACTTGTATTTTTACCTAATTTGCATAATATGCAAAACCTACTTTCGTGAACTACTTGTAGGATTGGCCACACAAATTGACCACTGAGGGGCGCTCCTCATTTCTTTTAGAATATGGTGCATAGCAAAATGATTTTTTTCCCCCTGCTGCTTCCATTTATACCCACCCCTGACATTTAAGACAATTTTCATAATATGTGTTACCTACTCATATGTGAAACCTATTTTTGTGACCTACTCCTAGGATTCTTGCCAGATTTTCACAAAATTAGTGTTAAAATACTCAGTAGAGTCTGAATCTCAATAAGTATCACAAACATGTTGATATTGGTGAATAATATGGATGGCTCATGCCAATTTATTCTAGCTGGTAGAGGTTTACTCAAACACCTGTAACTCATGATTGGTTACACAGATTTGCACGAAAGACAAAAGTTTAAGATTAGATTCTTGTTCACCTATAGGTGATGGGGATAGATTCAAATAACTGTTTTCTAGGAACCATAAATCAGTTTGTGCTGAAATTTGCTATATTGAATGTTTGTCCTAATCTGTAAATGAATTTCTAATGACAAATTTATTTGTGACCACTATCAGACAGTCATACTTCAGCAGGCATTTAAGAGGGTTAGAACTAAACAATTGTAACCAATCTTGAACAGTCTGTTTATCTGTGGTCTCTTTAGTGTTATGTGCGACTTGGCAAGACCTGGCTACTGGGGACTCTATTTGCAAAGGTTGCTTGGCCTCATAGATCACTGCTTGTGACTATATTTTGTGATGTTATAATTATATGGTGGATCTCCGCAAGTGAAATACTATTAAAGAATAAAACACCCAGATGGAAAATATATGACCTGTCAGCCACTCGGCTGAACCCAGGGAAGACTGACTGAATGAACATTTACTGAACAAGAACCTTTATCTGGTCTGGAAATTCCTAGAAATTACTACTCTGTGCATAGCTGTGTGTTTCCAGGGTGTCCTGTTGTTGGTTTTTTTCATATCACACATGGCATTGACTTCTTCTCATGCTCTTGAAAATCCGGAGTCATCATATCTCTGCAACAAAGAATAGAACACACCCTGGATAATCAAGCATGGGAGGGTTTGACCAGTGTTGACTTCTACTTATGTGTTGTTACAAGGGCTTTTGGGGAAATTGGAACACTTTCCAAGTGATACAACTTCAGATATGTCTGGAAGTGGCTTGTTGTCTTCTGCTGTTGTGTTCTGAGCAAATATTTGATGACTTGCCACATTTAGGCACATGGTAAGAAAAGCTACAATGCTGATATGGGATTTCACATACATGAGCAAGAGGTTAAAACATGACACATCAAGTGTGTTTGTGGGTATAATGTTAAAGTCATTTCTCCAGTTTCCTCCTAAATCAATGTGACACACTTTTGCACTGACCTGAAGGAGAGAGGGTGGGAGGAGAAAGTACTCTGAACTAGAGCGAGTGACTGAAAAGAATGAAAAGAGGGAGCATGGAAAGAGGGAGGGAGCATTAGGGAGAGTGAGAGAGTAAGAGAGGGAGAGTTGGAAGAGTTTTTAGATGCAGGGAAAACCACTTCAACTTCATTCTCCGAGCATGTAGCCGAATGGACATGTTTATTTATGCTGGGTGTCTGAAGAAGCACTGACGACACACACACACACACACACACACACACACACACACACACACACACACACATATGGAGCCTCCTTTAACTCTCCATGCTCCAACCGTAAGTGGCATTTATTTCTCTGCTGTCTTGGTGCATCTGTTTCAGTTGAAATGTTCTCTTCTGGCATCATTATCTCCTTTTAAATTTTCAGTGCTGTTTTGAAGAACTTTTGCTTCCTTGCATTGGAAGGTTAGTGTGTAAGACATTTAGTAAACTGTGTTTACTTGATATGACTCTACTACCCACTGAAATGTTGCACTGGTACTCCTGTGCTGTTTTACTAGATGGAATCTGGTCTATAATGAGATTGTGGTGTGACACACAACCATGGGCAGAATTTATATTTTCAATCAGCTTCACTGTCTACAACAATCACAGTTTGAGGGAAATGTAAATGCGTAGTCATTTGGATTTTGACTAAGATGTCTAATTAGTCATCAGTCTGCACTCACATACAATGAACCAAAGAAATTTTTAAGGACCTTCAGTGTCTGCACTCCCTAGATCTGTTGCTTACAGAGTTTTGAATTGACTGTGAATGATTTCCGTACTTGAAATTCACACTTTCTCGTAGTGAAGAGTAGCAGTTGCCTTCTGGATGATTGGACTTCCTGGTGTATTCCACTTGGCTCTGAGCTGGTAACCCTAAACCACAACGTTGTGTGAGGAGTGACTAGCTATCAGCGAAAATGCCTTGATGAGGCCCAGCTGGATTTATAAAAAGCGAGATATAAGAAGTGTGAGAGAAGATGTTTGTGTGTATTTGAATGAAAACCTAAAAGTCATGAGCTTCATTTCACAAGCACATCAAGACTCTATTGGTTATTGTCATATATAACCAGCATGACCATTCAAACAGTGTGACCATTTCCATTGAAATAATAATTTTTATTACAAATGATATTATTGACAACAATTTGAGTTAAATGTGTCATCTTTAAAATATTTACATGAATTTCAGAGTTGCTTAGTATTTGGTACGTCCCCTTTTTGCTTTAATGACAGTGTGCGCTCAAGCTGGCATGGACTCCACAAGTTTTCTTCCATTTTTCTTTCACCTTCTGATCCATTTTAGATCAAATCCATCGGAGTGTCGTCTGAACACATGCTTCACTATAAGAGATTAGGTATGAGGAAAATCTGACCTTTTTGTTCAAAGCAGTTAATATCTAGTCAATATATATGGTCAATATCACTAATTTGTTTACATTTAAATAGGGACCTAGAAATAGTGCACAATCTTGAATATGAAATATTCAATATATTAAACATTTAGTTTCTCTGTTTTACCTATTTAAAAATTCTAAAACCTTCTGTTTTTAATTTTAAAAAGTCACAGATTTTCAATGTTGTCTCAGACTTTTGGACCCCACTGTAAAGAAATGTGCATAAATATGTATAATGTGAGGAATGTCTATTTTTCATTCTTCCCTTCTGTTCATATTCCATCATTTTACCAGACACTCTTCATCTCTTAACTTCTCTTAGACTGTCCAGGACAGTAAAGAATCAACGATTCAGAATAATTGTAATGAAAAACCCACAATTAACTTCATTTAATATCGGCAATTGTAGTGCAAAGAGAGTCTGGTTTTCGTTTCATGTGTATCCCGAGTTAATTTTTATTTGCTTTTCTGTAATTCCTTCGCTAGTTAAAGAGGAAATTTCTAAGACAGCAAAGGCAATTTCCTCTCTATATGTAAGTGTGATAGCTGGCTAATGTGCTGCTCTCGCTTTGTAAGTATTTACATGTTTTTACTCTTTGAACTGCAGCAACCGGGGAATGGGAAGCTGTTAGTGACGTTTTTTCCCAGAAGACCTACTTATTGCCTTCCTTCTGTGGTCAGAGCAGCCATGATGGACCAGCAGTATTTTTACTAGCTACTGTAAAAAGATGCTATAGTTAATGTTTAGAAGAGTAAAAGTAGTTGTATTAGAGGTTTACATCAGGTGTAGAGAATAGAGCAAGCAACACAGAAGAATCTCTTTCCATGTTGCAGAGATCTGTTCTCTAGTCTAAAATCCCAGCACAGCTTGTTATTTTTACACATACACTACACTGAAACCAGTTGGTTTAGTGCTCATGCGTCGTCAAAGGGAGTTATTTTTGTCAAGAAGGGGTTCTGCCATGTGTAATTATGAGCATCAGGTTTCAGTTAGAAAGACCACTGGTTCAGTACAAAGCTGGAGAGAAAACTCTTGAAAGTGTGGTTGGGTGGGGTCATGGCTGAAGCTCAAATGATGAATGATGCACTGCCTCCAGGGGAAACGAGAGCTGCTCTCATCCATTTACTCATGCTGCAATTGAGGAATGGTGGGTTATTTACTCTGTGTGATCCCTAAATACAAATGCACTGCTTTTAAAATATTTACGGGAGGTAGAAGCCAATGGGTTTGGAACCCCTGTAAACAACGGAGTGGTGTTTACATGTGAAATCCTGCCTTTTTTGTACACAAGAGATGCGTTGTTCTATTATAGACTGTAGATGAGACGAGTGATTAATGATTAAATTGGTATAATTGTAATAATGTATAGATTGCCCATTTTTAGTTGGTACAGTTGTGCATTAGTACTCGCAATTTATTGGAATCCCATGAAAGCAATTCTGTAGGTTTCCTCTCCTGTTTTTTACAGTGTAGTCTTGAACTGAACTGTCATAAACTGTCCACTGACATTGGACCTCATTTATCAAGTTGGATACAAGCAGATTTATTCGTAAATCGTTTGTGTGCATCCCAGTTGTTTTATATTAAGAAAGAAGTGAGCCAATACAATCCCAAAAAATTAAGACAAATAAAACTATGTCAATTATGACAAAAGAAATGCTGGCGTATAAATGGGGGAGGGGCCGGTCTGTCTGCGCATAGCTGTAAGCTGTAATGCCTCAGCTGACAGATGATTTAGCTCATGCTGGGCATTTTTTTTTTCCTGGTTTCATGTCAAAGCATTTCCTTCTCCCCTCACTTAATAAACATCTATTTTACCTTTTCTGTAATTCAGCTCCAGATTCAAATGGTTGTTATGGATTAAATATATATATATTTTTATGGGCATAGATGCGAGTCAAAATAACTTCCATTTCTACCTCTGAGAAAGTCCTCTTTTTTTACCAATTACTCTTATTTTAGCACTGTAAGCTTGGCCTTTTATGGAGTTTTGTGGGCATCACCAAATGCAAATCAGCTGTGCCATGCACATGCCTGGTAATGCCAGATTGGCATTCATCAAGCTACACAGGCGAGTATGAAGAAAATCAGCATTTATGGAACTTTTGTGAATCCAGCAGAGATTTTTAGTTCTCTTTGGATTACGCAACATTTACACGTGACTCCACTTAAAGACTGATAAATGAGGCCCATTGTTAGTAAGGTTGCTATGTTATCTTCCACTGTATTTGCCGATGTCCCACCAAAATTGCTGCAATCCCATCCAAGTCACAGGAAATGTTTCACTTAAAATGTATGCCTTGCTATTCCCCACACACCACATTTCTAAAGCAAATAAACAGCTAGTTTAAGTAACTTTACTTTTGAACGATTCTTAAGTAATAAAAATAAACCATGACGAGGTACTGTTATAGGAAAAGAATCCACTCCACAGTGGTATGCTATGGCCCGATGCGACACATCCACCTTGAAGTGGATTATAATTACACAGCCCTCTTGAAGCATAGCAATTTGAAACTCCTTCCATAAATGTAAAATAAATACCTCCTAACAGAAGCCTTCACAACATAAACGATTATACATTTTTCTTTGTTAAATAACAACAATGATAAAGTATTAGAAAGAGTACATTGATATAAACCTGATGTTTAAATTTCAGCTGGAACTATTGTCAAAGCTGCTGTCATAGAAAATGAATCCACATCTTCAGATTTGAGAATTCAGTAGCACTGTAGCAGAAATATGATTAATGACCGTATCTGTCCTTGGCAATAGAATCTAGCACAGTTTCACACTGGATTAAAAAAGGAAATCCACTGTCAACACTGAAACAAAGCCAGAGTCATATTATGAAGCCTCACCTTGTTATGTGACTCCAGATTACAAACCTCTATTTAAAACTCTTTGTCAGTTCTAGAGAATGAATGGACCTGTTCTAGCAGTGTGCTGTGACATGACCAGGCTCAGTGATACCTGCAATCCTGGCTGTCTCTAGAAGTTTGTGGTGTAAGTTAGATAACGCTCTCTTTTACCATGAGGTTTTTGTTTATCAGATGATCCATGTTATTTTGCTTACATGTTCTGTTTTATGATAGAGAAAACAACCTGTAGGTAAACGATGTGGTAATAGTTTTATGATCCATGCTAGTCATTTTGCTGGAAGGTAATTGTATCTGCTGAGGTCAGCAACCCCCCACCCCAATTCAAATAGGCGTAACTTTGTTTTGGAAAGTGTTGAGTACAGGGATGATTTAAAAAAAAAAAAAAAAAAAAAAAAAAAAGGTTCTATTTTAACCATCGTTTAAACTTTTCCAGCAATTATGGGATGATAGATGTTTTTGAAGTTCTTAAAATTTTAGTTTCTATAGCTTACAGCACCTAAATACTGTCTTTATGGGAGACTGGGGAAAAACGGAAGAAGAAAAAAGTCACCTAAAGCATACAATCTGACATTCTAATTAAATTGCCCATTATATTATAAGTAAAGCAAGAGCAAGTATAAAGCCTAACATTCATTTTGCATATGCTGCAATTTTATGTTGTTTTCTACAAGTAAATAATATGATCATATCGCCATCTGTGAAGAAAGTGCCACGTTAAAGCCGTTTAGATGCAACAGTTTTATCATAGTATGACATTTTCTTATTTCTTATTATTCACCACTCTATTCACGGTGTTAGTTTATCAAAGCTTACGTGATAATTTTCATTGGATCATGTGTTTTGGATCAGTTTCTGTTGCATACTATTACGTAAAATTTACAAAACTGGAGATCTGAAAGACAGAATAACATCCAATGTCTCTATCTATGCCCCAATCATAATATATTCTACTTTCCCCTGTTTATCTTCTATTTAACTTTCACAGTTTAAGGATGCAGCAACAAGTGAAAGAGGCCAAGGTTGTATGATTAGCTGTAGTCATATAGTCACCACTGTATCAGGAGAGACTCTCTGTGTCATTTCTGTCGCTTATCAGTCTCTCCCTTCCCTCTCCAGTCCAGAGGAAGTCTCCTCTGAGGTCTCTGATGTTATTTTCAGGCAGTTTGTTTTCTGCTACAGATAAGAAGGAGAGATTTGTTTTACTCCCTTGAAAATGACTGACTGTTGCTGTTTTTTTCTTCAACCACTTGCTGCCTCTTTAACTCGAAGTTCAAGGTTTATTGGATCTCATGTCACACACCAGACATAAACATTCATACACATAGAGTAGCACACAAAATCGTGTATATGACAGAGGAGTTTACTTATTCTTTCGGTTAGTGATTGAGGTGAGTGCAAATGCCCCCCTAATCCCCCTCCCCCCAAGTTGGAACCACTCTGAAAATGAGAGGAAACCAGCAGTGTAAATTCACAGCCCAGTTTATTATATACTGAACATACACACATGCACTTAGAGCTGTTCGAAAGCATTAACAGCAAAAACAAGAAAACATGGACATGCATTTGTACACAAACAAATATCCATATATGCCTTAATTTCCAAAGTTGTCCTAATGTAGCAAGGACATGCTACTATAGCAACAGGAGAAAACACTTTTCCCACCATGAAATCTACAAATACAGCTGGGTCTAAGTTTGGATTTTGTCTAAAGAAGAGAAAACACAGTAATGTAATCTTTGTCTCATGGATCAGCCTGGGAATGGCCCACCCAAAAGGAACCACACTAACACAAATACAAAGAAACTAAATTTAACCTGCATCATGCACAATTACACACACCTCCATGTAAGACCAGTATGTAGCCGAGTTGGAATAAGCTGTCTGAGCAGAAATTGGTTTGGCATTTCTCTTGTTCAGTGTGATACAATTTAAAACCCTGGAAATGTCTCCTATCATGGTGTAGCTATGACTACAGAGAGAATCATTTCTGTGCTCTACAGTGACGTCATATTTTTGGGGGCTGAGTAAAACTTGTTTAGACATGGCTCATCATGTCCGTGTGTGTGTGTGTTTGTTGTCCCATCCAGGGCAGGGAATCTTAAGGTGTACGCACGCAGACACATGTGCATACACAATCTCTCTGCTGCTAAATCTTAACAAATCATGACTGACTTCAAGATACGTTTAAAAAAGCGATTTTTTCCCTTCCCAAAAGCACGCTGCTTCATAGTGGTAAGCTTACTTTAGTATTTCACTCTTTTATCCTTGGCTTGAGTTTGTTAGATCAGCTGTTTTGGTCATTAGACGTCGCAGTCCTTTTCTCCCACACGGAGCAGCTGTGGTGGGGAGCTTTGCCTCGGCTCAGCAGGATTTCAACAAAAGAAGTACTTCACTCTTCACTCTGCTTGTACGGTTGGATTCTTGGAAGTTGTCTTCTCACCTTACGCACTGTTTTCCTGTGGCAGTAGCTCCCTGTGATCCATCCAGCTTGAACATGCTAAAACATGCCAAGAAATTTTTGTTTAGATCTGGTGCTCGTCTCCTGTAATGTCGTTTTAAGTTTAGACAGTACAAATAGCGTTCTACGTTTTGTATGGGATTATTTTGTCTTTTGTTGACAACAACTGTCAGAATGATTACTGCTGGATCTTATTACCAATGTGTCAGAAATTTTGTAATACATTTTGATTGTAAAGCATTGACAACTAACTACAGAATTGACAGTATGTTCCTAAACTCAAACATATTCAGCTATATCCATTGAAAATAATGGGTTGTCACCTGCTATTATTCTTTTTTTTTTTTTTTTTATCCACATTGCCAGTGTAGGTAATGCCACACATATAGCCTAGATGTGGTGCAATCTGTTTGCAGAGTGTTGCAAAAGGTGTGAACATTCACTGGAAAAGGAAATGGCTCTGACAGGTGTGTGTGGACATCACCAAAGAGGAATAAGATTACTTGAGGCTCCACATAGGAAGCAGTGATATGTTGGTAAGAAGAGAGTGTGTAGCTCTCAGCATAAATTGTGACTCATACATGGATGGGAAGGAAAAAGCAGCTTTGGGCTGAATTGGGTACAAAGGAATAGGCAAGCTTTCATGTGGGTTTTATGGGACAAGAGGAACAACAGAATCGTTCTGTCTGAAATCTTTTGTTGTGGAAAATCTCAGTAGACCAATTCAAATTATGCTTCTTTTAAGTTTGAAAATAATAATGATCCAAAACCAGATATACACCATATTTTCTTTGAATTTTTTTTGTGTGTGTGTTTTTTGTATTCCTCGTGGGTTGTCTGAAACACGTATGCTTATACACGACTGCTCAAACTGAATAAGGGCCCTGTTTTAAACCCTGCCATTGAGTGTGGTAACCATCTTCTGCTCCTGCTAAAACCCTTTTCCTGTGTAATAACATACTTCCTAGTGGTGCTCCAGGATATATTTAACCTGCAAAGACTAAAACATGCATCATTAGTGGCTGCAATGTCTGTGGTCAAAAATGACTTGTTACCATGAGATTCTTCCATTTGAGGATTCTTGGGTGGTGGCACTAGTTACCGAGCTACTTCTTCTGCAAGCTATGGCCATGTCCAAGCTGACTGTTTTCCTCCAGCATGTTGCCTCTTTCTCTACCTCTGTTTCCCATTACCAGCCTCCTGTCTCACTCCCTCCCTCCAACTGAACCGCAAAAGAGGCCACTTTAGAGCAGAGTATGGTTCCCTATGGATCTAGAGTGGCTTGGCCAGCGCTACACCAGTTGTTTAACTTGAAAATTTAGCTAGCAAAATTAAGCTTTTGAAAAAGAAGCAGTTGTTTGCTGTATCTCCCTGTACTTAAGATAAAACTTTCCACATACCTGAACTATGAGTCTTGATAGTAAACTTTGATGAAATTTACCTGAGCTGTACTTCCCAAGTCTTCAGTTGCTTTGTAACTTTGTATGGACATGTTTTGAGTAGAGCAAGGGTATTGGCGAGCCCTGGGTCCTAAAGCTCGTTCATGCTTTGGATGTCGCCTGATGAAACCTTGTGGGTTTTGGAGTCTGTCTGCCTCTCTGCTCTGTAGGATTTGCTAAAAAGCATTCTTGGACTAGGCTGTGTTGAAAACAGACATTGTACAAGAAGCTGTAAAATTCTTTTCATCTGCAGTTGCCTCCTTTTCCGTCTTGAATTATTGTTAATAACTAGAGCTCCAGACAGAATTTTGATGATGGTGGTTTTCTTGACCAGACTCACTCTGTTAATAAAATTGCTGTTGACCTGACAACAACAAAACATGTCAGTATCTCCAGAAGTGTGGACACTTTCTAAATCATTTACATGCATGCTAATAATCTGAATTCTAACAGATTTTGGCAGTTATCAGATTATTCAAGTTATGTAAAAAGTGATATACTAAATCACATTAAGGCCATTCCTACACAATAATCAGATTATTCTACATGTATATGTTGCTTTTTAATTTGATAACTTTTCTATCCATCTACACAAACAATCAGAGAGAGAAGGAGAGATAAAGAGAGAGAGAGAGGAGGGAGGGTGGGGGGAGATAGCTCAAAGCAGGCCAGCATCATGTAAAATTTGCAACCATAAAAACTGCCAAAAAATATTTAACAGTAAAGCCAATTTGTTAAGTTATCCACCGTCACAGTTCTCTTGAGTCAGTTTTGCATCCAACTAACCAATAACAAAGGCGTAACGCAATGCATTAAATATCTATTGTGTACATAAATGAAACAAGAGTTTATCTTATTGCAAACTTAATTAATATAAAGGTTTTGCTAGTTGTGGTTGATGCTGCTAAAAGAAATCTGATTATTGACTTACTACATGAGTAGGTCAATACTCATGCAACCATGTTAATCAAATTATTTCCAAAATGTAATGTTCTTTTTGCAATCTGGCTGCATCTCATTAATAAATGCAATCATAAAATTGCTATAAAAAAAAAACTAAACAAAACAAAACAATTTTAGCCCAACTTTACAGCTCTATTTTATGTATAAATGTAAGTGAAAAGTCTCACGTACATATAACATGCAATATGAGGAGTAAGGTCATTGTGTTTGGAATCTTCATTATCACTAACAGGCAGCACCATGGTGCAATGGGTAGTGTTGTGGACTCACAGCTCTAAGGTCCTTGAGGTCAGGTTACTGTGGAGTTTTGCATGTCCTCTGTGGGTTTTGCATGTGTCCCCATGATGCAAGAAGAATTGGCTATGCTAATTGCTGCAAGGTGTGATTGAACATGTAAATGTGTGTGTGCATGTTGCCCTGCAATGAACTGGCGCCCCATCCAAGGTGTATCCCATTGTATGTATCCCATATTCCCACCTCATTCCCAGTGTTCCTGGTATTACAGGCTCCAGATCCACTAAGACACTGACCAGGATAAAGTGATTACTAGAGATGAACGAATGAAATTTCTCTAACAAGTGATGATGGATTCAGGTGTGGTTAGGCATAAAACATCACTTTTTCCCTGTGTATTTCTTTTTTTAAACTACTGTTGTGAATCTTAACGAGACCATATTTTTGTTATTTGAAAGAACGTTTACCAGTGTCTGGTCTGGTGATTATGGCCATTAGTTGTTTCTATTCTTGAGATGTGATGATACTGAGAGCCATTGCACAAGTCATCATTTATTTTCCTTTCCAGTTGGCATCCACATCAGCGTATATGCAATATAAAATGCAGCTGTTGTTGGTCATTATTAAATTATCCTTAAAACTAGAGAAAATGATTTAAATGCACTTAAATTAGGCCATCTATGCATTTTGTCACCTTAATGACTGTGATGTGATGCCAAATCTCCAGTTAAATCTTTCATTACCATATGAAAACCCCCACGCTATCTTAAGTATGCTTAATGTTCTCAGTGATCTCAGCTTTGCAAAAGACACCCAGCTGGGGTAGGAATTTAGTCTTCAGACTGGTGATGAGCTTATGTTGACACGCTAACAAACAATGGGAAAGAAAGTCTGAGGACTAGGACTTATTTCAGTTATTTCAAGACACACTGCCAGACAACAGACACACACATATACACCTACAGGGAATAACATAAAGTGATGCCTGCTGCAGCATTGGCGGTTTTCTAAGCTTGCTAAACACGTCTGTCGGGTTGTCATTTAGACCTCGCTGCTCTTTAGTTTGTGAATTTCTTCGAGGCATTCAACCCCACTACATTCATGTCCTCTGTCTTTGAAGATTTGAAGCCATGCCTCACCACTTCACTTCCTCCCACTGAATAAACAGTGTGTGTGTGCTGTCTCTCCCATTTGTGTGGTAACACCCATACATACATACACACACACACACACACACACACACACACACACACACACACACACACACACCCCCCACCCCCCACCTTCCTACATATTTGCTATTTGCTATGATATAGATTTGAAAAAGAATATCTGAGCAACATATTTGAGACACGAATATTTATTTCGTATTTCGTATATTTATTATGGCTCTCTCTATCTCTCTCTCTCTCACACACACACAGACACACATACACACATACACACACACTATCCCCTGATCAATTTAACTCCTGCGTTTAACAAAAATCACAAATACACACCCATTGTTAATAAAGCACCACTAAAATTAGACATTTTATTGCTTTGAAGTTCTTGAGTAAATCTCTTTGTTTAGAATACAGACATTAGTAATGTGTGTGTGTGTGTGTGTGTGTGTGTGTGTGTTTACCTTGCCTGGGACAGGTCATTTGGTGCCGTGAGTATATGCATGTGTGGGTGGTACCCAGACCCGAGGTGTGAACAGCTGTGTGTATAGCCACCCATCCAGAGCTCCTCTAACAGGCCTGTGTATGAATGTCTTTGTAAAAGACAGCTTACACACAGTCACACACATTCAGTCAGGATGAGGAAGGTTGCCGAGATATCAGGAGGAAGACCCTCCAGTGCTGCGCTTTCCAGTGTCTCCTCTCTTTCTTCTTCTAACCCAGAGCTTTCTTCTCCTCTTTCCTCCAAGAGTTACGATGACTGTTTCTCATTCATGTCTTTCTTTGTTTTCTTTCAGACAGCGGCATCAGTTGGTGGTGAGTGTATTCTTTTTTTTTTCTTTTTTATCTCACACAATCATGTACTAAGATTTTCAGAAACTTAGCCTATTTGTTATACAAGAAGCTCACATTTGAGCGTCATAGCTTCTTCTTCTTCTTCTTATTATTATTATTCAATATTGTCCTTTCTTTGAAGGTTTTTGAGATGTCTGCTCCCTCACATTTCTCTAGAAAAAGTTACTCCCACGTCAGTTATGTTGTAATCTGACTGCTAGCTTGTGGCATGTTTACAAAGTGTGTAGTGATGTTTACACAATAATATTCTCTCTTTAACAATTGAAGTTACTAATGGACAAATGTAAAGACTTTTACACAAAAGGCTAAAATGTTAAGAACTCAGTGGATGAGAAGCATGGTTGATGTGTCAGAGGTCATAACAATTCCATTTCAGAAAAGCTCTGCCTGGTCTTGTCTACACATTAGCATTAGAAGAAAAACAAGTCATACAAATGATACGCATCCTGAGCATATATGAATATAACAAAGGAGAATTGGGCAGATTTGCGTAATTATACATGTGTACAATGGGGGAAATAATTATTGAACGCGTCAACATTTTTTTCAGTAAATATATTTCCAATGAGGCTATTCGCATGAAATTTTCACCAGACATCAGTATTAACTAAAAAAATCTGGAAATGTTAAGAATTCACAACATTAAAGTCCATAAATGAAGTTATGTGTCATAAAGTGGAATGACACAGGAAAAAAGTATTGAACACGCTACGAAAAAGCAGTTCTCCAAGACAAGGTAAGGCAAGGAAATAGCTGAAATCCTTAAGTAATTATACCTCTTATCTGTGCACATTAATATCAGCTGGGTTAGTAAATTGATGGTCTATAAAAAGGCTTTTCATAACTGAAGTGTCACACAAGAAACTTCTCATAATGGGTAAAAGCAAAGAGCTCTCCCAAGACCTTCACAACCTTATTGTTGCAAAGCATATTGATGGAATCGGATACAGACATATTTCAAAACTTCTGAATCTTCCAGTAAGCACCATTGGGGCCATTATCTG
>JANDJT010000206.1:12555161-12569556 GCA_024331685.1 Stegophilus panzeri | reverse complement strand
CATAACTTTATTTATGGACTTTAATGTTTGGATTTCTTTATATGTGTGGATTTCTTGAGTTAATACCAAAGTCTGGTAAAAATTTCATGTGAATAATCTCATTGGAAATATATTTACTGAAAAAAATGTTGACACGTTCAGAACTTATTTCCGCCACTGTACGTCCGTGAACGCTTTATTAGTATTGTTACACATATCCTATTCTAATTATATTGTTGAAAAATACATTTTCAGAATTACAATCTTAACCAACTTATAAAGAAAAGGCACTGAGTAATATTTTAGAGTAGCTTCAGTTTCCTCAACTGGATGGTCATAGTGTTAGTCAGTCTATTATAGACCAAAACCACATGTATTAAAGTAAATCTTTGTTTTTACCTGCTTTGTCTATGAATATGGTTTCTGATTGTTTCTCTCTGCGTAGAGCGTGGTGGTATGGAGCGGCATGGCTTTGGAAGCATTAACAGTTTGGAAAGTAACAGCAGCCTGCCCAGTGTCACCAACCATCACAATCTCTCAGAGCGCCGTGTGGCGGCATGGGCTGTCTCCTTTGAGCGTTTGCTCCAGGACCCCGTTGGTGTGCGATACTTCTCTGTGAGTAACGCCAGACACGCACTAGCCAACATCAAACAGCTTGTCTTCTCTTTTTCTCTTTCTCTTTACAGAAGATACGTAGCATTTGTTGTGGAAATGCTATTGTTTGGTCATTTCTTTCATTTGTCTTTTCTTTACTGCTGCAGGAGTTTCTGAAAAAGGAGTTTAGTGAAGAAAACATTTTATTCTGGCAGGCCTGTGAATTCTTCAGCCAGGTTCCTGAGCATGACAAGAAGCAGGTATGTCAGCAGTTAAGGAATGACAGCTCATTTCAGCTTGCTTTCTCTCCTCATTAAAAACCGGCAAGGCATGACAGGCTTTTCCACACACAAAAAAAACCCAACAACCTTGATTATTACAGGCATCAGAGTCACATATGTCGATTAGGCCCTGTGCAAAGTCATTTTGAGGGGGTTGAGACTAAAGGGAAAATAAAGACACCTACACCACACCCAACTCACCAACAGACACAAACAAACTTTCTACCTTGATGTTATCACACATTCAAAGTTTATTGAGTGCTTAATGAAGCAACAGATTTAATGTTTTCAAGCAATATAGTTTTATGGAAATGTCTGACCACCCCTGGCCAAATCACATATTTTGTTGATTTTTTTTTTTAATGAAAAGAACTAAACATTACATCTGCAGCAATCTATTTAAAAATAAAATTTTCTGCTCAGGCACAGTTATATTTTATTTGATGAACTTAAAAAAAAAAAAAAAAAAAATTGTAATTGTGACATGCAAAAGTTTGGATACCTTTCCAGTTGTAACGTTTCAGGACTGGATTATCTTGTTAGGCCTCAGTTGACTCCTTTGTTTGGCAGGTCGAGAATTGTCAATAGGAATAACATGCATAATAAAGTCTCTGACTCTTCAAACACTCAACATCAACAACCGTGGGCTCCTCTAAGCAGCTGACTGAGGATATGAGAAAATGAAGCTAATTGATGCCTACAAAGCAGAGGAAGGCTATGAAAAGATATCAAAGCACTTCCAGCTTACAATTTCCACTTGTCTGAAATGTCATTAAGAAATGGCAGTTAAGGGAAACTATGGAGATTACGGCAAGATCTAGAAAACCCTCAGATAGAACTGTACCCATATAACACTAAGGACCTGCAGGAAGGTTTATCTGACATCGGTGTGGTGGCGTACTGTTCACGTGTGCAGCATTGCTTGCACAAACATGATCTGTATGGAAGAGTTATCAGAAGGAAACCATACCTGCGACATTCACCACAAAAGTGAATGTTTGATTTTTGCAAGACAATATCTAGATAAGCCAGAGGCATTTTGGAAAATAGTGCTGTGGACTGATGAAGTAAAAATGGAACTCTTTGGCCACAATCACCAAAAGTTTGGAGGAAAAAAAGGAGCAGCATTTGTTGAAAAGAACACGTTGCCAGCTGTTCAGTATGGGGGTGGATTTATTATGCTTTGGGGCTGTGTGGCAGCTACTGGCACAAGAAACTGAAGCTGAAAAGAAATTGGCTTCTAGAACAACCAGTCTTCCAAAATATACCCCAACATCAAGCATGAACTACTTGAGGAAATGCAAGCTCAAGCTTTTGGAATGGCCTTCACAGTCTACTGACTTGAACGTATTAAACTGAAAATATGTAGGTAAATCTTAAAATATGGTGTGCATGGAAGACGATCCAAGAATATCTCAGAAGTAGAAGCATTTTGCAAGGAAGAGTGAGTGGGTTATTATTGTTATATCAGCCAAATGGGGTGTTACTCAGTATTGACTTAGTAGGGTGTCCATACGTTTGCACATTCCACAATTGCTATTTTCCCCCTATTATTTGAGTGCATCAAATAAAAAGTAATTGTTTTAACATTTGCAGATTTTTTTTTGTTCGTTTAATTCTTTTCACAAAATATGTAATTTAACCAGCGGTGCTCAAACTTTTGCATACAACTACAGTTTGTCAAAGTTCAATCCAGTCACATTTGAGCAGATTCTTCAGGGAGGATCTTCCGTATTCATTGTAACAGCATTCAGAGCTACTATACCGTTCAATTGTATACATGACTAGTGTGGTGCATGGATTTGTTCAAGCTCTACAGATTGCATCAGCTTGTCTTCAACATCAGTTCACACAGACGTGATGTACACCTTCATCCTGATGCTTATCTTTATTCTAAGAACAGGAATAAAATAAGGAGTAACACACTGTCAGAAATCGTTTGGGATAGTATGATTGGGAAACTGTGTCATTTTTTAAAATTCATGTTCCTGGAATAAAGGTGTTTGAATGTCTATAAAACCTTACAAAGAAAAAATTATATTTTTTGTTGTTTAAAACTAATGGCATATGTCAATAATAGCTTTCGTGTGCAGGTGTTTCTTCACAATGTATTTTTTCATATTTTGATCTCCATGGTGCTGATTCATCCTTGCTACCAGCTTTCCCAGAAGGCCAGAGAGATCTACAATAGCTTCCTTTCCAGTAAGGCCACTACCCCAGTGAACATTGACAGCCAGGCACAACTTGCAGATGATGTCCTCACAGCACCAAGGCCTGATATGTTCAAGCAGCCACAGCTACAGGTGAGCTTTCATACTGTATGTACATATAAACACACGCCAACACAGAGCTAAAACCTCGTTATCAGACTGAAAAATTAACTTCTTTATGGAATCCAATCCTCTCTTCTCCTTCTCTCTTTCTCTGTAGATCTTTAACCTGATGAAGTTTGACAGTTATGCTCGGTTTCTGAAGTCCTCACTGTATCAGGAGTGTATGTTGGCTGAAGTGGAGGGTCGACCTCTCCCTGACCCCTACCATGTGCCCTGTAGCCCCGCCCCCTCTAAGCACAGCTTTATCTCCGAGCACTCTGCTTTCTCCACACCAAAAAAGGTAATTGGAATCTTTCCATGGAACTGATGTTGTCAATCATTTCTTAATTGACTCATGGCACAGACTATGCTCTGTTTAATATTTGGTACACAACTTAATAATTATTTGTTGTTGCTTAAAGCTAAATGATGTAAGAATTTGGAAATATTATGATTAACTTCATGCAGAAGAACATTTTCCACCATGAATTGTGCTGTGTCCTGCTCCAAAATGTGGATTAATCTGACAGCTGTAATAGACATTCAATTAGATTTAAAGGCTGCGTCCCGAGCTGAATTTGAGGCATTCTTTAAATAGACGGCTAAATAGCAAACAGCATAGGTGTATTAGCATACTATTTAGAAGGGTACAATGTGGTTTGGGAGCCGCCCCAAGTAGTTGTGAGTCTGAAGATATAATTATCTGCTGTTATTATCATCTCTTTTGGTTTACAGAAATGTTTTGAGAACAAAATCATCATAGTTTTTATTGCTCGATTAACTTGCCTGATATACCAAATATAGCAGACACCTTTATCTACCAACTAGCTAGCATTGGCATAGTAGCTGAAGCAGAGCAGCAAATGAAAAGACTGAAAAATAGACACTCTAAACGTGAGCATATCTTTGCTATTACTCTCACCAAGTTGTAAATGTACATAAAGTAAAGAAAACACACTACAATTATCCATTAGCCACTCACCAGCCTATTATAGTGCACTAGCTGAAACAGTTTAGAGGATAAAGAGACACAGCTTTGTCAATATTACACACACCAAGAGCAAGCAGCTGTATCAATCTACAAAAATTATACACATAACTCATTTAGTCAGCTAGCTAAAACACCTTAGAAATTGGATGATGTCCCATGAACAGAAATCGTCTACTATTCACCAATGTCCTATCAAATTAGAGAACAAATAAATATCTCGCCTAGAACGTCATCACCCCAAATCCATTTTCCTACCTCTTATAGTGTAATCTCGTACTCCTTCACTCTCCCACTCTCTCTGTCCTGACTGGCTGTGGCTCTCCTGACAGTCTTAGTGTAGCCATGTCTGAAGGTGGTGTGTGATGATGATTGACGTTTCAGAGCTGGCGTCTGATGTATGCGTACAAATTTCCCACCAATCCAACCCAACACCCCTGACACAGCAGTGACCGTTAATTTGTATTACAGGATTGTTAGGGAGACAGTAGCTCAGAAACATCATATTATAGAGTATTTTTACTTCCCTTTTTTATTTTTTAAACAAAACATCCTACACACTGTAGCTTTAATTAACTTTAATTGCATTTAATTGTATTCTCCAGAGTGACTGTGTTTATTTTCTTGGGTTTCACAATCTGTATTACAGGACACTCGGAAGCCTAGGACAGGCAGGTCGAGTGATGACCTAAGAGATGACCCTGACAGGAGAAATGGCATTTTCTCCTGGTACAGAAACAGGAGCTTCGGTAAAGGTCCGAAGAAAAGAGAAATAACAGATTTCAATTATAGTAAGTAATCATGTATATCTTACTAATCTTCCTGATCTTTCTGAGACCAGGATAAAGGTTTAGTTGTGGATTGTGTTGTGTTGTATGTACAACATGGTCTCAAAGTTTGCTGTTATTGAGACATGAGGTGAGCTGATTAAATTAGCTGGAATATATTTTAGTAATATAAATAATATTTTAGTAATACAAACATTTGTTTTAGCGTTTACTTGTTTTGTGTATGTGTAGACAGTAATGGTCGGAGGGAGTCTCAGGGGTCTTTGTCTTCTGGTGCCAGTCAGGAGTTCAACACACCCTGCTCCACACTGAGAAATGAGGTAAGCTTGACCAGTGATGAAATCAAGAGTTACTTAAAAAAAGGTCAGAATGTTAATGGTTATGTTGCATATGTTTATGAATGATACTCTTGTATGTCAGCATTTACTATCATTATCCTTTAAAAATTGTCCAAATCATAGGGTCACTCCCAATGCCAGAATGACACTGGGAATCAGACCACATGATTGAAATATAAATAACAAAAACAGCAATCCCTTTAATATATTAACTGGCAATACCACAGTAATAACAATGCAAATATACATTCAGAAAGAAAATTTTCAGCTGTGAATCCTGTACAGTGTAAAATATTAAAATACCACACATTCTTACACTAGGTACTAGAGTTCACCAGTTTCACATATTGTTTACCCTAGAGACTCCCATAATGCACCACACCCAGTGATATTAACATTCATTTCAGATTAGTGCAGTTCTGTCTCAGTTCAGTTCTTTACTCTGTCTGACATCACTTCGGGTTCTTTTATAATACTATTCTGGCCATAAATTTGTAGTGTATGTAGTCCACAGTGTGGCTTCATTTCTGTAATCAACTTTAGCTAAAAAGATTATGTTCCTTGTGTGTGTGTGTGTGTGTGTTTGTGTGTTGGTTCAAGCAAAGGAACTCCACATGCGAGAGGGATAAAATAGGGGCGAGTAGGTCATGCACAGTAGCACTCCCCGATGGCTCAAGCTGCTGTGTGTGTCTGAAGCAGGGTGCTACTATCAGACAAGTGCTGCTGGAGCTCTGCCAGAAGCAAAGCATCAACATGGCTGCCGTCGATCTCTTTCTTGTTGGGGGAGAGAAGGTAGTTGAATAGAATTAATTTTTTTATTGCTTCCTGTTGTCCTCTGGCTACATTCACTCAATAAGTATTTAGTTATGTTATGTTTGGTTGGCCCTGCACTGTTGTGCTTTTCTTTTTCTCTTAATATGTGCTTTTCTTTACAGCCACTGGTGTTGGACCAAGACAGCATGACTCTCAGTTCGAGGGACCTACGGATGGAGAAGCGTACTCTGTTCAGGTAAAGACTATACTTCTGGAATTTGGTTGTCCGAACAGCTGAGTCACTGACTGTCTTCAAGACCTACATCTTCAGTAAGCACTTAAATGAGCACAAATAAATAAATAAACAGAAAAACATTCATTGGCAGACCACAAGTTCAAATCATGACGATGCACTGCCATGCATGGCTGGGAGCCTAGAGAGCAAACTTGGCCCTGCTCTCTGGGTGGGAAGGATGGCATACTCTCTCCCCTGTCAATCACAGCAACACTCGCCAATCATGGATATCTGTGGAATATGTGGACGAGGGTAGATAGCGCTTTCCTCTGAATGTGCTCCACTGCCCTGTGACGCTGCATGAGCAGTAGTTTAAAAAGATGCAGAGGTTGTTTTCACACATCTTGGAGGAAACACGTGTTTGCCTCACACTCCCTGGTCGGTAACTGTCATGTGATTGGGAGAGTTAGCTAGTGAGTAGGAATTGGCAACACCAAATTGGGGAGAAATTGGGGGAGAAAACCGTGACTTGTACTGTATTTTTTTGGTACCATCTCCCCACTAACAACAGAGTTGTAGCTTGATAGTAGTCCTAGACCCTGACTTATTTGTACTAGCATGAGAATATGTCTTTGATGGAGACTACAAAGCGCTTTGTAAGCTGTTTTACATATAGGAGTGTGCCAAATGCTGTAAATGTAAACGTGTATGTAAATGAATGAAAGGGTGCTCAGTAAAGTCTTCTAACATTGCCACATTATTACATTATATAAAAACAGAGCTCAGTTATTACAGCTGGCTGTAACCCTGCCTTCCAAAAAGAGTCAGCCAGTCACTTTCCTGAAATATGTCACCCTCCTGTTTATCTGAAGTGCATAATGCATAAGAAGCAGTATCAAACAAGCTCATGTCTACAGTGAATGTAGACTATAAATATTTCCCTTCTTTCTTCTATTTTTAGATTGGATCTGGTGCCTATTAACAGATCTGTGGGCTTGAAAGCCAAGCCGACCAAGCCCGTAGCAGAGGTGCTGCGGCCTGTGGTTGCCAAGTACGGCCTGCGCTTTAACGACCTGGTGGCTAGAATAGTAAGTCACTTTGCCATGGCAACATGCATGTGAGTCACCACATCTGTGGTGAGGCAAGGGTGGAGCTCGTTGATTTCCAACTGTATTTGAAAGTGCTTGTCTAGAATCAGTTTTGCCACATAAAATATCAGAAATGGTGTCATTCAGAGGGCAGAACTGATCTAAGATCTGCACTGATCTGAAGTAAATGTTGATTTCACAGGGTGTGGTGCATTATGGGAATCTGCAGTAATTTTTTTTCTGTAACAGTATGTGAATACACTGGTCAATGCTAGCATGCTAAGCTTACCTTAATTGGATTAAGATATGACAGTAATGGTTCCCAAGATGGCAACAGATGGGTTATTTTTTATTATTTTGTGTTAAATAAAATAATAAAGAAATAAATATTATATTACAAATAGCCTTTCTCTCTATAGACCATAACATTACTTTACTTCTACTTAGCTCTTGTATGTGATGCATGACATTTAATAAATAAGCTAAGTACTAAATCTAAAACTCAGAATTGAAAAGATCTTTATGATGTGAACAGTTTCTCCAATGGCTACATGCTAACATTTCTCTATGTTTTACAGAGCGGAGAAACCGAGCCTCTTGATTTAGGACTGCCCATATCAAACCTTGACGGCTTACGAGTTGTTCTAGAGCGCTCTGAACCAAGCTCTTCAAATGGTATGCATAGAAGCACACCTGCTTGCACACTTACACATATTCATTCTGATGCAGTCCTTATACAAGGCTCTTTGTTTGTCCTTCAAGTGATAGGAGAGAGGTCACAGGCACACTTCTTCCCACACATATAGCCTTGTGCACTACTAACAGATTTCCTGGTTTTGAACCCACATCGTATTGCTTTTACTGATAATGTGGTATGGCCGTCAAGTCAGGGTCATCATTATAAGCAGTTATATAACCCTTGCTTTATTTCTGTCTCAAAACAGAGAAGACTAAGACGCTTCCCTCCAAAACACAGGGACCATCATTGACCAGCAGGGGGCAGTCAACACCGGTAAGGCTGGGCAGTTTTCTGTAATGTAATTGTTGTGGCTTTGGACTACAACCATTTAGTTTCTAACACATGTATGTGTGTGTTTGTGTGTGTATATATACAGTGGTGCTTGAAAGTTTGTGAAGCCTTTAGAATTTTCTATATATCTGCATATATTGGAGCTAAAACATCAGATTTTCACACAAGTCCTAAAAGTAGACAAAGAGAAAACAGTTAAACAAGTGAGACAAAAATATTATACGTGGTCATTTATTTATTGAGGAAAATGATCCAATGTTACATTTTTGTGAGTGGCAAAAGGTATTTGAACCTCTAGGATTAGCAGTTTAATTTGAAGGTGAAATTATAGTCAGGTATTTTCAATTAATAGGATGACAATCAGGTGTGAGTGAGCGCCCTGTTTTATTTAATCATTGCTGCCCTTCTGCAGTTTGCTAAAGATCATGTGAACAAGCCAGAAGGCTAATGGAAAAATGTTTTGTAGACTGATGACACCTAAATAGAACTTTTGGTTTAAATGAGAGGTTATGTTTAGAGAAAACACTACATTCCAGCATAAGAACCTTATCCCATGTGTGAAACATGCTGGTGTATCTGGGCCAGAATGGCTTGCCATAATTGATGGAACAATGAATTCTGAAGTATACCAGTGAATTATAAAGGAAAATGTCAGGACATCTGTCTGTGGTCTGAATCTCAAGAGAAAGTGGGTCATGCAACAAGACAACGACCCTAAACACACAAGTCGTTCTACCAAAGAATTGTTAAAGAGAATGAAGTTAATGTTTTGTAATGGCCAAGTCAAAGTCCTGACCTTAATCCAATAGAATTGTTGTGGAAGGACTTGAAGCAAGCAGTTCATATGAGGAAACCCACCAAAATCCCAGAGTTTAAGCTGTTCTGTACTGAGGAATGGGCTAAACTTCATCCAAGCCGATGTGCAGGACTGATAAACAGTTACCGCAAATGTTTTGTTGCAGTTATTGCTGCAAAAGGGGGTCACACCAGATACTGAAAGCAAAGATTCACATACTTTTGCCTTACAGATATGTCAAACTCTGTCAATCTCCTTAATAAGTAAATGATCAAGTATAAAAACTTTTTTAGATCATATTTATTCAGATATATAGAAAATTGTAAAGGATTCAAAAACTGTCTAGCACCACTGTACACTGATCAGCCATAACATTAACACTGACAGGTAGTGAATAACATTGATTATCTTGTTACAATGGCACCTGTCAAGGGGTGGGATATATTAGGCAGCAAGTGAACAGTCAGTTCTCAAAGTTGATGCTGGCTATGACAGAAAGGTGTCAGAACACAGTGCATTGCAGCTGACCCCTATTCACCACCAAAAGTTCCTACTATGGGCGCGTGAGCTTCAGGACTGGACCAGGAAGCAGTGGAAGAAGGTGGCCTGGTCTGATGAATCATGTTTTCTTTTACATCATATGGACGGCCGGGTGATGTGCGTCGCTTAACTGGGGAAGAGATAGCACCTGGATGCACTATGGAAAGAAGTCAAGCCAGTGGAGTCAGTGTGATGCTCTGGGTAATGTTCTGCTGGGAAACCTTGGGTCCTGGCTCATGTGGATGTTACTTTGACACGTACCACCTACCTAAACATTGTTGCAGATCAAACCACTTCATGGCAACGCCATTCCCTAATGGCAGTGGCCTCTGTCGGCAGGATAATGTGCCCTGCCACACTGCAAAAAGTGATTGAGGAACATGACAAAGAGTTCAAGGTGTTGACTTGGCCTCCAAATTTCCCAGATCTCAATCTGGTTGAGTATCTGTGGGATGTGCTGGACAAACCAATACAATCCATTGAGGCCCCACCTCGCAACGTACAGGACTTAAAGGATCTGCTGCTAATGTCTTGGTGCCAAATACCACAGCACACCTTCAGAGGTCTTGTGGAGTCCAAGCCTTGATGAGTCAGAGCTGTTTTGGGGTACCTACACAATATTAGGCAGGTAGTTTCAATGTTATGACTGTTTCATTGTGTGTGTATATACACAGTATCCGGAGCTCAGGTTACTGTTATTTTCTGCGTGGAGACTGGTATCTTCCCAGTCATGCCCAATGTTCCTGGAAGAGGCTGCAAATACATACATATTTTAATGCAATAAAAAGACAAGACTTTGACCTCCCTTATAATTCACAGCTGAAACTGTAATTTTAAACATTAGGTATGTTCATGGGTAAGGTTTGATGTGGCTCATTTATTACTGCAGTTCCACTCCAGGTGTTTTTTTGTAAACCTATTTGGTGTGTTATAGTCATGAAAGGTTTTACTATTCGATCATTTTCTCAAATCTGCAGCACAGCATTTGACTCAGCAGATCATTCCCTTATTAAGGTGATTCAGATGAGTTGGTGCTGTGATTGATAGAATGTCTCTGGTGGTTTATGAAGAGGATTAACAAACAAACATGTTCGTTTTTGGCACCCTAATCTTTTTTTATTTTGAAGGAACATATTACGTAATAGGGTGCACGTTGGCTTAGTGGTTAGCATGTTCACCTCACACCTCCTGGGTTGGGGGTTTGATTCCCGCCACGACCCTGTGCGTGCGGAGTTTGCATGTTCTGCCTGTGCTGCAGGGGTTTCCTCTGGGTACTCCGGTTTCCTCCGCCAGTCCAAAGACATGCATGCTAAGCTGATTGGCATGTCCAAAGTGTCTGTAGAGTATGAATGGGTGTGTGTATGCGAGTGTGTCCTGCGATGGATTGGCACACCATCCAGGGTGTACTCTGCTTGTGTCCCATGCTCCCTGGGAGAGGCTCCAGGTTCCCCGCGAGCCAGTAAGATAAGCGTATAGAAACTGGATGGATGGTTTAAGTAATAGATTACCTATCAGACAAAAAAAATAATTCATGCTGAATGTCCGGGATTTCCTGCAAAACAGAAGCAAGTGTGACAATCAAAGTTGCCAGAAGAACTGTGGCTGATTCGCCAATATGCTTAGAAAAACTGGCCAGCCAAATATTCTTATTAAAAACTGTATGAAGTGTACCAGAGACTTCTGATGTAAAGGCAAATGGTTGTTGAGCCAAATATTGACTTTGTTTGGTTTAGTGCTGTTTACTGCTGTTTATTAATTTATTTTTTGAAAACATATTCACAGCTTTTCTGTACATGTGCCTGTTATCTCTTTGTACCAACAAGTCTCTTATTTTAATATTAATGTTGTCATTGTTACATCATCAGGGAGATCACAGACCATCAGAGAAACCTGTGAAAGGGGAGAGAGGAGATAAACCCCCAATCAGCGAGACACCCCAAAAAAAGAAAGCCAACAAGATTCCTCTGGATGACGCTGAAGGTGATGTTTTAATCTTTATATCTCTCAGTCTCTTTCCTTTAGTATTTATTGATCAGATGATTTGTATCGATCACTCACATTTAGATTTTTTTTGTTGCTACACATCAAACCAAACTAATCGGTTATGGTCTCAGAATAGGGTCTATAATTAAAGGTTTTGATACATACTAGAAAAAAAAATCATGTTATGGTTCATATATAAATGTCACCATCTGTCACTACAGAGAGGGTTAGGGTTGCAGTGTACTTGCAGTGGAACTGCACATGCAGTTGGAGCAGTTTTATTTAAGAAAGTCCAGCAAACAAATCCAATACATGAGGCAGATACAAAGTCAAGGCAGGCAAAGGGTCAAGCGATCAGCAAACAGTATATATCTATATCTATATTTAAAACCCTATATAAAGCGGGGGGAAAGAAGCTCAAGCCAGAGCCAAAGGGTGGAGCAACGTTAACCACGGAGCTAGAGAGGGGAGCGATGTTGTCCTTGGAGCAAGAAGGGGGAGCAACATGCAGCCGCAACTGGAGGCGGAGCAACATCTTCAGCTGAACAGGGATGCTGATCTGTGTCCTCAGTTGAGCAAGGTGGCTGAGCAACGTTCTCCATTGACTCGGCAGACTGAACGAGATCCGCAGTAGGGGAAGGAAGGTGGGGAACGATCCTACGCGTGGCTTGGGAGGCCGTCTTGTCAGACTCAGACAGGAACTTGTCATGACAGGTCGCTTTGTTGACCTCTGACTGGAGCTCTGCAGGGGAGGCCATCTCGTGGATCTCAGGCTGGAGCTCTGCAGGAGAAACCGCCTCTTGGGTCTCAGGCTGGAGCTCTGGAGATGAGGTTGCCTCACTGACCTCCAGCTGGAACTTATCAGGGGAGACCACCTTTTGGGTCTCAGGCTGGAGCTCTGCAGGAGAAACTGCCTCATGGGTCTCAGGATGGAGCTCTCGAGATGAGGTTGCCTCACTGACCTCCAGCTGGAACTTGTCAGGGGAGACCACCTTTTGGGTCTCAGGCTGTAGGAGCTCTGCAGGAGAAACTGCCTCATGGGTCTCAGGATGGAGCTCTGGAGATGAGGTCTCCACGTTGACCTATGGCAGGAGCTCTGCAGGTGAGACCACCTTGTGGGTCTCAGGCTGGAGCTTTGGAGATGAAGTTGTCATGTTGACCTCCAGCTGGAGTTTGGCTGGTGAGACCACCTTGTGTGTCTCAGACTGGAACTCTGCAGGAGAAACTGCCTCATAGGTCTCAGGCTGGAGCTCTGGAGATGAGGTCTCCATGTTGACCTATGGCAGGAGCTCTGCAGGTGAGACCACCTCGTGGGTCTCAGGCTGGAGCTCTGGAGATGAGGTTGCCATGTTGACCTCTGGCTGGAGCTCTGCCCTTGCTCTCTTGTGGAGCCATTTGTGGGTACACCAGCTGCCTTTGAAACATTCCTGAGAGCAGAAATATGATCCGTGTATCCCGAGTTTAATACAAGTTGGACACTGCAGATTGGCTTCTTCAAGGTAGCCCTTGGTCTCGCACGCCTGTGTCACCCCCAACGCCTTTCTGTCGGCATGCTCCCTCTCATAGTACGTGGTGAACGGCCAAGTGGGTTCATCAGGCTGGCCCTCCCTAAAATCTTTTCCAGGTTGGGTTTAATCTCGGAATACCCAAACACCTTGACTATAAGTCCAACAAACTGGTCTACGCTGCTAAGGCCGGTGGATCGCTTGGCAATCAGAAGCTCTGCCCAGCGGCAGGCTGGGCCAGTGAGCCAGGACAGCATGAACCCCAACCACTGCTTCTTCTTGGGGTTGGGGTTGGGGTCCACCAGGCTCGCAAAATAAAACTGGCATTGCAGGAGATAACATTCTGGAAATACCTCAAAGCCATCAAATGGTTCAGAGGGAATCGGAGAAGTCCATTTGGAAAAAAGGACAGAATTCAGAGCTGGCATGGTCCTCCGCTTTCCTACTTCATCCATGTTGTAGGTGAAGTAATCTGTCACATTCTGTCACTACGGAGAGGCGGAGACGGATGCAAATGCAGTTGGTGCAGTTTTATTTACTGCTTCACAAAAAAATTGCTACACATCAAACCAAACTAATGGTCTCAGAATAGGGTCTATAATTAAAGGTTTTGATACATAATAGAAAAAAAAATCATGTTTTGGTTCATATATAAATATCACGTTCTGAGAGAGGCGAAAACGGAGGCACATGCAGTTGGAGCAGTTTTATTTAAGAAAGTCCAGCAAACAAATCCCATAGGTAAGGCAGACAAAGTCAAGGCAGACAAAGGGTCAGGTGATCAGCAAACAGGATATCATAGTGTAACCAAAGTACAAAAACCAGGGAACAAACAAAGTAAAAAAAAAACAAAAAAAAACAGCAAAATCGGAGTAAAGGCTTGGTAATGACAGAACAGGAGTGAAATTGAGCAATTTCTTCATAGGGATACAGTGACATAATGAGGCTTATACGGGTGCACAGTAATGAATGTGAAATTGAGAACAGGTGCAGAGAGTCATGTGATGTGGTCAGGTGAGGTGCAGTGGCTGATGTAAAATGTAGACTCTAGTCCACGTGTGTCAAACTTAAGGTCCGCGGGCCGAATGTGGCCCGCCACGCGAGAACATGATAGGTGTATGATTGTCTTAACATACGTTTTTGCTGTTCTCATTCCCAACTCGTAAAATACCGACGATTTGTCAC
>JANDJT010000206.1:12518492-12529977 GCA_024331685.1 Stegophilus panzeri | reverse complement strand
TAAAGTTTTTTTCTCTTCTGTAACTACCTGCAAATGCCTCCTGGGCTCATTAGGATCTCAGGAAGATTAAGCCTTGCCATATATCTAATAACTTAATTCTTTTTGTGTAATAATATTTTTAAATTAATTATTGATTAGTTTTAAGAAAAAAAGGGGATTGAAGGACTGTATAGAAATAGTTAATTAGATCTAATATTATCTGTATAGGCCATGACATACTGCATAGATAAGGAAGGGACCTTAGACTTTCTCTCACACTCACACACACACACACACACACACACACACACACACACACACAGTTTGCTCCATTGTATTCAGAATAAGGGTAACAACAGACAGCAGTACATACAAGTTAGGAAGCATGTGTATGAAGACAGATATTCTCTTCTACTAGGAAGAGTTACAGGGTTAACACCTGAGAAGAAACATCATTGATCTCTTTTTGAAAATTGTGATGATCCAATAATCTTTCCTTCTCTTACATTTTGTATGTGCTTGTCCCTCAATTCTCATCAGAACCTAGGCAAAACAATTCAACACCAATGGGTCATTTCATCTCAAGATGTACAATACAGATTGCTTGATCATTTTTAATTTTCCCATTTTTTTTGAGTGATTATCTCTCTGTATTGGCATTGCAAAACTCCCAGTTTTTTTTTTGTTATTTTATTTTACTTGGTTTAACTATGAATGTGATATTTGTATCATGGTACACAACAAATTTTGATTATATAGCTCTTTTCAGAAACCTCAATATCTTTGCGCCTTGGAATAAAAACGGATCTCTAAAGCACATTACAAGGACCACGTACATATATAAACATTTTGCACATTCTTGTTCCTTAGACTTAGAACTTAAGTCCAATTGTAATGCTCAAGGTTGCTCACAGTTCCACTTTTAGGGTCACTTTATAATGGGAAGGGTTCAAGTCTCAGTCTTAATTTTTAGGAGATACCTAGATAAGTATAGTGTGCAGGCAAATCATTTCAGATTTGAGACTTCTCTCTTCTTTTTGTGGGGGCAAGAAAGTGCGTTTTAAAAAAAAAATTATTATTCCCCTCAATTTCAGATTAAATATCTCTCTCCCACAAGGTGGTCTCACCTGCCGAGCTCTACCGCGAGGTAATCTCAGCTCCAGAGCCCCAGTCAGAGGTCAACATGGCGAACACTCCCAGTTGTAACTCTGGGGATGAGGTCACCACGTTGATCTCCAGCTGGAGCTCGGCAGGTGAGACCACCTCGTGGGTCTCAGGTTGGAGCTCTGGAGATGAGATCACCACATTGACCTCTGGCCGTAGCTCTGCGGATGAGACCACCTTGTGGGTCTCAAGCTGGAGCTCTGCTCTTGCTCTCTTGTGGAGCCATTTGTGGGTACGCCAGCTGCTTTTCATACATTCTGGGAGCAGAAATATGATCCTTGGTGTCATTGATATTGTAATTGGGAACAGGTGTGTCTGATTAGTTCTCAAGAGATGGTGACCTGACAGTGTGTAGTTTTGGGAGTTGGAGTTGTCAGCCATGTTTGTAGTTCGTGGTGCATTCTGGGAAATGGAGTCACTAGTTGTGACATGACAGAACTGTGTACAGTTTAATTTATTTATGTACATGCTTAGACAGATTGTGGATGTAAAATTATTTAATTAGGCAGCATTTCCAGTCAACCTTTTGAGCCCTGTTGAACTGCTTCTCTGATATAGAAAAGCATGCCACATGGAACCACCTGCAGTGCGGACATTCAGTCAGTCACTTTACAGTGTCTGGGCCGGAACTGGGCCGGAGGAAATTGTATGTGTCGGTTTTCAGTGTGTGGGCCAGTTTTGGGTCGGGGACCCAGGTGAATACTGGGTCAGAACTAAAGCAAGTATGTGGCCCATAAGTGGGCCAGACAAATTTTGCTATCTGGGAGTATCTTGAATGGGTGGGGGGGGTTTAATTGGAAGGGAAGTTGGGGGGAAGTGGAGATCCAAGCATCAAGAAGTAACTGGCAAAAAAGTTGCAGGATTCATCCTCTTCAAAAACACACTGAATTTCTTTGTTGCTGAACCCAATCCTATGGAAGCCATAAGCGGCCATGTATTATTATTTATTTATTTGTTTGTTTGTTTATTTATTTATTTATTTTCTTTGTCGCGTGCCCCACGATACGTTGCAGTGGTCTGACACAACAATCACTCACGTGTTTAGTGTACTGGAGAGGTGGAAAAAGTGAGCGTGTCAGGACACACACACACACACGGGAAGAGTTCTCCATGTAGTCTGAAATTCAGGATTTTCCCTTGATTTTAATCAGATCCGACGTAACTAACTTGAGTAGTCTTCTCATTGTATACTTTATTATTCTTACTCAAGTAATTATTGATATTATTTGTTTTATTTTGCACCATTACGTCTTTATCCCCACTGAACAGTTGCTCCACGAGGGTTCAGCTGTATATGCCCAGCTGACCTACATTTTGGAGGTGTAAAAAGGAAGGTATGAAAGCGTCTTGACCAAAACAGTAGCAGGATTTATCCACATCCAACCCCAAGCACAGGTGCAAATTTACAAGGGAACAGAACGGTACGAGTTGGGTCTGCACAGTATGGGTCAGTACGGTTCGGGTCAGATTGGTATGGTACAGGTCGGTTTCCTAGTTTCATTATTTAAATTAAAAAAAAAAAAAGTCCACAGAAGTGCAGTGAATTTACTTAATTCAAATTCGTGCATCGAATCCACATGATTGAATTGAGTTACATTAACATATTTTTTTTTCGTACATCAAACATGATTTGATCACATATTTTATGTTTATTGCAGAATTTTAAGGTTTATAATATTTAAGTAGTTTGAGAGTGTAGGAACACCAACTCAATTTCGTCATTCTCACTGTTTCATGGGAGTGAGCACTTGCTGCACCACGATTTTATTTTATTAAAATTAAAGGGGTTTTTTTTACACACATTTCTGCATTGTTCAAAGTTTATTTAATAAAAGTAAAGATAAATCAAGTTTTTTAAGTACACTTCCTGTCAAAAGTTTTGAAACACTTGCTTATTCAAGAGAAATGTTTTCAAATTTTAGAATAATATTACCATCACAAAGCTACTGTTTGAAATAACACAAATGGGTCAAGTCTGTGTACTTAATCTTTAATGTAGCAATGAACTACAATCCCAAATTATTGTTAAGTCATGTTTGGGGTTTTTACAGCAAATCTAAACAGGATACATATAAAGTTATTATTAAAGTTATTGAAAATTTGAAAATGATCTGCTACATGCCAGTGTGTCCACCCTGATGCTCAACCACGGCTGGAAGAACTTTAAACAGTCTGTTGATATAATTATTGCTTGCTGTTTCTGTCAGTTCCGAAAATCAGAAATGATTTATGGCAGCAACCAAGTCAGATTTGTTTTATTTTATTTACAAGTGTCATTGTGATTTTTAGGTTATACATCATTTAGTACAGCTTCTGACCATCTAATGAACACAGACTTGTGATTCAATGACATAATGCTTATTTACTCAGAAACAGAAGTAACTAAATACAAAAATGCTACTTTAAATTTGAACTCTGACAGCGTGCTTTCAGTTGATGGAGGCCCCATTTATATTTTTGATGAGCTACAGAGATTCAAGACAACTATATTATGTATTTTTGAATTTAATATATAAAATTGTTTTATTCACAAGTGTCATGTTTGTGATTTTTAATCGTTGTGTAGAATATTTAGGGTCCATGTGATGCTTTGCAGTTCTTTGTTCAATTCGCACCATCAGAATGAACCAAATGAACAGTTGGCTTCAAACTTTCATTTTCCATTTCTCTGGAATAATTCACAAATGGATACTTGTCTCTCAGTTTAATTTTTGATTCTACAAGTTTGGGTTGAGTCTGATTTTTTGAATAAACATAAAAAGTGACTAAAAGGGTTTATCAGATAACAGATTAGGCTAGGATAGGCTACTGGACGTTATCAACATAACAAACAATGAACAGCCTGTTAAATTAATTGTAATATTCGTTCTCTTAATGCAATTTCATCCATGGTTGTGGAATTAGTGGAAAAGGCTTCTAAATGTGTTTTTTTTAAGGGGGGGTTAAATATCTATTTTATTCCTTATTACACGTGTTATAAAGAATAAAATTACTTGTTGTAGGAAGAGAGCTATTTTTTACGATGCATTCTATTGATATATCTTTTAGTGACTACATTTACATGGACAGCAATAATTTAATTATTGACCTTATTCTGAATAAGACAATATTGTGATTAAGGTGTTTACATGAGTTGCTTTTAGAATACTCCTTTCATGTTCCCGTTTTACATGTTATAGAACATAGATCGATTAATGGCACACGTCATTACGTCCTCACGCCACGCCATCCGACGTTCCCTCCAGAATTTCACCTATCAACATACAGTTTGTCTTCATTATGGAACCATATACAGTTTTGGGTGTTTTTATTTTTAATTTTACGAATGCTTCAAGTGCAGTTAATTATTTGTCATGCTAAACGTGCTAATAGATGACTGCTTGAAGCCTTGGGCTGCGTCCGAAACTGCGTACTTACTTACTATATTGTAGCCGAAACACATGTATTTCGCCTACTATATACATGTATTTCACCTACTATATAGTAGGTAAGTACGTGGTTTTCGGATGCAGCCATGCTCTCTTGTTTGCCGTAAAATGGTTGAGCACTGCCGTGTGTGTATGTGTCCTGTTGCAAAATGCGGTGAAAACTCCCACATGACGTTAATAATGTGATTAAGGTGTTTACATGTCTGTAATACACCTCGATAATGCGACTAAAACAGCAATACTCCACGTGTCTTAATTTGATTTGTGTTTACTTCGAGTATGATTTTAATCAGATTAAGGTAATAAAAAATTGCTGTTTACATGGTTGTTTCTTAATCAGAGTATTGTCTTAATCTGGTTAATATTGGATAATTGTTGTCCATGTAAACATACTGAGTGTCCTCATCCCGTCTTTCCTCAGTCTTTGACATAGATATAGGCAGAAGACCTGGTACAGCTAATTTATAAATATTGAAAGTAATATATCACTTCAAAATAAGAGATATTACTACAATTAGTAAGAGTTCATACAAATTATACCAGTGTCAGCTGTAACATTATAGCTGTGATCAGCAGCATTGTGCTCTATGTTTATAGGTCCAGGGGTGCATCGTGGTGCAGGGGGCCTCCTCTTTTTGACCACAAGATGATGCACAAAGATGGCATGAATAACATCTGTTCTCAGCCTAGTCTTGGCCTTTTTGGTCCTGACAAACTGGTCTGCCTCAAAATGTGCCTGCAGAGTGACTTGAGTTCACTTCCCACACACAACTCTCTACCAACATACTGTACATATCCCACAGTGGTTAAACGCACAGTATTAGGGAACACTTTCTACACAGTTAAAAGACAACTAAGAACATGAGCCAATGGCCTGAAGACTCTCTGCAATGAGACAGCACCATCATCATTAGTCTCAGCTCCCTGGGTTTTGAAAGTCTTTTGCTGTTCCTTATTTTTAATAAAGCTAACATTAACCTTTCCACATGGTGTGGTCTTTGTGAGAAAGTGAAAGTATGTTTAAGTATGATTACCTCCCAGTTGTTTTGATGTTGTAATGTTTTGTTATATTTAGATTGCTCCTGCTGATTTGAGCCAACCATCTTTTCCTCCTCTCCGTGTCAGTGGGGAAACCATGCGTTCATACTCCTTTCTCTGAGCGATTGGAGCATCTATATGCAGCACAGCAAACCATGGTGGACACTGTAGCTACAAGGGCAACATGGAGGAAAGGACAGACAAAATGCTTGACATGCTTTTCAGTTTATTAGAAATATATTTATAAATCCATTGCTGTAAAAAAAAGTGCATAGCAAAAGTGAAAATACATAATATATATGATTGTGTATGAAAGCGTTTAAGTTGAATATATTATTTACTAATGTATATTTAAATAAGTGCAGGGTTGCATAAGAATTGTAAACATTAAGATTAATTAAATTTCACTTAATTTAATTTTACATTTTACTTATTTGCAGTGGATTTTCTAAGACAACACACTTAACATCATGCTGCTGCTGCTACTGCAAGTCCATTGACCCATTGTGCAGTGAGTTGACAATCACTGATTGTCTCCTGTTTTCACATATTTCACGTGATGGAGGTTAGGATGGATGCCAGTGCATTTAAAGACTTTTATTTGAGAAAGGCAGGCAGACAAATCCGAATCAGTAATCAAAAGCGTGGTCCAAAAACAGGCAAAAGGTCAGGTGATCAGCAAACGGGCATAAACTAGGCAAGGCAAAACACAAAATGAGAAACTAGATGCAAGATCAAAAACCATGAACCAAAACACGATCAAAGGCTTGGCATGGTGAATACACTCAATACTACACGAAGTGCAAAGAGACATGAGGGGTTTAAATGACAAACGTAATCAGGGGTGAAACACAAGACAACTGAAAACAATGATGTACACATACAGGAAACAACCAATGAGAATACAGGGACAGGACATAAACCATAACAAAAGCATGTTTCCAAAGTAAACAAAGTCACTGTCAATGAAGACCCAAAAGCATGCATTGGCTAAGAGCTTGTGCATCAGGCTCGCGCTTCTAGCTCAGGCTTCGAGCTCGCGCAAACGAGCTCGCACTTCGGGTTTCCGAGCACGCTGCAATACTGCAGCGCTAGCTCGAGGGGAAATCGTGACACTTGTCGCTTGTCCTATCTGAAAGTCATAAAGATGACAGTGATTGCCCTTGAAAAACTTACAAATTTAAGAACATAAAAAAATATTAATTAAAAACAACAGCAACACAGTCTTTAACCATGTTAACAAGACAGGTAAAGCTAATTGACCACACTGATCCTCAAATATTAGTGGATTTTTAAAAAATTTTTTAAATAAGATTGATGTAACTATATATACATCCTACACCCACATGTTGGTGTGTTATATAAATATTTAAAATCAATGCATTTATTGTCCACCAAAAAATTGCAGTTCTGTCTCTTTAACTCTATGGATTCAAATAGCCCGCAAATAAATTCCTGGAACTATCTGAAGTATACATGAATCATGTGACGATCAGGCGTTAAACTTCCGTTGGCGCAACTCTCTCTCTCTCTCTCTCAAGGGCTCTGGTTGAGACATACCCTACAGTATGTTTGTAGGTGGAGGTGCATTGTGGGAAGTGGAGTTCTGTGCAGTTCAGTTCAGATCTGATGTAGACATGATAGGCACATAGCTTGCTAAAAACTTGATCAAAGCCTGACATGCAGGAAAATAAATAAAACCATTTTCACGTTGTTTCACATTCATGGTTTCTTTAAAGTTAAGGTGTGTATGTTATAGACCAGTGGTTCTCAACAGCGGGGCATGGAGAGATTGGAAGGTGGGCGCAAATTGTTTTCAAGATAAAAAACACAGACATCATTTGGGTACTCTGTGTATTTTATTGCTTTTCAAATAGAATGTGGATAAATGAAAAACCCTGAGTTCCCTCTCCCTCTGCATTTTCTTTTTGCTGGGGAGAGACGGAGCTTAGCCTGCCTTTTATCTAGCTGTCTGTGCAGACCAGTGTTGCCAACTTAGTGACTTTTCAGACCCCTTTAGCGAATTTTTGGACAAACCTTAGCAACTTTCCAAATGTGGCCAGTAATATCCTGCAAGCACGAGGTCTTGCTTTCCTGCACTCACACCTCTCTCTGTGTCTGCTCTGTTCAGTGAGTGGCTGAGAGCCGGAGCAGCACACCCCATCGATCGCATGGCAGCTGACATAGCTAACCCTAACCCTAAGCCGGAGCAGCACATCACGCAGCACATCTGTTCAGTAGCTTCACTGTTGGTGACGTCATGAGCTATCCAGTTATGAATATATAGGTCAGTGGTTGTGGGAGGGAAATAAAGGGGGGATAATTAAAGGACTCCAGGCATTTTTTCTTTTCTCAAATTTCATTTATTGTAAGTTATATATTACCCCTGGCCCAGTGTTTTGTTTGTTTTGCTTTTGTTTTGTTTTTTACCCCTGGTTCTTGTTTACTCGTTTACTCATTATATTTTTGTTGTTGTTAATATCTGTTGTAACATGTGTATATGTATTTACTTTTGTATATGTTCAATAAAATAAATAAATAAATAAATAAATTGATCAGTGGTTGTGATGCTTCTCCCAGGAGACTAGAGTAAATTGGCCGATAGCGCCATCTGTTGGTTTGGAAGAGGAAGCTGCATTTGTGAGAAAATCAAGCCGTGATCAAGTCACGTTTCTCACAAACATAACAGAGTGATAAGCATTTGTATATGTTGGATTTTTTTATTTAATCAAAGATTTGTAGAATATGATGAAGGCGTGTGTGTGTGTCACACACACACAGAACGGCTGTGGCTCAGGTGGCCACTAATAGTAGGGTTGGCGGTTCGATTCCCGGCCCACATGACTTCACATGCCGGAGTGTCCTTGGGCAAGACATTGAACCCCCAAGTTGCTCCCGATGACAATTAGCGCCTTGCATGGCAGCTCTGCAACCACTGGTTGCGCACACACACACACACACACACACACACACATCATTTGGGTACTCGCTTTCTGTTTGAGAGTCGAGTTTTCCCTTGCAAAGCAGATTGTGTTTGTTTGTGAAATGGTAGCTTTATTTGTTTTGTTTTGGCACAAATTTATCTCCATATTAATTTCCTTCCATGTTGATTTTTCCACACTTTTCTATCAATTTTCTGATTTATTTTGATTTCTGATCAAGTTGCATCACACTTCTCAAACCACATCACGATACAACAAAATATGGTATTATTTTTTAAAGCAGGATATTAAGCCCAAGTGTCAGCTCAGCTGTGGTCAGTCAGCTAAAATGGGCCACATTTTGGTAAATGATTTATAATAGAAAATACAAATGTATTTTGTAATGACAACCAATAATTATTGAATGATAAAATGAAAGCTGTGATTTTACAATTTAGATCTGATTCAAATAAAAATAAACATGATTTAACCTCTTTGGATATACAGTAGGCTCACTGATGAAGTTATAGATAGACCAGTGAATCTGCTTCAAATGTTAAAGGCCATCAGTGAATGAATAGTTGGGGAATGGTAAATAAAATTCAGTTGGCAGGGGGTGGAAAGGCACACATGTGGCCACTTCTACTCAAATATTCAATTCCATATCAACAGAAAGGATTTTATTCGGTATTCACCAGTATGCTTTTATGAGTACAGTAAGATTTCCTTAACAGTCGTAATCTCCTAGTACACCACTTCAAGCATGACTAGTCTAGTTAAATGGACTATCTCGCTAATAAGAATTTGTTTTTGCAATATACCGACATTATAAGGTAGCTATCCTCAACTAAAACACACTTCTGCAGCCAGTGATGGCACCAAACCAAACATTGCAGATATTTGTTTATAATCTCTTTTAATTCTGTCATCTTCATCAAAGTAGGCTAATATACACTATGATTAAACATTGGTAGTTACTGTCTTATTCTTAAACCAACTGAATTCAGATGATAACCAGACATACGCGTGGATAATTTATTAACTTTTTTTGCCTCTTCACTCTTCTTCAGCACTGTTTGCACAACTGTTGTTGAAAACCCAACCACTGGTCCAGCTCTGTCAGGTCAGAACCCAAATATTTTTTTAATATGTGAATATATTTTTAGTGGGCGGGAACAGTGGTACATTGGGTATCATTGGTGCTTCACAGCTCCAGAGTCCCTGATTCGATCCTGAGCTCAGGTTACTGTCTGTGTAGAGTTTCTCTGGTTGGTGGTGAGTGGATTGGCCACATGAAATTACCAGTGCAAAGGAAATAGGAGAGGCAGGACCGCCACAAACATATACAATTTCCCAAACGCACACACACCGTTCACTCAAACACACACAAGTGAAAACAATAAACAGATAATACATACAACACTCAATTCGGATACACAGTCAAATAACAGTAGCGACTAGCCTCCCACTCCAACCACCTTCCCCGGTTCCTGCCAGTATGCAAAAAGAAAGAAAACATTCAACAAAGGACAAATAGAGCTGGGTGTTAATTCAGGTTAACTGGGACAGTCTTTAAAGGATTTTGCAATGCTGTAAACCACACTAACATTAATCTAATCTACTTGTGCTTTCAAAATCCAACTCAGATTACGATACATTTATTGCAAAGTAAAATGGCACCAAGGAGATAGACAGAGATGCAGAGAGGCAGTGAGCGAAAAAGAGCAATGCCAAAAAGTAGTATGCAGAATCTTTTTTATTTAGCGCATGCTGTTAATATAATTTTAGGGATGTCAAACCCTGCTACTATTTAAGCTGCATATTATTTGTGTTGTGAACTATTTGACTAAGTCTTGGTCCATGATGTTGTTCCATTTTCGTGCCACAAATTTTGCCTCTAATGTAGTGCCAAGGAACAAACAGAAAGTTCATTGCATGTTCCCTCTGACGCACAAACAAATGTGTGCAAATGCAAGATGTATCTGCAAAACAAATAGAGAAAAGCTTTTGTTAGACTTCAGGTGTTTCAAACAATTATTTTCACGCCACATTGACTGACACAGGACCTGTTTTATGTCACAGGAAATCACTCATGAAATGCTCTGTGACCTACAGTAAATCAGATGCTGTTTGTAGTCAATATTTTATCAGTAAACCTGATAAAAGAAACATTATAAAGAGTAAAAAATAACCATATTAATGATAGTTAAGGTTCTTAAGAATGCATATATAGAAAAACATGAAAAAGACAAGCAGGCAGAAGTGACTGTGCAGTCATATTTGTTTCAGTGGATAGGTAAGTCTACATCTCTTTATTTATTCTGAAAAGTAAATGGAAATGTGAGGAAAAGCATTTTATAGGCTGATCTTTTTTATCTCACTAAATGTGTCTTTAATTACAAATCACTAGCTAACTTGGAGGATATGTGCAATGCAAATTGATTTCTCTCTTAATGTACTTTAAGTTCAAATAAATGAGAGAATTTAGTTTTTTTTTTTTTGAGGAATAATCATCAGTGTGAGTAGAGTGGTTATCCATCACATTTTAATTTAAAGGAAATTCATACTTTTCCTGTGCAAACTAGAGGAGCATGAATATGGAAAATCATGCTAATGAGCTACTGCCTTAAAGCTATTTTGGGTATAGAAAGGCACTTATTACATCCTTCAGGCAACTCACAGTACTTACCACAATACCATTCAAGGTTTCTTTAAGATTGCTTTTTTAAATCAAATACAGAAAAACATGAAAAAGACAAGCAGGCAGAAATTGACTGTGCATCCATATTTGCTCCAGCAGATACGTAAGTCTACATCTCTTTATTTCATCTGAAATGTTAATAGAAATGTGAGGAAAAGCATTTTAGAGGCTGCTCTTTTTAATTACAAATCACTAGGTAACTTGGAGGATAAACATGTTGGGGTTTCTTCTGGCATTCCTAAAAGAGCAGTGGA
>JANDJT010000206.1:12487624-12505268 GCA_024331685.1 Stegophilus panzeri | reverse complement strand
TTGAGAATGTCCATGTGGAATTGGAGTTGATGAGAGCTCCATCCAGAGGTAGGGCATCCGAACGGATCAGGCAGGTCGGGAGAGCAGAAAGGATTAGGATCACTAGTGTCTCCATAAAATCATGTGTGGCTCGACAGAAGGAGAGAGGAAGAGGGAGGTAAAGAGAGGGAGAGATTGTTAGGTAAGACTGTGTTTTGCAAAAAAGAAAGTCTACTCATGGTAGGCTTGAGTAAACAAATACTGTGTCTGAGTCCCGAACACTAATTGGAATGCTGTTCCATAACTATGGGGTTTTGTAAGAGAAAGCTCTTGCCCCTGCTGTAGCCTTTGTTATTCGAGGTGCCGTCAAATATCCTGCACCTTTTGATCTAAGCAGCGTGGCGGATTATAACAAACCAAAAGTTTACTTAGATACTGTGGCGCGAGAGTGGCGTTTAGTGCTTTATAGGACAATAGTAATATTTTATAATCAATGCAAGATTTCACTGGGAGCCAATGCAGTGTGGATGTGATGGGGGTGATGTGGTCATATCTTCTGGTTCTAGTAAGGACTCTTGCAGCTGCATTCTGGACTAACTGGAGCTTGTTTATGCTCCTACTGGAACATCCAGACAGTAAGGCATTACAATAATCTAGTCTAGAGGTAACAAAAGCATTTTTTCTGCAAGTGACATTATATTTCTTATCTTAGCAATATTTCTGAAATGAAAGAAGGTTATCCTAGTAATATTATCTACATGAGCTTTAAATAATCAATAATCACACCAAAGTCTTTTACTGCTGTACATGACGAAACGGAAAGACCATCCAGAGTAACTATGTGATCAGAAAGCTTACTTCTAGCTACACGTGGTCCGAGTACAAGGGAACAATTGATTATATTTAGACGGAGTTCAATTACTCCAAGAAAAATCTGTTTCAAGAAACATGTAGGTAGGGGATCTAGAATACAAGTTGATGATTTTGCTGAAGAGATTAATGAAGCTAGTTTGGTCTCTCTAATACGAGTAAAACATTCTAAACGTTGTTCTGATATTCCTATATTATCATCTAGAGGGTTAGTTATAAAACAGTCTGGTTTTAATTTAATAGCCTGAATTTCACATCGAATATTTTCAACTTTACCAATGAAAAATTTCATGAAATCTTAATTAATTTTCCTTCTCTTACATTTTGTATGTGCTTGTCCCTCAATTCTCATCAGAACCTAGGCAAAACAATTCAACACCAATGGGTCATTCCATCTCAAGATGTACAATACAGATTGCTTGATCATTTTTAATTTTCCAATTTTTTTGAGTGATTATCTCTCTGTATTGGCATTACAAAACTCCCAGTTTTTTATGTTATTTTATTTTACTTGGTTTAACTATGAATGTGATATTTGTGTCATGGCATACAATAAATTTTGATTATACAGCTGTTTAAACAAACCTCAGTATTTTGGCTCAGGATGGTCCTAGCTCCTTGTCCTAAGTCCTCTATAGTGGCATTATGCTTTTAAAATTTAGAGTTTGAGATTCTACTGGTTACAGAACTAGGGCTAGTAGAAATCTGAAGTAACTTATAGTTACATTTGACATCCCTCCCGAAAATCGACTATCATTAGCATGCAAATTTGCCAGCTAGCTTAAACAAGCTTAATTGGCCTAATCAAAAATTCCCTGCTTATCTTTCATGGCTCGAAAGCACTGAAAGACTCTCCCATGGTGAAAAGCTACACATCCTATTTGCAGATTTTACAGGAGGCTACTCGAGGATTTGGTCCTTGTTTTAACCATAATTTGCATTTTTTGTTCTCAAGCCAACGCTCATTGAAGCGGCAACCTTCCGCCATGTTGGTATCTCTCACTCTGTTCCATCAGAGGGCGGACATCAAAAAAGATTTGCAGATCACACTATAGCTACACATGCAGACTCGAGCGGAGTTGTTCTCGTTTTATGTAAAAGGCAAAAGCAATTAGTCTTATTTTATCTAAAAAGTGAACTATTCAGTAAGATAGCGAATTATTATGAAAGCAATGCAATTGCAAGTTCAAGTGGTTTCAAGCACTTTATCCAAAATCCAAGCACTTTTCAAACCTTGAAGACATGACATTAAAATTCAAGGATTTTCAAGGATTTCCAGCACCCATAAGAGCCCTGGATAAGCTAGGCCACAGTTACTTTGTTTCTGACCACAAGATTTGAAGATTAGCATATGATGCAATTAATTACTTAATGACAGTTATTGACTTGGGTGCATGGTCAGGAGGTGCCTACTCTAGACACTAGGCCTAGATTATGATTTGTAACACTTGGTCATGTTTACAGGTATTATTACTAATTACTCACCACAAATAATTTCTATCAACTAAATTTTTCTCTTCTGTAACTGCCTGAAAATGCCTCCTTGGCTCATTTGGATCTCAGGAAGATTAAGCCTTGCCGTACACACAGTCATGTGAAAAAGAAAGTACACTCTATTTCAAATCTATGTTTTTATTCATCAGGTCCTAAATAACAATTGTATGGTCATCACCAACTTCTATAAACAAACAAATAACCTCAGGTGACAGCAACAACAAACAAAAACCAACAATAAACTTCATCATTTTCCCCCAAAAAGTAACCCAACATTCATAAAACAGGTGGGAAAAAAATAAGTGCACCCTTCCTACTTCCACAATAATTATGAGAACAGCCAGGTGTTACTAATAAAATGCAAAGATTAGTTAATCACTAAGAAGTGTGACTATCTCTACAAAAGCAAGACTTTTGGCAAGTGGGTGTTCTGGAGCACTCAGGTGTGTGTTGACATTATTCAGAGAAGAAAGGACATCAATCAAGCCCTCAGAGAAGGAATTGTTGATGATCATCAATCTGCGAAGGGTTATGAGGCCATCCCCAACAATTTGAAATTCACCATTCTACAGTGTGAAGGATTGTTTAAAAATGGACAACCTTCAAGACAGTTGTTAATCTTCTCAGGAGTGGGTGTTCCAGGAAATTACATCCAAAGTCAGACAAGTTAGGAAGCATTTGTGTGGAGACAGAAATTCTGTTCAATTCTGCTAGGCAGAGTTACAGGGGTAACACATGAGAAGAAACATCATTGATCTCTGCTTGAAAACTGTGAAGATCCAATAAACCTTCCTTCTTTTACATTTTGTGTGTGCTTGTCCCTCAATTCTCATCAGCACCTGGAATCTAAGACAAAACAATCTAACAATAGTGTAAGCATCCTCATATAAGATGAGCCATTACAGTCCACCCTGTTGCAACGTGTTCTAACATCTCTGATCTTTATTTACAATTTAAACACTTTTTGTAAATGAGGTAAATGCATAAATGCACAAGGCATATTTTAACATTTTTGCCCATGTGTACCAGTTTATAGTAGTTAAACACAGTCAATCACTTTCCCTATTATCATATTAAAAGTACAGTTTTACTGAAAATATTTTTTAAAAATCAATAGCTGTGAATCAGCATCCCGCTACTAGTTTCCCTTCACTGTTAGTCACATTTAATTTTTAAGCAGATGGTCTTTTAAAGGAAGCCACCCAACCTTAACCACATAAATTATATTTATATTGACATATTTATGATATGCCTAGTGATTATCATGTTAAATTGTTGGTTGGTGCTGTATTTTCATTATCCCCATGAGAAGATAACGGCTGTGCCTCCAACAAGTGGGGACATTGCCACTTAATAGCGGAACACTTTTAATGATCTCAAGCATAAGTGATAACTGGGCTTGGCTAGCTGGAAATCTACAAGATAACACTGATGGCAATATTAGCATTAAAGCTGAAGCTTTGGAACCTTATCTGTTTGAGCTGAGTGTACAGATGAGTAGGTGAGAGAGCTTAAAGACTAACAGACCAAAGGACTAAGCTGCATCAGTTTCTTTAAATAGGGATGAAGCAAGAGCTAGATCCCACTGGCACCGCTATCAGCAGGTATCCGAACAGCATTGTTGGTAATGTAGGAACAGTTAATAAACAATTAACCAACACTTGACTCAATAAATATTAATATGCAAGTCTTTTAGGGTGGATTTTTCCATTAAGAACTACACAGGCATTAACCATCACACTAAATGTTGTCATATGAATCATTTATGAATCAGTCTGTTTATATTTCAGTCAGACTGACTTCATTGATAGTGCTTACATACATGTCATTATAGTGTACCATCTCAAAATGAACCATTTCATAATAAGGTAAGGTGCAAGGACACAAAGGGCAGAATGAATGGTTGTAAAGAAGTCCTCCATAGCTCTATTTGGGGATTTCAGTGCATTCATAAAATGAGCATTTGTCAGTGCTGAGATGTTTTCTGAGCGCTGAGTTCATGTGTAGTGTCCATCTGTTACAGAGCATGAAGGTTTGCACTTCAGACAGGTGACAATAAGGCTTTACTTGATGGACTTGTTATTACTCCAGAATGATTTTGGTATGTCTCTCTATCATCTCCAGTTCCCTTGGTCTCTCCTCGTTGTTTGTCTCCTTTCAGTAGCTGTTTTCATGACCAGTTAAAATATATAAATTGCTGGGTGATGAAGGGTTGTCAGTTGGGGTGCTTTGTAAAACAATGTCTCTGCAAAATATTTTTAATATCAATTTAAGTTTACTGAAGTTAAATTAAAATCAACTTAAGTTGCATTACTTTGAAAAAAAAAAAAAAAAACAGGCATAGAGACACATAGAGAGAAATAAGTTCTATTACCTGTTTGTGCCTAAAACCCGAAATACTCGAGTTTCATCTGTGATTTCTTGTGTTATCTGTAAAGCAGAAATATGACTTCAAGGTCAGGAGATATATATCCAATCTAGGATTTACATAGTACAAAATTATGTATCCAAGTATATAAGATCATATTGTAGATCATTATAAAGCTTTACAATTCTGCCGTAATTCAGAAAATACTAGTAAAAAAAATATCTAACATACACATTTATACATTCAGATAAAGACGCAAGGGTTCAGTCACAAAATTCCCCCTCTCAGCGCAAGATGTGTTTCTGAGTGCAAAGAGCACTGCATTTATGTTCTGTTTTGAGTTCATGTCATGTGTTGTGTTGACCCATGCATTTGTTTTGATTCTAGTCTCATCGTGCATTTGTGTCGTTAAATCTGAGCCTTGTTTTCTAGTTTCCATGTTTTGTAGTATGTACCATTGCACATTTTCCATGTTTTTTGTTTGCTCGTTTGCTTTTTTTAATCATGGACATTGCTTGTTTGATGCTGCTTGCCTGTTTTTTGACCTTCTCTATAAACCGTGACTATAATTATTGGATTAGTCCTAATAAACAGCATGCTGAGTTCTGCCTCAAACTCACACAGGTTACAAAAATATATTAAATGGTATCTTCAGTTAAAGAAAACAGGAAAAGCAGATACTGTAAAGCTATTTCTCTTCAACTACGTTTTAGAAGTTAGCCATAAGGCTTAGCTATAAGAAACGGGTTGATTTCTAAACTGAAATACCTCACAGTTGTACAGGCTGCGTCCTTTAAGTCCATGTTTCCAGAAAGCTAAAACACTATCTTGTAGACAAACTGCAAAAAAATAAAATAAAATTTACAAATCACTTGCTTCCTTTAATAGTCATTTCCACAGTTTTGTGGACATTAAGTCTATGAATTGAAGTGTTTTTCATTTACATGTAGTCCTTTTGCAAGATACACAACAAACACCAGAGACAAAAATACACGGTAAAAAAGAGATAATGGTAAAATAAAAATTCATTTAAATTCATAAGCTAAAAACTATAGAATAATGATGGTCAAATTACTTAATTTAAGGGAAAACCCAAGATATAAGTGCATAAATAATAAATGCCAGTGCAGAAAAATGTAAAAAGTTATATATATATATATATATATATGTGTGTGTGTGTGTGTGTGTGTGTGTGTGTGTGTGTGTGTGTGTGCGTATATAAAATCCTAAATATTATCTGAAAGGTTTTATATTTAAGTTTTTATTAAAAAGGGTTCAATCAAAAGAAATGACTAGGATTATGAGTATTTATCAAGTATGCTTCCTCACCTAAAGTCTCAATAGGGAAACCAAACTCCATTTCTGAGGCTAAGTCCATGCTTGGGACACCCTGCAGATTGACAATCTTCACTGTTTCTATAGTAAGAGACACAACACTGATGGTGAGATACAATACAAGACAATCTGGGCACTTGAAGTATTTGATTTGCAGATAAAGTATAGTGTACTCACTTTCTAATGCAATCAGGACTGTATCTCTGTCCAGCTGTGTTACCTGCCCTGCTCTCACACATTCACTATCTACACACACACACACAAACACACACACACACACACAAAGAGCAATCATTAAAGTAAAGAAACAATGTAATATAATGATAACATATCAGGCCTAATTCAAATGGTGCTGCAAACGTCATCAACAAGCACCTGTATTAGAATTTGGTGTGCCATTCAGTTCAATTATGTCAAACTTTAGTTGCTGCTTTATCTGAGGGTCATCACTTCTTGGCTGGCATTTCCTCACACCAACACAGAGCTGAGGAAGCTCATCCGTGACCAAAACAAGTAGCTCAAAAATGACCAGAGGGTCAGGCAGACTTACAGCTATGTGCTATGAGAGAGTGGAGAGAATGAAAGCAAATTGAATGCTTAGTAATGTTTGTCTAACACAACACAAGATTAGCAAAGAAGAGGCAAATAGAGCAATGCACTCACCTTTAGATGCATGAATTTCTGCAGGGGCTCATACCACAGGAGCAGAACAAGTCCAGAGGGCACAGCCGCACAAAGAAACGTGCTGTCAGTATACGGGTTACGAGCTTGTGGAAGGAACACAAAGATTGCCAAGAAAAAACATTCAGCATAAAATTGCCCTCGATTCTATTTACAAATTAAGAGGTCTAATAAATATAATCACAATAGCCACATGCTAAATAGAGAGCTGCACAAAAACGTCCTTACCAACACTGCACTTTCGACAGCCTTTAGTGTCTGGGATTTTCAGTGACACTGCAAACTTCCTGTAAAATAAAAAGAGGTGGCAGTTGTGAAGGTACACTAATAATATGACTATTACCTGAATTTAGCCGTAAAAATTATTTGATGATCATCAGTTTATTTGATCACATTATGATCAAATATTAATGTTATGTTGAGTCCTCTGTCCTAAAGACAGAGAAACATGATGTCAGGAAACATAAAGGAACTGCTTTACTTCTGACTGTTATAAAGCTGACACTGGAGACTCCTTCCAAAAATGCTAAAGAAACATCTCCTCACAGAAAGCTTCATCATAGCAACAATTACACACGCTTTTAGCGTGTGTTTTTAATATTAACAAGGAGTTGTTAATATTGGGAAAAATGATGTATAGGAGTGAGCACATGATTAATATACAGTCAGGTCCAAAAATATTTGGACATTGACAAGAAGTCCAAAGAGCTGTGACTGTCAGTGAAGTAAGCCATCATTAGACTGAAAAAATCAAAACAAACAAATCAGAGAGACAGTGAAAAGGTACAATTATTGGGTGCATTCTTAAAAAGAAAGAATGCACTGGTGAGCTTAGGAACACCAAAAGGCCCAGAAGACCACTGAAAACAACTGTGGAAAACGACAGAAGAATTTTTTCGATGTTGAAGAAAAACGCCTTTCCAGGTAGCTATATCTGTGTCAAAGTCAACAATCAAGAGAATACAGAGGGTTTATCACAAGATGTAAACCACTGGTAAGCCTCAGAAACCAGAAGACCAGATTAGTGTTTTCCAAAAACATCTAAAAAACAAAACAAAACAAAAAAAGTCTTCTGGAACAGCATCCTATAAACAGATGAGACAAAGATCAACTTGTACTAAAATTATGGGAAGAGCAGAGACAAGAAGGAACTGCTCATTATCCGAAGCATACAACCTCATCTTATGGCCTGGGTGTGTATGGCTGCCAATGGAAACGCTTCCCTTGTATTTTTGATGATATGACTGCTGACAAAATGAATTCTGAAGTGTTAAGGCTATCTCATCTACTCAGATTCAGCCAAATGCTTCAAAACTCATTGGGTGGTGCTTCACACTGCAGATGGACAATGACCCAAAGCATACTTCGAAAGCACCCCAAGACCTTTTAAGGCAAAAAAGTGGAAAGTACTACAATGTCCAAGTCACTCACCTATCCAATTGGGCATTTCAACTGAGGCCTGGCAGAGCATCACTAGAAGAGAAACCCAGTATCTGGTGTTGTTTTGGGGTTCCAGCATACAAATCTTAGCCTAATGGTCTTAATACTACATCCTACAAAGACATCCTACACAACTCTGTGCAGCCAGCTTTGTAACTTTGTGGCGACAGTTTGGGGAAGGCCCGCATATCGGTGTAATGGATGTTATATGTATTTACACAGTCTCCTCCAAATGTATTGGAATGGCAAGGCCAATTCTTTTGTTTTTGTTATACACTGAAGACATTTGGGTTTGAAATCAAAAGATGAATATGAGAAGACAATTTAAACAATGTCACCTTTTGTTTGAACCCATCCATTTTTCAAGTGATCAAAAATACATGTGACTGGAACATGTGACTGACAGATGTTTCTTGTTGCCCAGGTGTGCTCTGTTAGATTGATTGACTCTTGATTTGAGCCCTGGGTTTCACCTGTGAAGACTGCTTTTATTATTAAAAAGGATAAACTTCATGAAGACCAGAGAGCTGTCTATAGGAGAAAAGCAAGCCATTTTAATTCTGAGAAAAGAGGGGAAATCATTCATAGGCATTGTATAAGCCAATACAGCAATTTGGAATTTCCTGGAAAAAAAAAATAGTGTACTAACATCCAGACATGGAAACGTCAGCCAAGGAAATCAGTAGTAGTTCATGACAGAAACATTGTGAGAGCTGTGAAGAAAAACCTAAAAACAACAGTTAGTGACGTCGCCAACAACCTCCACAGGGAAGGGGTAACGGTATAACAAGCCACCATTTGAAGAAGACTTAGAGAGCAGAGATATAGAGGCCATGCCACAAGATGCAAATCACTCATCAGCAGTAAGAATTGGAAAGTCAGATTGGATTTCAAAAAGAAATACAGAGATGAGCCACCAAAGTTGTGGAACCAAATTTAACCTCTACCAAAGTGATGGAAAGGCACAAGTGTGGATAAAGAAAGGTTCTGCTCATGATCCAAAACATACGAGTCCATCAGTCAAACATGGTGGAGGTACTGTCATGGGTTGGGCTTGCATGGCTGCTTCTGGAACAGGCTCACTAATCTTTATTGATGATGGAACTCATGATGGTAGCAGCAGAATGAATTCAAAAGTCCACTGAAACAATCTTCCAATTTACAGAGAAATGCATTCAATCAAATTGGGAGCAGCTTTATTATGCAGCAAGACAATGACCCAAAACACACTGCCAACTCAACAAAGGACTTCATCAGGGGGGAAAAAGTGGAAGGTTTTCGACTTGCCAAGTCAGTCACCAGACCTGAAGAGGAGACTGAAGGTAGAAACCCAAAACCAACATCAACTGAAAGAAGCTGCAGTAAAAGTCTGGAAAAGCATCACAAAGAAGAATGCAACAATTTGGTGATGTCAGTGGGTCACCAGCCTGATCCAAGCAAGGGATATGCAACCAAAAATTAAGTGTTATTTACTTTAATTTACTTCAAGTGTATCTGTTTCAATACTTTTGCTCACTTGAAAAATTGGTTGTCTGCCATGTTCTAAGTTGTTTAACATATCTATATGTAAATATCAGGAAATAAAAGCTGAAATTCTGATCTATTATCTCATATTCATCTTTTGATTTCAAACCCAAATGTATTCAGCAGATAGCCAAAACTAAAGAATTGGCCTTATCGTTCCAATACTTTCAGAGGGGACTGTATGTGTGGTAGTAATCTGCCGCACCAGTCCCTATGGAAGGCTCCCAAGTGGTGTGTTCATTTATTGGTGGGTTTAATTTTTTCCCCAAGACAACTGCATATGACATAATATATGACTTAAATGTCTGAAATTGCCCATTTATTATAACCAAAATATGGCTTTTGCATTTTTGGATTATTTTCTACTTAGTAATTTACATAACTGGCATGAAAAAGAGACTCTGTGTTTACCTGTGGATGATTCTATCAGTAAAGCGGTTGGTGCTGAGGGATAAGTGACTCGGTTTCCTCTGGACGTGTCCACGTTGCTCAAACAGAGCAGTCAGACTATGAGAGTAAAGCTGACATGACTTTCCTAAACAAAAGGTGTCATACAGAGAAACAAGTGCTTTAACTTGTGCAGAGGACAGCCTGTATTATTACTTTGTTAAAGTCACTGGGGGGAAAAACATTGAAAAAGGCTCTAACGCACCACAGACAGACATGAGGACATTGTTCATGACATACAGCCATGTACATCTCTGTGGCAGTAACTGTAAAGAGGAATGAGATTCGTCATGAACATCACAAGGTTAGTTCCCATGTCAGTGTAAATGTGTATAGTTAAAGTTCTACTCTATACGTTATAAAACTTAAATAGAAGAACATGCAGTATATTATACATTTTTGTATGCCAAAACAACCGATTGTAATGTAGTAATGAGATAGTATTAAACAATAAATATCCTACTAAAACCCAATGCAGCAGTAAAATGTGAAAGAACCTTTTCCAAAGTGTCCTCATGAAGCTCATTTAAGTTGAGTGTGTAGACCCCCTCCTCTGCCCCCAGTATAAGGTACTGATCTAGAATAAGTTTTTAAAACAGTCACAGATGGGTCAGTATGAATGCAGACCCTATGGACATTAGCAAAATAACATTAATAATATTACATAAGTAAGCAACACAACACAACAAATATTGTTCTTATACCACAGAAATTTACCAACAAATAAAAAATTTTATTCACTAAAAAAGTGAATAATTTACCCATTTATCATTACATTTACTGTTGTAGAACATCCGCTAAACAACTTAGTTCCTGTTATCACTTTCATTATAACACCTCTAAACAGCTGTTCCCTTATCAGCCTCTCTTTTCTCTCTCTTCATATTTATAGGCTTTTTTGTTAAACTGCAGCTTGTCATGTTAATGGGACACCAAAAATGCAACGCTTTCCATCTTGAAGAAAGGAATAGCTTTATCTCCGACTGTTACAGTGGGAATCCTTCCAAAAAATATGAATAAATGTCTCCTCACAGATCACCGTTATATAATCATCATCATTTCAACAATTACACACATTTTTAACTTGTTTATGTGGCGCATCTGCTATATAAGTCCTGTGTAACTCATCAGCCACTTTAATAGGAACACCTGTTCACCAGATCATTCTTGTAATTATCCAACCAGCCAATCATATAGCAGCAGTTCAATGCAAAAAGCTGTGATTTGGCATCTGACCAATTGGAATTGAGAATTCACCAGCATTGTGCTATAAATAATGAACATTATTCAGCAAATTCCTACCTCTAGTTTTTGGAAAAACCCATGTCACAGCACAGTGGATTCTTAATGGGCAGCCATTGAACACTTTCGAGAAACAGGCCCCCATCTGTGCAAGAGAACAGAGACTGAGATTATTTTTGAGGAACTCTCATATGTGAAAATATTGCAGTATGAAGTTATACGCTAAAGCACAAATGTTTAAAAAGAAAACAAAAAAAAACCTTTGTTCTTAAAACCTGCTCTAGCCAGTGTGACATAGCAAAGACCCGAAATACAATGTAATGTGTCGTTGCCATGTGAATTCATGTTTTAACATGTCACTCTATATTATACTCCTAAAAGTCATATAGATTTGTTTGCAGTATATTAATTATTAGCAAAAATAAGTAGGAAATCCCTTTAGTAACTCTAATTACTACATGTGATGTAAAAGAGAAAGCGGAGTTCACCAGAGCACATGTGAGTAAATGGGGAAACACTTACATGGACTTGGGGGGTAGGAGGGAGTCCATGAGAATCAGCTCTCTACAGGTTAAAGGTTAAAACACAACAAAACAAAAAGAAAAAAAACGTGTGTGGTTTGTGTTAGTGACACTGGTCAGTACTACTTTTATTAATTGAAACGTTTAAGCACATATTGAACATTTTAGATGTTTAATGTTGATTTCACTGTCACTGTTTAATTTAAAAACATGCCGCAACATGGAGCCAAAACAACAAAAAAATGTACCATTAAATTAAACAAGCTATCCAAATATGAACTTCACTGCAAAAGTAAAGAATGTGAACTTCTCTAAAATGCCCTCTAAAATTACTCAGTGTGACACAACGAGTATTTACAAACAAGTTAGAGGCCAAAAATACTTAAACAAAGACATTGTGTCTCTGACCGAATCTTCCCCTTTCTTTCGCATTGTGCTCCACTCAGGAGAGAGAGCTGTGTCCTTGCTGGCAGTAAGGCTTTGCTGCTCATCTTGATTATCATCCTCCTCAGGAACACAAGGGTCACTGCACCACTGCCGCACATCATGACTGGCCAAGCATCTTATCAGAGCTGTGGAGTGATTGGAATAAAAGCAGTAGTAAGACACAAAATTCTGGAATTTTTTTTAAAGCAAGACCAAGCTTGAATTTTTGCATTTGCTAGACTGCAGTTAGCTTTAGGAAGCATCTGAGACAAGTGAGAATTAATACAATACAACAATGAATCAGTGAAAGAAAATGACTCTTTTGGCCCACCCATTCATCCATTTGTCTGTTAGTTTTATATAAGTTACATATGCAATGGAGAGTGATAGTATTCGAATATGTTTGGGGGGGAGGGGGTTTGAGGCGTTTGAGCATCTCTGTAATACCTGATTTGGGCCGAAGTGTTGTATCAGACTTTAGGGAAGCACTGGGCCTCAGGGTTAGATCTGTGCCCTGCTGAGTTGTATTGAAATTGCTCATGGGAGGAAGTGATGCAGTGGCTGATACTGGTGGAGGACTGAATAATCCACTTTTCCTCTTCCCCCACTATGCAACATCAAAAATAACTCACGTCAGCATCAAATGAAAACCTTATATATATTTTTTCTTTTGCATTGTTTATTGCAAATAGGTGTCACAAAACTGTATCAGGTTTAAGGTAACAGTACAAGAGGCTATTGAGAACAATAGACCAGGAGTACACGTTTGCAACTATATATTTAATGTACTCTATTTTTTGTCACACATTTAAGGTTCTTATTTGAGTCACTCTGGTAATTACACTCTAACTGTTTAAAAGTATTTGTATTTCAAACCATACCCCAAAGGACGGCTGTTCTTTTATTGTCAGGCTCCTGAAATGGGTGAGAACATAATAATGACAAATACAGTAAAAGAATCATATAATTAAATATAACAGAATTCAGTCCAATCCAATAATTTACAGTATGCCTCATCCTCAACACTGAGAGTGATAGAATATTTTAGAGCATAAAACATGGACCAACTCTGACACTGAATAAGAAAGCCCTTGATTTCTATGGCTGCACTAAATTTCAGATGCAGAAGATGGCAACCTTGAGCTACTTCCTACCTCTGCTGCAGTTCCTCTTCCACACATTCCAAGAGACTCCTGCAAACCCACCAAGCATTATATTTACATTTAGGATTTTGGAATTAAATGTTTAATGTTTAAAACTCTGCCCAGGTTGTAACTAACAATCCGAACAATTTGGTGAAGGTTCATATGTAACAAAAAGTGGCCATTTGTCATGTGAGACCATCTTTCTTTGTCTTGATGATTGTTTTCATTTTAATGAGAATGACAAAATATGGTCATGGATAAGCTACAGGGTCTCACACTTACACGTGTAACAATTCACTCAATTCTACTTGTATGAAAACATTACAAAAAGGTTATAGTAACCTTTGTACCTGTGTTATAATGACCGAGTTTTCATTCGTATGAGTCAAACAAAATCCAACCACATCACCACTGCATATTCACTTTCATATGTGATAACGTGATTAGGTTTGTACAAGTGTTCCGACTGTCACATATGAACCATGAAATCAGTTTATGCTATTAATTTAAGTTAATTTAAAGTTTTCTTACGGAGACTCGGTTTCATCACCAGAAATGCTCCAGTCATCACAAGAATCCTGAGAGGAATACACTCCAATTATCTTGAAATCATCACTATATCTTCATAATTAAGCCAAATGAAAATTATACGAAGAAATTATTATAACCACCTAAGCTATAACCACACACTTTCAGAGTGTTTCAGAGTGGATTTACAAAACAGTAAGAATATTCCCAGTGACTTAGTAAAGATACTGTTGTATGTTTAATATTTCAGTGATTATTTAAATAAAGTTCAAACTCACCAGATCTGGATATGGGTCTGTCTCTTTCCTCCTCAGAGGTGCAAATTTGACCTGATCAACTAGAATAAAAAGGAATGGCAGAAAAAAACATGTTTTTCTGAGTTAGTTGTATTCATCTGTATTTAAAAATAGTCTATGTATAGTGTCTTGCATAAGTATTTACCTCCTTGAACATTTCTGTATTTTGTATTTAAGTTACAAGCTGTAACTGAAGCCCAGAACATGATGAGACAAAAGTTGAACTTTTTGGCTTTGGTACAATGTGCTAAGTTTGGTGGTAACCAAATACTGCTCGTCACCCTGAGAACAATCTCCCCACAGTGTAGCATGGTGGTGGTAGCATCATGTTGAGAGGCCTCTTGATTGCCTCGCTGACTAATGCCTGGCCACTGAGTTTTGATGGATAGCTCACTAAGCAAAGTCTCACTTGTGCCATATTCTTTTTGGGGTTTGTTTTACTAATGGATTTAATGGTGCTCTGTGGGATATACAAAGTTTGGTTGTTTTTTCTTTTTTTTTTTTTTTCTTTTTTTTTTTTTTAATCTAACTGATTTATAATTTTCCAGAATTTTATTCTGGGCTTGTTTTGAAAAGCTCCTTGGTCTACATGATTCTATTTGTTTATTTGTTTGTTTATGTTCTCTTTGGGATCTTCCAGGAACTTCCACTTCTAACTGCACACAGATGGAGTCCATTCAACTAAACTAAGTTTTTTATTTGTAAATAATTTTGTAAACTATATTGATTTATATTGATTGATTACGGTGTATTTTGTGTAGATTTATTACATATCTCAATTACGTCCATGGTTGTAATTCTACAAAATTTTCAAGGGCATGAATACTTATGAAAAGCACTGTATTTTGTCATTTGATACCCAAAGCTTCTCTCTGTCTGGATGTGTGTTCTTCCAACCATTTTGTTGCACTGTTAATGTGAATGTTTGTGCCATTTCCATCTATACTACAGAACAGTTTCATTGTGTCACACCATTTGAATGTTGTAATCGTACTGATAGGACACGTGACAGTAGTGCCTCAGTGCCTATGTAGCTGAGCACTACACGCACACACACACACACACACACACACACACACACACTTTGTCCTTGGAACTGTTGACTGGGTCCCATTTCATATGGCTCTGCCCAAGTCTGGTTGTTGTGTATGTGTTTGAGTGTGGGTACGTCACAAGCAGAGGACATGCCATAGGTATGTATAAAACAGTGCCAGCTCTATGGGTTCTGTGCCCACTGACATCATCATTGCCTGATTGCGTGAATGCCTCCTTTGTATCACAAAAATACATTAAACTGTGTGTGTGTGTGTGTGTGTGTGTGTGTGTGAGAGAGAGAGTGTGCGTCTGTGTCGGTGTGTGCATGTACACATGTGGAGTTGACAAACACTGCATGTGCATTGAGTGAAGCAAGTCATAATATACAGTAAATTATATTAATTATTGGTCTCAGAATTGGGTCTGGACGTAGGTTTCTCCAATCTAATCTCTATCTAACTTATCTGTAGCATATGTGTGCTTACCACAAACAATTCCAAAACATTTCTCTGTACTGAGAAAAGTACACAGCAAAATCCCCAGTGTTGAATTAACGCCTAGAGTGTTGAATGAACTCTTTCAGAGTTCATCTGTGTCCAGCTGGACATGAATAAACACTGTAGGTGTTAATTCAACACTATGGATTTTACTGTGTAGAGAATACCCATTTACTCTTATAACAGTCCAAGAGCATTCAATAAATAACTTCATCAATAAAACAAACACGATTACATAATGTGAATTCAAAACTACAACTTTTACACTCTAATATAAAAAAAGATAAATGACATCAGAAAAACTAGTTTCAACACTGTGGAAAGTTATCGTGATTATTTACGCACAATCAGGCACAATCAGGCAACAATTACGGCACTTTTAGATTTACTCATAAACACAAATACTTCCCTCTGAATAATCTCATGTCTGAAAAGACAAATTATACAAATTCATAAAATATTTTTCAAATACATTTTACTGAAGAATTCATGGATCTGCAAAAACAAATGCTACACACAACTGATTATGTATATTATTGATTTCTCCAATGACATCCACTGTAACTGGAATAAACACTTTTACTGTTCTTTTCTCAGTACACAAAAATGTGTCAATGTCACAGTCTGTGTTCTTCACATATATGCTACAGTATTTCTTAAGCATTCCTCTACATATGCACTGTATAAGTTCACTGTCTCTTTTTAAAGCTTTATGGCTTCATGACTTTTGTGTTCTAAACTTTTAATTTGAAGGTTGTCTCAACTACATCTTAAAGATTTCAGAAAATCTTTAAGATTTTCTGATATCAAATTCACCTTTAATACTTTGTTAGTTTATGTTCCTGGATATTAAGAACATGCTTTATCAGTAATAATTTCAATTGCAAAATTCTTCCAGCCAAATGCAATAGCTTAAATCTGCGGCTTTTTTTGTCTGGGTCTTCTGATTTTTGATTACGTCACCATACATATGTGGGAGAGGGAAAATGCGAGGTGTATAATACAATAGCATTCTCATACTCACACTGTTCCTCAGAAAGACTTCTCTCTACTGGTAAACACTTTCCCTTTGACTGGATCTTATCTGGAGTAGCATCATTAGCCTATGATTGCACGACCACCACATACACCCACATGTAATAAACACATCATTATTAATTACATCTTTGTAAATCAGATATTAAGTCTGAGGTTTAAAATAGACATTAAAAAAGGCCTTACTTACATCATGATCATTGTCCTCAATGCTGGGTGCATGGTGGAGATCTGGGTTGTTGGCCATGTCCAGCAGCTCGATGACTAGGTTTCTGGTCAGTAGCTGTGTAACAAAGGAATGCTAGGACAGGAGACAAAGGTATTCATGAAAACATTTAGTAAATCACAACATATACAGTGCCTTCCATTCATTTTGGCACCCTTGGTAAATATCAGCAAAGAAGGCCATGAAAATGGTCTTTATTGTTTAACCTTTTAATCTTTTGTTAAAATATTGTGCTCTCATGGATATCATACAATTGCAGACAAAACACAGGTTTATTGTAAACAAAATCTTTGTTAAATATATGTGAGGCACAATTACTGGCACCCTTTTAATCAATACTTTGTGCTACCTCCCTTTGCCAAGATAACAGCTCTGAGTTTTTTCCTATAATGCCTGATGAGGTTGTGGTCAGTAAACCATTTTTGTGTTGATTTTGATGTATGTTTTGGATCATTGTCCTGCTGGAAGATCCAATCATGGCCCATTTGAAGCTTTCTGGCAGAGGCAGTCAGGTTTTCATTTAATATCTGTTGATATTTGATAGAGTCCATGATG
>JANDJT010000206.1:12449251-12460654 GCA_024331685.1 Stegophilus panzeri | reverse complement strand
TTAAAGACAATATGTTTAGAAGAATGGGCCAAAATCACACCTGAATACTGCGACCCATTAATTTCTTCATACAGGAAACGTCTTGAAGCTGTCATTACAAATAAAGGCTTCTCCATTAAGTATTAAATGAATTTAAGTTAGTGTGTACAATACTTTTTTCCTGTGTCATTCTTCTTTATTACACATAACTTCATTTATGGACTTTAATGTTCGCATTTCTTTATATGTGTAGATTTCTTGAGTTAATACCAAAGTCTGGTGAAAATTTCATGTGAATAACCTCATTGGAAATATACTTACTGAAAAAAAAATGTTAACACATTCAATACCAACTGTATATCCTTAATATGTCCTACTACATAACATAAACCATTTGATAATGGTTTTATTGGTTAACAGCTGTTTTTAATAGTTACATATCAAAAATCTAAGAGGTGTGCATTATAGCTGACACCTAGATGAACACTTTACAGTTGGTTTAAAGCTATTGAGCTTTAAATAATGGTATATTTTGTGTATGGGCCCATTCTCTAGTGAAATTCATATCTAATTTACATATGATTTAATAGCATATTTTAATAAATATCAAAAATCTAAAAGGTGTCCCTCATACCTGACACCTAGATGAACATTTACAGTCGGTTGTGTGATTGTACATCATTCCCTTCAAATGCTATTGCGCTTTAAATTATGGTATATTTTTTGTATGGGCCCATTCTGTAGTGAAATACATGGCAATATTTACATATGATTTAATAGCTTATTATGTTAAATATCAAAAATCTAAAAGGTGTCCCTCATACCCGACACCTAGATGAACACTTTCCAGTTGGTTGTGTGACTGTACATCATTCCCTTCAAATGCTATTGATTTTAAATAATGGTATATTTTGTGTATGAGCCCATTCTGCAGTGAAATTCATATCTAATGTACATGTGATTTAATAGCTTATTTTAATAAATATCAAAAATCTAAAAGGTGTGCGTCATACCTGACACCTAGTCGAACACTTTACAGTTGGCTTCATGACTGTACATCATTCCCTTCAAATGCTATTGAAGTTAGAAACGTGTATAACAATGTCGTACGTAACTTTAGAGACGGTCCCTTAATTTCCACTTATCTGCAAATATCGAACGTCCAACATCGAGCCAACTTTATTCCTGTATATTAGCTGTATCCTTGGTGGTCAATAACGAGTACCGTTTGGAACCTTTATTTCTCAGAGTGTAGTATTTGAGTAATTATTTCATTTGAATGTGATTTTTTTTTTTTTTTTTTTTTTTACTTTAGATATAAGATGTATGTAATTAATGTAAAAATGAGACGTTAGTTTAGTTCAGAGGTTACTTTACTGTTCCTTTAAGCCAGTCAGCGACCTCACCCTAATAATATCTCTCTCTCTCTCTCTCTCTCTCCGCCCACAGTCCTTTCTTCCGCCTCCCTATTTTTTTCTCCTCTCATACTGTTAAGAAGCTCCCCATGTGCACACGCTCAGGCATCTCTCTGTCCTGGTCTTGGTGAGGTTGTGTTCCGCTCTCGGGAAATAACTCCGGTGATCCGGGCCTGTTCACGCGGACAGCGTTACTGAGCTGTTGTACTTGTGTGTTGCGTTTTTAAACGCAAAACAACATGGCAGATCCGATGACACAGTCCCATCAGATATCATCGTCCCAAGGGATGAACGATGGACGCGCCAAAGACTCGAAGTTTTCCGGTAAGAGAACCAGGCTGAATCGGTTTAATCAGCACTTCCGTCATGGCAGGAAATAAAACCAAAACGATTTAATAGCTCGACAAACCGTCGCCCTGACCTCGGTCAAAACAACAGTGTGGAAACCTTTAATAGAATAGGGAAATGTTTTAGTATTAGTTTTTATTATTATTATTAATTTTGTCGTTATTTTCAAGCTGAGTCCTCCAGTGAATCATGTATACGTTTCAATTTTAACGGCATAGATGACCTTCCTTCTGCGTTGTGGTTCTTTTGCGGTTCTTTTTGGAGCGAACTATAGCTTTTCTTGGTTATAGAAAGGTAGTAGCTTTATCTGCGACCTAACTTTTAACTTTAGGTCCAGGAAATAGAGCCGTGGTGACACATTTTCATGAGCTCATACTGTAGCACTGTGCTGCAGTGCAGCGCCGTTGCATTGCTACTGGGGGCGACGACGAACATGAGCTAGCTCTGAGTGTGTTTAGTGTAATGTTGTACAAATGTACACTAGTTATACACAGTGCTAATGTACTCTGAATACATGCTGTTATAGCTGCAAATTTTCTGTTTGCTATCCTTTTTAAGCTTGTACGCTCTTGAAAACGTCGACAAGAAAGAAAAGCCTCGTTATACTTCTACCCTTATTCTTCATTCGCCATTATCAACACTACGCCATGGCCTCATTAAATTAAATAAACCTGAGGCTCATGCTTAAATCTTGTGTTTTGTCGTGTATGCCAGACTGCATATTTGAAGAGCGCATTGCAATAAAATATGATGTAGGTGGTACTGAGTATTGTTATGGTTCTCTGTTCAAAATGGCCACCCATTGGGATGCCAGTTCTTTTGTTGACAGTCATCACAGGTGTTGGTTTTGGGACGTTTATTTAAATATGGTGGCAGTGTTGCCTTGCAGTATAATACCATAGCCACCACACTATTTCTGGGATGGTACCACCAAGTACCACCACTATTTCTGGGATGGTATACCTTTTGTACTTTCAGTATGTATGTTTACCTGAAAATATTAATGTAAGGTACATAATAGGGCCTCAAAAGAAAAGTCCACAAATCAAAATTTGTGGCTTTTAGTATGAATATGTTCGCCTTAAGGTTATCTATAAGCAAGTGTTTCAAACCGATGACAAAATTTACATTTAGAAGATGTAAGCATTCAAGCACTCTCTCTACCACCAATGCGCATCAACAGTTTTGATGACATCATTCTGCACTTCAGTGTCTCATCAGATTTTCTGTCCAATCAAAAGCGCTCTAGAATCTGAAGTGTCCCGCCCCCAACATTATAAAAAAAAAAAAAAAAAATCACCTTGCCGAAGTTGCCGTCGTTGAGCGAAAGAAATCATATCGGCAAGCATGGGTTGTAATTGTGACTTTGGCTGTTTTGAAAAAGTGCATTTTATTCAGTTTTCCAACTGTAAGTTGGTTAAGAAGGAAATGGCAAGTGAATCCAATGCGTCGTTATTGCTCGGGCTCGTGTCCATGGTGCTAACTGTCAAGTAGCCCGGACTGTGAGGTAAGCGAAACGCTTTTGGCTATTTTTAAAGGGGGAGGGGCCACTCTATGTCCTGCCCTGACTTCCTGTTTCAGTGGAAATTACATCAACACATTAAATAATGCTGCGTGTTTCAAGGCACTTCACAGGGACTTTAACATGAAAGTTGAAGGTTTGAAACCTTATCTGTTAGAGTTGAGTATTCAGATGATATGGTTTGAAGACGGTCAGTCTACAGGACAAAAAAATGCTGCATCACTCTCGTTAGGTAGAGATGACGCAAGGGCTAAATCCTACTGGCGCCACTGTCCAGTTTGTCAAACACCATTGTGGGTAATGAAGGAGACTATTGATCAATGTGACCATGTCAATGAGAGAGTTTTAAAGAGTTCAGTTCAGAATTTCTTTATAAAATAGACTAAATCTTGGATGCCATTGAAGAACTCGGGGTAATTATAAATAATATAATATGATATAATAATTACCCTGGGATTGAATTCTTTTGAACTTTTTGTTCATATTAATATGCATGTTGTTCACAATGGATTTTTTCTTTTAAACACCACAGATGACTTTTAAAGCTTCAGGATAAAAGCTAATTAAAGGTACACACCATGCACATTCTCAAGTTAGATGCACAATAAAGGTACAGAAAATGTCCCCATGGAAGTACAGTTTAGTACCCGAGAGTGAACACTGGATCAGATGATCAAGTCAGCGGCGTCATTCTGAAAGTTACAAGCCCTAAATGTAATGTATAAGGCAAAATGTATTTCAGGTAAAGGTTACTGAGTTAATAATGCAAGTTTCTGTTGCATTGTTCATAAATATGCCTGTTGTGTTCATGATATATTATTGAATTACATTTAAATGCTGTCTCTCTGTTCTACTGTTTTAATACCTCATATTGATGCAGATTTGGTAAATTATTAACAAGAATTTTATTAATTTGGGGGGAACAGAACATACACAGTTGTGAAAATTGGCAATGCATGGGCCTACAGCATTTAAATACAAATTAATTGTACTCTATGAAGAAACATTTAGATGTTTTGGTTAGATGTAAGTGATGTGATGAGTTTCTCACTGAGGCAGGGCTGTTTGCTTAGCTTAGGTTAGCAAGTAGTGTTAGAACAAATTGTTTGAATCTAACTACTACTATTATTTTTGACTTCATGTTATCTGGTCATATCACAGAGTAATGACACTTCTGTTACACCTTGATTTATTTATTTTTTTCCTATCCAATGGCTTGAGGCTTAAGACAATTCCCACATCTTCAGATAAGACCATGTGGTTATCTGCTAACATGTAAGAGGAGACAGATACTTCCTGATGGAATCCAGTACACTACAAGCAGTCGTACTGTACATATGCAGTACATCTTACAAAGCGTCAAGCATGTCATACACGCCACGGCAACTCAAATTACTGACCTATTAGTGACCTGAAAAGGACCTAGTCCGAGTGGCAGTTGTCAACAATTTCAGCTTTGTCTCTGAGTACTAAATTATAAAACTCAGACCTAACTAGGTTAACAGATGCTGAAGCTAAATATAGCTTAAATCTAATCTAAAGTGTTCAAGGCTGAGTCAGACAGGTGGCTGAGAAGACTGGTTTCAAAAGGAATTGATGTCCCAGCTATGCACAAGTTGTGTCATGCTGAAGTTTCCAACCTTATGCCACATTGATTTTTTTTTTTTTTTTTCTTTTTTCTTCCTCCTTTCCACCCACTGCAAGAGATTTGTCTTTTTGCACTGTGTGTAATTTTTAAACTTCTCTTATCAGAGAGCAAACATGTAGCTAAATCTTTACAGTAAGTGTCACATTGCATATTGAATTCAGTTACTGATATAACTAAAGTATCTCAACGACCAGCTGTTAACAGGTTAGAGGACTGTGTGGTATCTAGAAATGGTGTCTGCAGGACCTGTGTGTAAACCAATCAACTTGGCTAATGTTGGTGATAAACAGATAAGTACAGGGAACAAGTAAGTAAAGTAAAGGAGGGAAAAAACAGTGCTGACAGTTTGTCCATTCGTCCCCTTAGACGGAAACATCAATCCAAATCATTACAAAGTTAGTTTCATCACCGAGTGACTGTTCACCTTTGTTCTGTGATGAAACATTTCTATCCTGATGGGAGTGGTTTCTTCTACAGTCTCAGAGATTTGTACAATCTATACCAAGGTGCACTGAATCCGACCTGGCAGCTTATAGTGGTCACTTCTGCATTTGTGGTTATGGCTTGTATTGATGTGCTTGGCCGCTGTTATTTATAAAAGAGTGAAAATGAGTGTCGTATACTAAAATGCTACCTGTGATAAATATGAACTCTGTTACTAGCATCCCTGATTGCTTATCTAATGCTGGTGATGAACAAAATAATTCAGTATTTTAGAAATAAGTTACCAAGCCGGTCAAAACTTTGAGCTTATTATATTACTAAGATTGTGACTATGTAAATCGGTGCACAGACACCGATACTGAAATCCCACTCATTTCTCCTATTGATCAATGCTTACCAGCAGTTAGCCTGTTAAATAACCTAGCTAATATTAGAAATGAACAAAATTTTTTTTTTTTTAATGTGGCCTGTTTTCTTAAAACTGTTTCATTCTTGAGAATGACTTTGCTGATTTGGATTTGTTTTATTACTGTAAATGTACTTGAAATTTGCAATGCACAGATATTTGCAAGAATACAACATGGTATAGGCTTCATCAAGGCACCCTTGACTTTCTTTAACTTGCATCTGTCTTACCTTTTAGTTACAGTTAGCTCATTTACCGTGGGAATATCTTTTTAATGACAGCTGGAATACATATTAACCTTCCAGAGTATTCTAGGTGTGTCTAAGTGAAACTAGATGATGCATGGGGTGGTCCAAGGTGTGTTCTGTAGTGAAAAGGAGCTTAGAGTAGGGCGAGGTCAGAATGCTGTGCAGCAGGTCCGCACTCCTAAACTCCAGCCAGTTCCACTTGTCCAGATTAGGGTGCGGGTGAGCCAGAATTGCTGTCTGGCAGCAACGCATAGCCAGTGCAACTCATCCATCTTGTGATTGCTGCATTACAGGACTAACCTGCCCCTGTCAGAGGTTCTGTCAGAAGTCTGTTGCACCTTGAGCTTGTTGGGTTTGTGAAGAAGGAGGCACCATAACATATAAAGGCCTAGTGCTTCTGCATTTATGATTTGGTTTGTTTGTTTTTTTTCAACAAAAAAAAACAATCTAGTGAAGACTGAGCCTTAAAACCGGCAGTGTTTTTCCAGTATCACAGTTTCGTCAGAGTGTAGTCAGAAAATGGATTCCCTACATAGATTACATAATTCTCGCCCTTGAGGCATTGTGTGGGTGCTTGTTTGGGTCAAATGTTGGAAACTTCAGCAGGAATTTGAGGAGTACATGGAGAATTTTTTTTTCTGCATTGGTTAATGATTATTGGACAAAGCTGTCAGGATGTTCTCTTGGAACAGGGTAACTTTAGATAGATTTACTTTGCTGGTATGTGTGTTTGAGCTTCCTCATAGCAAAAACAATCGACTTGATTCGCAGATCAAGTCTCCTAAATTGACACTGACTTTTAAAGGAAGATGCATAGAAAAGTTTGATTGATTTGCTTTGAATGTGATCACAAGAGACAGGTAAGGGGGCTTATGTGTGGGCACCGCACTAATATTATCCGTTTTTTAATTTGTAGCATATAAGAAGGATTCTGACTCTATTTTCCTCTCATTCTTCTGTCCTCTTTATTTTTTCAGATTCCTTTTTTTCCTCTTCGCCTGTATCTCTCATTCAGTCTCCTCAAGGCAAGTGTATAGTTTTCTTCTGCTGTTGGCCTGCTTTTCTATCATTTTTATCTTCTCTCCTCTATATCTTCTTCTGTTCCATCTCTTCTAAGAATGCCATCTCTTGCTCAGCTGCAGCTACGGTGCTCTCAATCCCTCTCTCTAGTGCCACCCTCCTGAGTAGGTAGCCACACCAGAGTAGGGTGTCAAAGTGAAACTATTTCGGATACTCGGAGTACTCCACCTAATATCACACAATAAAATGAAGCAGAGGACAGGAATATAACTGGAAGAAGCCATTGTTTCATTCATGGGAAGAACAGTAATCATCAAAGCCACGTATGCCGTGCCTGTAGTTATCCATTTACTTGGCAGTGAATGTGAGTGTACTCTCTTTCACATTGCTGCTCATAGATTTTGGACCAAATTGTAAATTAACATGGATATTCACTTTCAGTCGTGCATGACACAGTTGAAATTCTCCACTGTAGCAACCTCAGAGGCACTGTAATATGACCTTGCACTGGTCCTCTGGTGCCCCTAATAGCCCTGCTTGTTGAAATCCAAAATAAACATCCAGGTCCCACCTGTTGACAGCTGTTTTGATTATTGTAATCACTGACCATAATCATTCTTGAGTATCCTCCAGTATTCAATAATTTCTTACTCACTTTTCATTGTTGATTTCAAAGCCAAAGAGCTAATATAGTTTCAGTTGTCTTGTATGGTTATCAATCCGTAAGTCGAACACTCGCTACAAACAGGAAAGCAAAGCCCTCACAGATGCTTGAAATGTGCTCTTTCTTAGTCTCTTAACAGCTGGCCCTTATTAGAACAACGTTGCTGTGGATCTGGGATAATCCCAATCCCACGTTATTTTAACATGCCAGAGTTCAAGTTCACGTTGTATAAGAGCAGAATCCTAAAAATGGATCAGGTTGGTATCCCAGAGGAATCCTGTCCTTGATGTTCCTCCTCCGCCACTAACCGTTTATGGAGGCACCGCCTTCCCATCTTTACTCTTACTGCAGGTAGAGTGACACAGGGAAGGGATGGACTACAAAACCTGCTCCAGGCTATCCCCTCCATGGCTAAGGCTGCTAGCTAAACATTTCTGCTTATGCATGCAATATCTTATCACAAGTTAGGAGAAGAATTCTCAATAGTTACCATTTAGTTATTTCATTATTACCTATTTTGCCTCATGTCTGCACTGCCTTTTTAGATTAATAACTGACTCAAAATCATGAAAGTTTTTATATTGAGATAATGACTGCAACAGCAGGGGTGTCAGCAGGTATTGAACAGTATTTCCTCTTTTGGACTTAGACAGCATGCGCTTGTGGTGGTTCTGATATGTACACCGGTGTGTGTGTGTGTGTGTGTGTGTGTGTGTGTGTGTATGTATATACTCTTTCATTTAAGATGTCTTTATGGCCTTGACAGACGATTTGATTTATTCATTTCTGTGTGGTAATTCTGCGCTGTTTTAAAGTAGTTTAAAGGAGGTACACTTATGATGCAGCATTAAGGGGAACATTCACAATATTCAAGATTATTTTATCTTCACTTTGTAAAGCAAGCAGCTTCCATTCTGTATAATTTAGATTCTTAAAGCATACATTATCCAACTGGCATGCAAAGAATAAAGGCAATCCATTAAACCTTGCAATGCATGACTGCTTCAGCTGCACCAAAATGGATGGTAAACATCCTGGGAATGCTGTTTAAAATACTAGTCTAAGTGCTGATTGCTAAAGTTTTTGGGGCATGCCTTTGGCTCAGAATAATGTCCTAGGAAAGTTACATGTTTAAAGCATTTGAGTTGATCAAATTAATTGCATATCAAGGTGAACATTTTGCATTCACCAGAGCTGCAAGTATGGCCCTCCACTTTAGCATATCTGTATGAAAATAGAGTGTGCCTTGATTTTTGTTTCCTCCCCACTTTCCCTCTCTTCCTCCCTACTCGTTTAATGAATGCAGACAAACGGGTGGCACTGGACTCTGAGAAGCCATCAGATGGTGTGCCTACCTCACTTCGATTTTCCTCCCAGCCAAGTTCGTTTTCTCCTGCGAATTATGGAAATGATAACTCTATTCCCTCAATTGGAATCAAGGATCGTAGTTTCCAAGAGAAAAGGGAACTTTTTGAATCATCGCTTGGATCGCAGAAACAGGACTCTTCCCCTATAAAGATATCTCCTGTGTCTGAGCGAATCAGAGCATTGGAAGCTCTGGCTGCAAAGCAGAATGATTCTGATTGGAGTGATGCAGGGTTTCCTCATTTCAGAGAACGCCACTATGAAAAGTCTCATTCTGAGATACATGGCATCACTCTTCGTTCATCCATAAAGAAAAAGCCCACATCAAGTGAGCAAGATTCTCCAGAATCTCCCTTTGAGATTCTTGGTGATGCTAGGCGTGGAAGTGACTTTGAGGATACTGCTGACTGGATGAGAGCTCATTTGCCACCAGCACCTAACTTCAACATTGGCGAATCTGACTTTGATCAAATGAAAGAGAGGTCTGTAATGCCCGAATGTCCATCTGATGAGACAAAGAGCAAAGATACAGATGTACAAGGAATTCCTTCATCTTTTGTAGGTGTACCTGATGAATTCATGGACAACCCTGATGAAGTGTCTAAACAAATGAATGATCATTCTAATCAGTCAAAGCAAGACACTATTGAAGATGAGTCAGAATTCGATCTCAGATTTTTACCCACAGCCTACATGTGGGACAAACAAGAGAAACCTGACATGGATACACAAGAACCACCATTCCTTTTTGAAACTCCGATAATTGCATCTGCTGCACCTCCTGATGGTTTTGAGGCTTCTTCCCTGGAGTCTCCACCTCCTGTTCCCCAGGCTGACCCTAGTGCAAAACAGCAGTCTACCACTCTAGGCGTTGGCTTGGAGAGTGTAGAGATCCTTGAAGCTGACAGCTCTGGCGAATCTGATGATACAGTTATTGAAGATGCAATTGGTGTCAGTAATGATGATGCTGTTGAGTGTGAATGTTCTACAGACAAGCAGACTATTCCAAATGTACAGGAGAAACAGAGTATTCAGGTGCCCATTATTAATGTAATTGAAACAGAAGAACAAGTTCTCAGTGATTATGAAGTGGAGCTTGAAGAAGATGATGAGCAGAGATATCAGATAATGCAGGAACCTGCAACAGAGGCTCCACAATCATCTGAGGAGCTTTCTGACATTTCAAGGTCAGAATTGGAAGACGCTGTTCCAAAAACGGAGGACATTTCCTCACCTGAAAATATGGCAGATTCTGATGGAGAGTATTCTCCAAAACATAAGATAATCAAAGATAATCTTAGCAATGACACGATTAACCAGACTTCCCTTCCTTCCAAAAGTCATAGCTCGGAGGACTCTCAGACACAATCAACAGTGCCACAGAATATAGATGAAATGTCCAGAGAATCTTCCTTCGACAATATAAAATCAGACAAAACATCAGAAATTGTACCTGACCTCCCACCTAACTATGAGGATCTCTCAAATGACTTTGAGTCCAGTGACATAGATACATACTTGGATCATTATACTAGTGAGGAACTGGCTTTAAAAGACCAGTTAAGTTCTGGTGTGTTTACTGTAAACAATGGGGATGCGAACGAGTCACTAAAATCCAACTCTCTTCAGCACAGTCATAATAATACTATGCTTGCTGAATTTGATGAGGCTGTTGATGCAGGTAAGCAGAATTATGATACCGGACCTGAGCCTTTTCCTGCTAACATTTCCGCAGATGTCCCTGTGGAGCCTCTGCTTTCTCAAAATAGCATGCCAAATCTTGAATTAGATGATCAGAGTATAGCTATCGAGGACAAGATGATGATGATGATAACCGATTCAGGGACTTTTTCCTTGACTGAGGAGGGGGATTACATGACTAGGCATGAAGTAGAGTTGCCCTCTTTCCAAGAGAGTACACCTGTTCAATTTCCCTCTTTTCATAATGATCCATCATGCAAAATCAGTGATGTGATCTCTGATTTTGTAGCCAGTGATTTAACTGAGGGACTATTGATGACCAATATTGAACAAGATGAAATAATCCAGTTTGATGATCCACGTTCACGGATATCTCCAGAAGCCATGAACATACCTGAGCCCACTGAAGCAGAATCTGAACAAAATAAAATGGTCCAAAGTGATATTCCTGATATACAGATATCTGAAGAGCCTGAAAACATACCTGAGCCCATTGAAGCAGAATCTGAACAAAATAAAATGGTCCAAAGTGATACTCCTGATACACAGATATCTGAAGAGCCTGCAAACATACCTGAGCCCATTGAAGCAGAATCTGAACAAAATAAAATGGTCCAAAGTGATACTCCTGATACACAGATAT
>JANDJT010000206.1:12435448-12449151 GCA_024331685.1 Stegophilus panzeri | reverse complement strand
CTGAAGAGCCCACAAACATACCTGAGCCCATTGACACAGAAGCTGAACAAGATGAAATAATCCAGTGCAATGCTCCAGATATACAGATATCCCTAGAGATCCCAAGCAAACTTAAGTCCATTGAAGCAGAATCTTCTCCTACAACTGCAACAGATAGTTTTGTGGAGTTTATGAGAGAGTGTTTGAAATCACAGCAGGATGAGGAGTCCCAGAGCCTTGGTTCAGTGCAGACCACCAAGGAACATATATCTGTTGCTCCTTCTCCCCCTGCTATGATCGTGGACTTGGAGCAAGAGTGCCTTACAATCTCTGCTTTAAAAGAGCTTGGGAGTAGTCATGAGGAACAGGATGATCTCAGTATTCCTAAAGACATTCCAATCTCTGCAAAGGATCCAGTTTCACAACCTTTATTTCAGTCTGAGTCTTTAATTTGCCCAAATCCCTCTACTCACGGTCTTCCAAATGAGAACCAGCCAGATGCCTCGCTAACCAACGAGATCGAGGCAATCGACATCTGGGTGGCAGAAGCCTACCACCTTGCAGAGCATGTCTTGGCTCTAATACTAACCCACCTGACAGGTAAAGTCCTCCCCTTAGGCTGTCAGCCTGCTAACCCTGCACTCAAAGAATGCCCTAATACTAAACAAACTCTCTTAATCTCTCTTAACAGTTTGGATTTATACAAAATTATTATATTCAGTTGCATGCTATTGAAAAATTGGAGAGAAAAAAAAGGTAACTTTTGAGCATCAGAAAGGTTGTCGTTGGAATTGTCAGCTCTATTACGAATAAGACATTGTATTATTTTAAGTGTATTGTTGAGAACCTCTCCTACACAAACAGAAGAGAAATTTAACATCCTGACAGTTTGATAATATGGCGGTTCCCCCCCCAGTGGAAATGCAGCAAGTTGCGCTCTTGGCTGTCGCTACGTTCTCCACATGGCAAGCTTTATACTTTGTTTAGAACTTGCATCACAGCCTTTAAAACCGGGCAGAGTGGTTACATCCACAACCCGCAAAGTAGGGCAGTTCCAGATCTCAAGCTCTGAATTGGTGCAGCATTCTCTAGCCAAATAAAGCACTTTTATTATAATCTTTTAGCAAAGATTGAGGGCAAAAGACCCTCATCAGAAGTGACGTGAGTAAACAATGCTGAATAATCATTTTAATGTGCTTTTACACATTTAAATAAATACTGTGCAGTACGGAGTGTGCTGTGGGATAATGTTGAGTGGACCATTGCTGTGATTGTATTGATGTCATATTTATTATGCCAGGTGTGATATGCTTCATGGTTTTATATATAGAACGTTGGCATTTCTGCCTCTTTCGATCTTATGTCTGCAATTGGTTGTGAAGGCCATGAATAATCTTCACCGCACTAAATTCCACAGTGACGTTTATAGGATGTCCAGAAATCCGTAGAGACCTCAGTACAGCTGGAATGAGTACTAGGTTATGAAAACATGAAATTAGTTAAGCGCTCTAATTGCCGTTGCAAGAGTGTAAGCTTGAATTGATCGGCAAATAGAAATGCTGCCTTTTTCTGTTTGGTTGGATGTTTGTGGTCCATGTCACTTTTTTCTACCATTTACAAAACCTTGAGCATCCTCAGACTGGAGTTGTGTAAAGATTACTACAGGCAAAAAAAGCCAAAACAAACACCAGGCATCAGTGACCTTGTTTTATTCTTTCAAGGATGTCTGTAAAGCTGACTTGGAGACTTGCAATATTTTCTGCCAGGAGGATTTGTTTTAATATTGTTTTTAAAAAATTTCCCAGTCATTGTGGCTCTCCCAGCAGAACAAACAGCGGATCGCAATTTTTATGGATTTTGTTGCAGATTAGAAATGCAACATTTCTAGCTAATACAAACTTGCTTAGGGACAATGACATGCTGATGCTGTTGCTATTTTTAATAATATACATATAACATTTAAAATGGCACTTTTTATCTTCCATGTTCCTACGTGGGTCTGCCATGCCTATGAGGATTTTTAAATGTCTGAACACACATTGCCATGCACCCACTTTCTATAAATGCCACCTGTGCCTTTAAGAGCTTAACAGTGTTGCTACTGAAAAGAGGCCACTGCAGTTTGGCTACCGCTGGGACGTGCTGGTTTATCTGGGGCCGCTTAGGAGAGCGGTGGAGAGGGAGGGAGGGAGGGATAATGAATGAGCACTCAGTCCAGGCTGGCTCCCTCTGGGCACTAGCAATGCATGCTGGGAGAGACTCCGACCCCTGCAGAGAGCGAGACGGAAACCCCATGCTGGTGCTCATTGTTAGCCTCTGAGCATCTGAAATGGAGCAGTGAAAACAATGGTGTGCTTTCTAAGGCTCTGAATCATTGGCCTTGGTCCATTGTGTTGCAGTTATGTCAAGATGACATATTTTTGTAAACATTTTTAGTTTGTGGCTTGTTTATATATGGTAATAGCAGAATGTTTACAGTGGATAAATTACCTTCAGTAGATAGATGGCAATAGATATCCTGAAATAATAAAATAACAAGTTGTTGTAATGGAGACTATGGATACAAATGAAGCTTCATTTGAACTATAACAATTTTGACTTGAAGCGAAAAATTCAGTAGTAGCAAAATCCCTGTAAATGTAACATTTTGTAAGGAATAAAACACGATGTGGTGTGTTTAATAGGATGCAAAGTAGAGTTACTGTCACCACCCCAAAAGTTAATTATTTTCCTATAACGGCATGCCCGGATGTGTTTTTATTCCTTTGATACGACCGTAATTAAAATTTTTACCATTTTGTTACATTGAGTGATATGAGTCAGTCCTTTACCCAGCTTTCATTTTTTCCATCTCTCATGGTCTAAGATTGTGTAGAATGTCCATCTTGCAAGTCCCTGTGAACGAGTTGTTCCTATAGAAATGATCACATATTAGAAAGAGCATATTAATATAAACCTGCGATTTGAATTATAGCTGGCACTGTTGTCAAAGCTGCTCTTATGGAAAATGAATCAACACCATCTGATCGATCAGATTCAGGACTTCAACAGTGCTGTGGTATAAAATATTCTAAACAATGTTATGATCTAGTCAGTGCTGGTGCACATCTAAAATTCCTCATCTAAAATGTGTGTTTTCAATGAATGAATAGATTCCTTTAAGGGACTTTAAATGCACAGGCTGCTCTGTGCTCTGTGTCTGTATACGTAATCTATAGGGAGAGACTAGAGTCTAGAGGGCAACTTGAAACACAATATGTGCTAGCATGAGTCAGATCTTGTGCTGTAGTGTGCATGGAGGCGTCCTAGAACAGCAAGGAGGAACCAGAGATGAATGTTGCAAGGTTGTGAGGACAGTCTGCATCTCTGAGCAAGCTTGATGGCTCGAGAACGTTATGGGAAAATACGAGTGACACATGAGCGTGTAAGCTTTCCTGAGATGTTGAAGCACATTATGCTGAAGGCATCTCTGCATGTACAGGCTGTCAGTTATATAAGACTTTCTTAAAAGGTTCCTTTAACGCTTTAGTAGAGGCCATTTTCAGAACTGAGACTTACATAATGGACCCATAGAGAAAATTTGAACGTTGCTTTTCATGTCAAATTTGTTAGCTATTACTAAATCATAGGTGATTCTAGTACAGGTTTGGCAAGTCTGTGCATGATCTGTATTAATTGTTTTCTCTCATGTCTCACCACACACACACCAACATACCACATTACATATATTCTCATGGACACATCCATGCACACACACACACACACACACACACACACACTATTACACTATACAAACGACTACACACACACACACATGCGCACACACACGCATTCTCTGTCTTGCAGTGTATGACTTGGTGTACTGGCGGGACCCTAAAAAGTCAGGCATGGTGTTTGGCATTTCCCTGCTACTGCTGCTGTCTCTGGCAGCGTTCAGCGTGATCAGTGTCATCTCCTACCTGCTCCTGGCACTGCTCTGCGTCACCATCTCCTTCCGTGTCTACAAGACCGTCATCCAGGCCGTGCAGAAGTCCAACGACGGACACCCCTTCAAGTAAGCCAAACGATTCTGACTCCAAGTTGGTTATGAATAAGAAGTGCACTGTGCCTTAGTATCTCATGGGTTTTAATGGTGGAAGCCAAATTAGGGGCAAAAACAGTGCAAAACAGTTCATGGTTTGAAAATTGCCTAGACTTTGTTTAAAATGATGCCATGTTGTGCAATTTTCAGAGAGAGCTGGGGAGTTATTTGCACAGTCAATATCCTGCAGCCCTTTGTTACACAACATTGCCCTGATTTCGCTGTTTGATCTAGACGAGGCTTTACGTAAACAATGTTAGGAGCAAGTTACTCCCTGTGCTTTCACATATGTAGTGTTTTGTTTTTGTTTTTTGTCTGTTTGAGTCGAACCCTTTTGGTGGGGTTTGTTTTCAGACAGGTTTTTAGACACAGCAGTCACACTTGGGTGCGAACCAACAACCTAACCAAGAATGTCTGAAATTCTTTCTGAAAGTATCGGTGTGTCAGGAAGCTGGGATTATCAGCACTGGGAGTAATTTACAGGTCTGGTATGGAAATTGTGCGATCAGATACAGATATTATTCTATAAATTTGGATGGGAAAGTTTTTAGATTTTTTTTAGGGTCCAAGTTGAAGAACTTTTATATTAACTGCTTATTCCTAATGCCATAATACACTTATGAAAGATACGTTAGCCATGTAATGCTGTGGGGGTTTTTTTTTTTGTTTGTTTGTTTGTTTTTTTTAAAACCCTACAGTCAAGTTAAAATATAAGTACACCCCATGGAAATTGTTGCCCTTTTTTTTTTTTTTTTTTTTTTTTTTACATTTGGACAAACATTTGATCCTCTTTGAAACAGTGCCTATTAATAAAGTTGATACACTCTATCAAATGACGCATAAAATTGACATTTTGTAATAAAGTTCACAATTTAAATTAACAAAAAAAACAGATCAGTCACATGGAAAAAGTAAGTACACCCCTACATTTATCACTCCTTCAAATATGTAAAATTATAATCAGGTGTTCAAGATTGGGTGCCAGTGGTTAGAACCTGCTTAGGGAGTGCAAGAGGAACCTGTCTCATTTATACCTCTCTCATATCTAGTGTCTGGTCTTCCCTTTGTTACTGAGGTGTGTGGTGTCATCATGCCGAGATCTAAAGAGTTCTGTAATGCCTAAGGGATTTAAAGAGATCTCCAAATAATTTGAAATACATCATTCCATTGTAAAATGGCGCAGTCCATTCAAATAGCACAGATTTCAAAAGACACCAGTTTGTCCAGGACTGGCCGTCCCAGCAGATTCAGCTCAAGAGCAAACTGTCTGATGCAAAAAGAAGTTTCCAAGAAACCAGGATCTGATAGTAAGTCTTGTTGGTGTCAACGTGTATGCGTCTAAAATCAAAGAGATTGCACAAATTCGACCTGCATGGGAGACGTGCCAGGAAAAAGCTTTTGCAAGAATACAGTTGGCCAGTGAGCATCTAGGCAAAGACCAGGTCTTCTGGAATAATGTGCTCTGGACAGATGAATCAAAGATAGTTGTGTGGCCACAGTAACAGCAGACCAAAGACAGCTTTTCAGGAGAAGCACCTCATACCAACTGTGAAGCACGGTGGTGGAAATGTTATGGTTTGGGGTTGCTTCTCTGCCTCAGGGACTGGGCAGCTTGCATTCATTGATTGAATTATGAATTCTGCATCATATCAAAGAGTGCTTGAAGATAATATGAGGCCATCTGTTTGAAAGTTGAAGTTGAACTGAAAGTGAATCTTTCAACAGGATATTGATTCTAAGCACACTAGCAAATTCACCAAGGACTGGCTCAAAAAGAAGAAATGGAGGTTTATGGAATGGCCTAGTCAAAGCCTGGATTTGAATCCCATTGAAATTGCAGCCGAAAGAATATTGCACGGAAGAGTGGCCAAAAATTCCAGCAAGCCGATATCAGGGACTGGTGGACAATTATGCAAAAGACCAACAAGAAGTTATTTCTGCTAAAGGGCACAATACTAGCTTCTATTTTTATTTCTGTTGAATATATAATTGAAAAAGCTAATTTTCCTTGAGGTTTTGTTCAAGTATATCAACTTTTATTAATAGGCACTGTTCCAAAGATGAACAAATGTTTGCTTTTCAAAGAGGTCAAAAATTTCCATGAGGTGTACTTATTTTTTTTCACATGAATGTATTTATAGAAGTTTAGTATATTTTTGGGGAATATCAAATCAGGACCCTGCCATATAGTTGTGTACTTCATTAGTGAGAGTGAGGATTTTTTTTGAGCTTGTGAAACTTCCACAAAGCTGTCAGAGTTGCTGCCATCATTGTGCTTTTGTGTTGAGGACTGGGCTGATGAATGGTGTTTATCACTAGCTTATCTGTGTAATTGGGCTTTAGCCATTTTGCCACGTTGGTTGGCAAAGAGTTTTAGATTTTCTGGGATGATTATGTTGTTTCTGAGTAAAGTTTGAGATAATTGAGTCTGCTGACTGAAATCAAGTGGAGGAGGGCTGTACAGGGATCACTAAAATAAGTATATATATTTTTTAAGTATTACTATTTTTATGGAAGTTATTCTACCAGTGAAAGGGAATGGAAAGTTTATTCAGATGGTTAAGGGCCTTGTCCACGAACCTAGTAGCAGTGCCAGGGCTTGTACCAGTGACTTTCTGATCAGTTGCTTAGGTGAGCCACCCCTGCACCACAGAATTAATATCTACTCTTTTTCAGCAGTTATAGCTCTATATTATTAAACCTGTCATTTATTACAACCAAACATGTTCATTTTGTGCTCCATTTTTATCTCTGCTCTTCTCTGCATGCATGCGAAAGCCACAGAGACAAGAGGGTGTGTCTGCACTAAGTAGTGTGTAGTAATGTAGCTGCCTGGGTAATTAGGTTGACCCGTGTGCTTGTGGCAGGGAACTGATGGAGAAGGATGTCAGCTTGTCTCCTGAGACCTTCCGCAAGCACGTGGACGTGTGTTTGACCTACATCAACTGTGCACTCAAGCAACTGAGCCGCCTCTTCCTGGTCGAAGACTTGGTAGATTCCCTCAAGGTGAGTTCATTTAAATGATGCAGAAAGCTACTCTGGTCTCTGCCCCCATGAGGTTTATTTATGATGTGTATGTTTGCTAAATACAGTAAACTGCAGCAGATGATTGCTTTCAATTACATCGAGTCACTCCTTTTTGCGTACATTGCTACCCTCGCTGAAATTTGTAACACACATCCAGACTGTATGGGTGAGATGTGTTGATAAGCCTCTTTTGATCATGTGGTGATGGCGAGTAGGAGCTGGTGGTATTCAGAGGAAATAGCGCAGAGATTTAAAGAGCTGGAGAACTGACCTAGAACACTCTGCCCTCCAGAGAGAAAGGAGCAGTTCACAGATTCTATAACTGGCTGTCTGTCGTTATGTCACACATTCGGGCACAATAAAACTATTCATAAGCAAATGATTACCAACCATCTGAAGTTTGAGCCTAGTTTGGAAGGAATCTGTTCTGGTTTGTTGACAGTTTAGTCTATTTATCTAGCACTTTACTAACAGTGTTTATTATGTTTTTTGCTTGCCTTTTGATCGTTTCAGCTGGCTGTGGTCATGTGGTTGATGACATATGTGGGTGCCGTCTTCAATGGCATCACCATCCTCATTCTTGGTAAGCTTCGACATCCTTGGGAAGCACTGTGCTAGGTTTAAAGTGCACCTATTATGGTTTCTTAAGTATTACTTTTCATGTGGTGTGTGTTATAGAGCTGTTTGTGAATGTAAAACGTCTGCAGATTTTCAAAAATCAAAGCGCATGACAGAGTTTTTGACTCCCAAAAGAAGGAAGCGATTCCAAACAGCTGAAACGAGTCGTTAGTAATTCCAGACTTACTTCCTGCACACACCTACATAGGTTTGTAACAAAAAAATCCACCTCTGGTCTTCATCGGCTGCTCGCTGACAGCGGTAGACCAATCACAACAGACTGGGACATTTGACCAATCAGAGCAGAGTATGTGGAGGAGTTTAGAATGAATCTTTTAGAACGGATCATTTAACGAGTCGTTTTTGACACTGGGGTGGGGGATAATACTGCAGTTTAAATTATGAGCACATTAAAGTGTTTTTTTTTTTTTTTTTCTGACCTTGGATGTATGTAAATCTATCATATGAGACCTTTAAAACAAAATTAGGCACGTTTCAAAACCGTAATATGTACACACGTGCACAAGGCTGATCTTTCAGAAATAAATCATTGCTAATACTTCAAGCCAAGTTTATTAGGAACTTCTTATTCTTTTTCCAGTGGACATCTTTGCCTTCACTTTACCACCATTGTATGAGAAATACAAGGTAAGCGCTCTCTTAAGATTCACCTTTGTTGTTTTTCATAAAATACGTTGTTGAAAATTATTCTTTGTGTAGTAGTATGAAATGTCACAGGCATCCTCTGCAGCTGCATTAGATGCAATCAGAAAAGATAATTTAGAGCTTTTACTCCACTTTCCTTTTTTTTCTGAAAGTTATGCTGTGACCTCAAAACCATGATAACCCACTTTCATGTCCCCATAGTGAACTGAAATGAAAGCCTGCAACACTTCAACTCCGACTTAAAATGTGTTGAAAGGAGACATTTACTTATCAACCATTTTGCATGATCTTTAATCTGTGCCTTTTGTCTTCAGACCCAGATCGATCGCTACATCAATATTGCACGCACTCAGGTTAATACTGCAGTGGCCAAGTAAGTTTCTTCTTATTTATCTAAATATGTAATGTGCAGTAAAGGTGTATAAAACTTGTATGTAAGGAAATAACAAATGACAGGGTGGTGTGATGCCGTAACCACCCAGAATCTTTCAATAACAGCATGTCCCAAAGCGTTCTTTAACAGTTTATTGTTATATTTAATGTTGTGGAACATCCATGAGACAAGTTAATTATAGCAGCTATAAACTGTCATTCCCTCACCAGTGTGTCTCTCTCTCTTTCTCTTTCTCTCTTTCTCTGTCTCTTTCTTTCTCTTTCTGTCTCTCTTTCTTCTCCCCCCCCCCCCTTTTTTTTTTTTTTTTTTTTTTTTTAAATTGAGTAAGGCAATTTCCTGAGAAACTATGTACAGAATGCAAAGACCTCTGTCTGAGGAGGGGAAACTCCCTTTATTGAACTTATTCTTTAAGAGAAAACCTAAAGGAATATAATGTTTCAGAATAGCTTCTGGCCGTTACAAGGCACTAGAAGTTATGACTCCTTCCATAAATGTTAAAAGAATTTCTCCTTATAGAAAGCCTTACAATATCGGTGATTTATCAATTTTTCTTTGTTAAATAAGAACACTTTTTTTAAAAAACGTATTGATTCTTAGCCTTTGATTGTGTGGTGCATAAAATCATGCATTGCGCTGCTGCCACATGCTTAACTGATTAGATAACTGCACGGAAGTGTACATGTGTTCCTAATAAAGTGGATGGTGAGTGCAAGTGCTCCTTGTGGGCAGTGGATGAAAGACATTGAGGGAAAAGTTTGTCATGTAATGCTTGACCTGATTTGGAAGATTTGTCTTGTTACCACCTCGAACATGTTTACATGAACATTTAGTCATTTGGTAGACTGTGTTCATTCTAAGTCAAAGAGATTTTAGATTTGAGACAGGATACAATCCAGGCAAGTTGAGTAGTTCAAGGACCCTTGATCTAAAATGTGAGCTTTTAAAAATGTTAGCTTTTAAAACCTGACACAATTCTACAAATTGTGTAGTGCACACAGAGTTTAAATGTAAATGTCAAATGACAACTAACCAAGTAACCTTAATGATCTCTCTATTATTTGTATGTACAGTATGTATGACACACTTGGAAAAAAGTATGGGTTTTACAAAAAGGTCATGGCCCAAATGTCTTTGTAAAATCAAGCTAATTAACCAATGACATCTAACCATTAATTAATATAGTCTGAGAAAAGGTTAGATAAAGTAAAATGTAAATAAATTTTAAAAATCTAAGTTCGCCTTCACCTCTTGTTTCACTCGGATGAACTTGAAGTAAAATATAAGGGGAATAAAAAATTTCTCCCATATTTTCAGTGTGAGATGAAGCTAATTTACCATAACGACATTTGTTTTATAACCTTTTTCTATTTATTAATGCAGATCGATGTCTTTCTATTCGATTTAAAATTTATTAACTTCATTCATTTCTCTCTTTTATTAACCAACCAGGATTCAGGAGAAGCTCCCCAAAGCAGCGAAGCGCAGTAAAGCAGAATGATGCACCTCTCATCCTTTCATGACCAACTCCAGAATCCCTGTATCTCTAGCTCCCACCCCTCCCCAGTTTAACCTCTCTTTATAAACCTCTTACCAGCCATGTGCACTGAACCAGCTAGTCTCTTAAAATCTCTGAAGCTTCTCAATATTCTTCAATGTTAACTCCTGAAGCTTAATTACGAGCATGAGGGAAGAAGATGCTTGGTGAAGATGCGTAACTAAAGCTGGTGACTCAAATGCAGGAAATGATGTAATTCCACAACTGAATGTCCATGTATGGCACCCAACTTTGGGCAGGGTGTGTGAACTAGATTGAATCTGTGACCTGGTTTTGGAGTGTCCTAAGAGTTTGTGAAATAAAGACAAGGGTTTGACTTGGAAACAAATGTCTGTACTTAAAAATAACATATTTTTAAAAAATGTTACAGGAAGAAAATGGACAGATGTTTGCATAGACTTCCTCCCTAAAGACACGTACTAATTTATTATGAATCTGTGGCACACTGTTACTAGACTCGCACGTACAGACCGATCAGAGTATGGACACTACAGCAGCTGGGACGATTCGCTCTAGTTCGCTTTCCTGTACCGTTTTGGCGTTTAATTTTTAATTGTGTATGTGTATATATAGTAAGATTACAACACGCTCTTTGCTGTGAAGTAGTTTGCATTGCTTTTTATATTTAATATCAAATATCCTCTGCTGCCTGTTTAAGACTCGGGCTCTTGTTCACATGTTAATGTGTTATGATTATGATTATTAGGTCACATGTAGGGTATCTGCTCTTGACTCCCCAGGCTGTCATCTTAATGAGTAGTATTAATATTCTTATGCTCAAGTTATTTGTACGGAAGATTCAGAATCGTGGAGATGACGGTGCTGCCTGGTACTGCTCCGAAGAGAATGAGGAAGAAATGTAATTAGTTTTGGCACCCCATATAAAGGTGGTCTTTTTGCTGATCTGGGATCAGCATTCAGACCAGCAGTAATGACACTATGTAGGTGGATTTGAATTGGTATATTAAAGGTTTTGTTCATGTAACACATGCCAAAAGTTGGAAACACATCCTTGTTAATTGCATTTGTTTACACAGAAAGTGTGCTGATTACAATAGAGCTATTATAACATGACTAATGTGGCTTCATACATTCACATCTATAAGGGACTTAAATATAAGAGGAGAAAACTCAATGCACTTTTCTGATTGCCTGCGCAATATTTGGCACTGAATATTCTACCTGAATCTTGCTTTAAATGTACCTGGAAGCACTATTATCTTAGGCTTCAGTGTCAAAAGTACACCTGTATTTATTAATGCACCAACATATAAAATGAACACCGGATTAATAGAGTAACTACTGCTAATACTACTACTACTACATGTCTACCAACTGCTGAATGTTTCATACTAATATTTACACAGAATCCTGACTCGCATGCAACTCTGCGTGTTCATGTTGGAAGCTGTTTCAGTGCAGTGCAAATTTACTTCATATGGATTGTTTCATGAAGGTTTAGTTCCCTGAACATGGCATTGATGTACGAAACACAAGATCACCCTTAAAGCTTGACTGTAGTCACCTGAATCAGGATCCTGAATGTTTATTTAGGTCTTTTAAGGTTTTTTCTTTTTCTTTCTTCCTTTCTTTCATGTATGCATGCAAATAGCACACCCAGACACACTCATGAACAGGTGAAAGTGTGCATCATTTGTACCCGTGTCCTCGTGTTGCTGAACTAACATGTGTTATGTAATTCATGGGTGTGGTGATGCTTGAAGAATAAGATCATTTTTTAAGTTAAAAAAAATTCAACTTCCTTCCTTTCCCCAACACTTAAAGAATTTTTTTTTTTTTTTTTAAATAGGTTCAAACCTCTCTCTTTCATTCTATATAGACAGTGTGTCTTATAAATTCTCCTTAGTGTGTCAGTTACAAACCTGCATATTTTTTAACTTAAAAATCTTATAATCTGTCAGCATGTTTGCTGTCGTTTGTTTTGGAGTTTCTCTCTTGGGAATGGAGTTGCAGAAGTCATGTTTTCTTTGGTTGTTTGCTTTTGAGTCTAGATGTGATAACTAATATCCATGTTCAGTTTGTTAGCAATGAATTAAGTTCATCTGGGTGCTTTGAGGGAGGGGGGATGGGGGGGTTCATGTAATTGTCAACAGGAAATTAATAAAAATGTTAAAAAAAAAAGAAATTATGCTTCTGGTTTTCATTCAGTACATCAGGTTTGTTTTGGGGGTTGTTTTGTAGAGAATTCATCAGTAAATCTTGTTAGTCTTATAAATGAGAAACATGATTTTCGTGTATTCCAAGTTACAGAACTATATATAGAGAGAGAAGCATGTGTTTTTTCTTTGCAGCTGGCATAGTGCATAACAAACCACCGTCAAAGTACCGTGGTTTTCCGTTCACAACAGACTGCCAGCATTAAGATTAATGACAGAAATCCTTTGACATGATATGAATGTGATCATTTGAACATCGCCATCTGGAGTCCAAACAACACTGAGTAAGAATACAGAGCAAAAAAAAAAAAAAAAAGGTATGTGCTTAAATAAAGGAGATATCAAGTTCATTTTCATAACTTCCACTTCACTTTAAAAAAAAAACCAAACAAACCAAAAAAAAAAAAACACATGGATGCCTTCACTTCACGTACACAAGAACATGACAGAAATTGGTTGCATCTTTTCACTCAGTTTGTGGAGAATTTAATTGCATTATTTAGACTATAATCAGTGGTCAAGTCACAAAAAAACTGCTGAATCTACAGGATAGATGGCAAGCCCTGATTACACACATTCCCTGAGACATGGACTTGTGTCCCTCATTTCATTTATGATATAGCAAAGGGCCTTAACCTATATTTATTTCAGTAAGACATGATCATTTGGAAAATCATACCTAATCAATAGGTAGTACTTTGCCAGTAGGTAATAAGAATTTTATCATGTGTGATATTTATTAATCATGTGTTACTTAAAAAAAATATATATTGAAATGCATGGAACTGTTCAATCTACACACAGTGTGTGTTTTACAAGGTGCTGCTCTAGAAGTTATGCTTCATAACAGTTACCTTGTCCCCCCCACCCCCATAACAAGTGCTCTGTTTAGTGCTGAATGTGCGACCTACTGCATTGCTGACCCCATGCAACATGATCCCTCTGGTACTTTAAACCCTGCAATCTGCAACAATCAATAATTCTCACCAAAGACTGCACTGTACAAATACGGATGCATAAAAAGGTGCTTAGGCAGGGCTCTACGGTAACAATTTCTTTTAGGAGCACAGTCAAAAATTTAGGAGCATGTTAATGTGCCACAATATAACAGAAGTAGGCATGAGAAAACTGCTTGTCAATTATGACAGAATTTAGGAACATAGTGTGAGCCATGACAAATTAATTTACCTTCTGATAAACTAAATT
>JANDJT010000206.1:12424895-12435303 GCA_024331685.1 Stegophilus panzeri | reverse complement strand
TAAATATATTTAAAGCTACACTATTAGACATTTTCCACTGTCATGGTTCTGGGCTGGAGTCAGTTCTCGAACCACTCATCTCATATAGGATGTGATTGGGTGACTTCATTTACCCGTCAGACGCAAAGCGCTTTAGTTTAATGGTGTTCATTAGGGATGCCCGATCAAGATTTTTACAGTCGATACCGATTTCTGGTCATCTTGATCGACCGAAACCGATCCATCTTTTTTTTTGTTTAAGCTTTAATCAGGAGGTCTGTCATAAACAGTTAAATGTAAGCTCTCTACTCATGGTCACTGTTAATTTAATTAAAATAATAGCATTGATAAATACTGTTAGTTAATTGATAAATAAACAAGCAGCAAATATTTATTTTTAAATATCTTAAACAATAAAGAGTCCTAATTAAAAGTACATTAATATAAAAATTATCCATATTAGGAAAATGAAGGCTAATAGCCTTCTAAGGAAATAGCTTACTAAGCTTAATTTTAAATTGATATTAAATGCAACCCATAGTAATTAAACATTATTTCATTTCTCATTATTTATATTTTATGAATTTATTATAATATCTATTTTTTTATATTAAATGATTTATAACTTTATTTATAACATTTTCTGTCTTTACATTTTATCATTTTTTTTGTTTTGTTTGTTTATCAGTTTTAGATGGGTTTTTCCAGCACACTGTTGCCATGTCTGCTGATAATACTGCTTTTTTTGGGAGATTAAATCAGAACATGGAAACTGGAGTTGACTGTTCTAGTTATATCTGGCAACCGTGAGCTTAAATGAAGTAAATGCGCGATCAGAGTTAGTGAAGGAGAGCGGCAGTGTACTGTGTTTACAGACTGAACAGTTGTTATTCTTGATTATGATTGGTGAGGAATTATTTAATAAAGAAGTTTGAATTAAACCCACCTTGTAGTGTTAGCATTATTATTAATTTACTCCGCCCGACGCCACTGTGTGTACACGAGAATGTCACAGTCGCAGGTTCAGGTCTTTTTGCGTGATCAATAAAAGACGGCGGTTTGTGAGATCGGCAAATTGAAGTGAAAGTAACTGTAGCTAGATGCATTTTGGACTTGTAGTTTTTATTCCGATTGTATTATACAACTCCGACCAGGTCACTCGCACCGGTGCGAATATATTTTTTTTCCACAGTCGCACAAAGTACTTTTCAGTCTCAAATGCGAGTGAAATGGTCACACTGTAGAGCCCTGTTAGGTCCTTCATTCGTATTCAAGCCAGTGACATCATTCCTCTGTAGGAAACAACTTTACTTTTCTCCACCTCCAAGAAGATCATTGCTTAATAACTGAAATCATGTTGTGAAATCAAACAAACAAAAAGTGCACAGAAAAAATTGTATCAAGCTTTCATTCCCAACTAAAAAGCTGTGGAGATCATATTTTGGCTTGTTCCAGCAATCTTCTTCCTGAGTGCAAGAAAGCATGCCACAACCCTCATTGTTCATTAAACCTGGTCGATCTCAACCTTAGTGTTAGTCTGTGCTACGTGACTGTGATCCGAGCCTGAGAAGCAGTTTTCAGCGTGAACGAAGTGTAGCGTTGCTTGGCTGTAGCTCTCCACTGCCTGCTGCTTCTCCTCGGCACTATAGTTCAGCGAGTGAGGGTGGACTTGCTGGATGTGCCTCTTGATCGTGCTCACCTTCAGAGTTGCTAGAGTAGTGCCGCACACCATACAGATCAGCCCGTGCCTCCTGCAATCGTAGTCCATCAGGTACTCCATTCGCCAGCGCACCTGGTAGTTACGCCGCTGGTCCTTGCCTGGGTAGTGGACGTTTCTCCCGATAATGGGCGCGGACATGATCTTCGTCCTCTCCCCATCTTCCTTCTTGATGCCACTCTGCCAGGCGGATGGTTTTACGGACAACGTCTTGCTTTCAACAAGTGCGTCACTGGGGGAAGCTTTAACCAAAGACAGAGAGGAGTGGTTAATCTAAAATTGTAATAAATGTACCAAATTTCATTGCAGGAATGAAATTTATGTCTCTTGCATACAAGTCATATTATGGATTAAAAGAATAGTCTAGTTTTTTCTTTGAAGCCTAATCTCTATTGACCGCATATATAGTATATGCGCATGTGTGATTTCAATAGTCAATAATGTTGATACGTTTCCCTGCACTAAGAAAAGAAAGCAAAACCTGTTTACGCAAAACTCACTTATAATGCAAGTCTACGGACATAATAAATATTTGGTCAAAATGTTTTTGGAAAAGTTTTCATGTATCCTTGAGTCAAATGTATTTGTAAAAAAAAAAAAAAAAAAAAAAAGCTCTAGCTTTGTCCTTTTGGAGATGCATCCATCCATCCATCCATCCATGCTCCATACCACTTATGCTACACAGGGTCATGGGGGAACCTGGGGGCGTATTACAGAAATGATCTATCTCAAGTCTTAAGTTAGGATCTGATCAGTTAAATTAGGATTTTTCACAAATTTGTATTACAGAAGCAAATCTTAACTTGATTTAGGATCCTTATCTTATAAAATCTTATCTCTCGTTAAGAAATCTTAAACTGCTTCATCGAGTTCGATAATCAACTCTCAGGTCTGTTACCAAGCAACCAACTACAACCAACAACTGCGACATAAAATTTCGTAGTAATAGTAAATCACTTGCACTATGACTTGTGACGGTTCGTTGGTCGCAATTCTTGTGCTAACTGCATTATCATATTTCATGGACGTCTGTAATTAAAGCACAGCACATCATCTGGGTACTCCAAAAATCTTTCCACCATCAAACATCACAGTTCTTCGTCTTGCATCATTAATAAATGTAACGGCGTCCTCGGACATGGCTATTGTAATGTGACTGTTATTGTTGGCTTTAAAATAGATTTTAAATTAGGACACCAGTCGGGTTGTCCTAAGGTTAAGACACTTTTTTTTTTTTTGTCATGTAAGGATGCTTCTGTAATACCCTTTTCCTATCTGTACTTAAGATAAGATAATGCACTTAGGAAATGTTATTCTGTAATAGCTGTTGTCCTAAATGAGGTCCTAACTGAAATTTCCATGGTTACCAAACAGATAAGATAGGATTCTAAAGTTAGGATCTTTCTGTAATACACCCCCTGGAGCCTATCCTAGGGAATTAGGCAGGGAGCACCCTGGATAGGGTGCCAACCCATTGCAGGGCACAATCACACACACATTCACACGGGCAATTTGGAAATGCCAATCAGCCTACAGCACATATCTTTGTATAGGGTAAGGAACCGGAGTACCCGGAGGAAACCCCTGTAGCACGAGGAGAACATGCAGAGAACCAACACAGGATGGAGGAGGGATTCAAACCCCCAACCTTGGAGGTGCGAAGCAAGTGTGCTAACCACTAACCACTAAGCCCCCGCCATCAACACCCCCCCATAAACCTCTTTAAACCATTCTCTCTTGTATTTCTTGGGTTTTAGCTTTGAAGTCACCTTAGGATGGAACTTAATGAACAACTACCCTCAGACTTCCGTTATACGGGTGTTTTGAATAAACAGGTTCATGTTCTTTTCTCAGTACAGAGACATTTTCTGAAATTCTTGTCTGTGGAATTTTGCTGCAAATGTGGTGGATAGAGATTAGTTAGAAAATCTGAAGTACTCATTTAACCACTTTAGTCTTGTAATATCATGAGGCTAGAAACAATTTTAGGCTTTGATCAATTCAGCTCAGTGTTCTGCTACTTCACCCAGTGAAGTTTGTGTCTTTACCCTGTTGTGAATGTGTTTCCGGCTCCTCCGTGGCCAAGTCCTGGGTCCAGGCACTGGCTATATCTTCTCTCTCTCTTTGGCTGAGATTGCTGGTCTCAGGGTGACAGTCCTGTATGTGCCTGCGAAAGCTGCTGACTCTCACCACTGGCAGCTCCTCGGAACACACCATGCAGAAGCAGCCTGGCATGCTCGGAGGCCCAATAGCAACCAAATAATCCAGCCGTAGATGCCATGGGCAGCCTTTTTTTAACCTGGTGTTAGGGGTGAGGTGAGAAGGGGCATCTGATTCCCTCCCAGACCCTCCGGATGGCTCTGTGCTGTGCTGGAGAGAGTCAGGCTCTGTGGCAGGGAGCGGTACTCGGCTGTTCACGCTCAGATCTTTGGTGTCTTGCTCTGTCTTGACATAGTCTCTTGCAGAGTCTGTGAAAGGACATATATGGAAAGGAGATACAAATGTACCTTAATTCAGAAAAATGACATAAAAATAGCTGTGACACTGTATACTGTATATTGTGTGTTCTCAACTCCAGAGCTGGAAGTGTAGAGATGCCACAGTACATAAAAGACAGAGCGCAAGGCTGGTATTGAGCAAGAAGGAGTTAGTTGAGGAACATGTGACCAGATAAAAAGGAAGAAAAACAAACTAGACGGTGTGTGACCTGCAACAGAATATGTAATGAGTGAAACCACATTAAATTAGAAGATAAAACTACTCAATCTCCAATCAACTTCAGTCCTGCGGATCAGTCGTCCGGGATATTTCAAAGACCTGATCCATCACATAAATAGTTTAATGTTTAGATGACGATTTGGTGTTTTAGTGAAGGGAAATCTTAATGATGCAGGAGAGTGCCTTTTTTTAAATAGCCCTTTCCTCATACATCTATTCTTTCATGTTCCTGTTTCTGTTTTTCCCCACTTCAATGCATCCTTTAATTCCAGTCTTTCACTTCCTGTGGCTTCTCTACACTTTCCTGTCCAAAAGTTCCAGGTGTTCTCTCACCCTGGCTTTGGGCCCAGCTCTGCAGGACTCGATGTTTCTCCCCTGCACTGTACACCAGTGAGTTGGGATGCTGCTCCAGCACATGCCTCTTGATGTGGTCGAGGTGAAGCGAGGGCAAGGGACGGCTGCACACCATGCACACCAGCCTGCCCACCTCTGCCTGGTACTCCATTAGGAACTCCTGGCGGAACCAGGCGTGCAGCGAGTCGTTCACGTAGCGCTCTAGTATCTCAGTCAACACACTCTGAGTCTCCTGAGCCGATGAGGAGCTCATCACGCTAGGCTCAGACTGGGACTCAGTTTTAACTATCACAGCACTGCCAGGCTTGTCTGGAGGAAGTGGGGAGATTATGTCATATCTGCAGCGTACATCTACAATGAGCGGTATATTTTATAATACTGCATGTTTGAGTAAACCCTCTTTATAGAGAATACATGTCATATGTAATATATCATTAATACATTTAAACTTGAAATTTAGTCCTTTTAAGCTATTTGTTGTATTGTACTTTAATCTTTATTCTCATTATTTTCTCTTTGTCTTTTGTGGTTTTCTTTTTGTCATTTATTTTTGCTCTGTAAATTCTGCGCAATATAAATAGAACTTCTGTTTCTTATTATTACTTATGCACATCCACCCTTACAGATTTGACGTAAATACAATCTATAGGCTTCTTGGGCCCACTGAAAAACTACTTTAAACTTGAATCACACACCTGTCTCACTGGCACATTCAAGCGTCTCCTCCGGCTCTGAGGCGATGGCTGAATCTGCACAGGATGTCTGACTAGTCTCTAGATTCAGATGGTTCTCCCAACCCGAACGGATCACCTCCTTATCGGACGCGCTCCACAGCAACGAATCGGGATGCTTCTGCCTGATATGTCTCTTAATGGTACTCAGCTTTAGAGTGGCTAAGGAGCTGCCACATACCATGCAGATCATCCCATTTCTCTTGGGGTCAAAGTCCATCAGGTACTCGGTTCTCCAATGCTCGTGGTAGTAACGGCGGTGGTCTCGACCCGGGATACGACTGTGGCCAGTCCGTGATGCCCAGCCTGCTTTGGCTGGAGACGTTTTGTTTCTAGATGGCCCCAGAACAAGGGACAGGAGGGAGGGTGATTCAGGGCTCTCCGAAACACTCCAGTAGCTCGTCCCTGGTGAGTCCACATGAGTGATCAGACCAGCTTGACTGTCATCTCTATTGTGACCATTGGTCATGTCATCTTCACCTGGAGCAAAACAAAAAGAAAACATATCAACTTCAAGCTCAAGTTTATATTCCTATGACCTGTTTATATCAAATCTGCATACATATGTTGTAGTCAGCCAGGATAAATGACAGTAAATGACATAATAGTCCCCTAAAATAAAGTCAATGACAAATTATCTTAAATGATGTTATCTGGATAATATAAGGATGTAGTATATTTGCAAGATAAAAAGATAATTCCGATACAACTGGTGTAAATCACTCTGGTGTGTCAAATGTGGAAGTAGAGGGCCACAGTTTGGTGATTTTCCTGTCTGGGTAATCATCAGGTTTAGTCGGTGTATTACTAATTAACATCTGACTGATCAACTCAGTTAAATGACCACACATGGGTGCCGTAGGAATTTGTCAGTTTAATCCACTGCCCTGGACAGTTTTATTCTGGCACCAGGCAGTTGTGTTATGCAAACTATGCTGTACTTTTATACCTACACTCAGCCTACACAGCTTTTAGGTTGCCTATCCTGGTCCTCTTCACATTTTAGTGGGTTTTTTTTCCTGCTCCCAACACACCTGATTCAACTAATCTGCTAATAAACAGCTCTTTTTGAGTCGGAGTGAGGAAGATGACCATGGAAAACACTAAAAACGCAGCACCGAGGGCTCTCCAGGACCAGGGTTGGGAACCCGTGGCCTGTCCGAACAGCGGCACCGTTTACTTCCGCAGGGACAATCGGTAGATGCGCTCATTTCCGCTGGGTGGCGACTGCGTACCGCTGTACAGGCATGGCATGGCACTGGATTCCGCCTTTGTTTATAGTGGAGCCCGTGAAGGCAAGGGGCCATGCTGCTGTGCGCTATTGTTCATCAACCGGATTAACGCGGCAAACACACACTGCTCTTCGATCTGTTTCAGCACTCTGCTTGTGAACGCGGCGGTGTTTACCTGCTGCGAGCTGTGCCGACGCGCCGAAAGGCGGAGTGGCCTCCTCTCCCTCATCCCTTATTATCAATGAGAGGCTTTCCGTCTGGACCCCGGGCTCCGACTCCCTGCACTCGTTTTCTTCCATGCCTAGCTGATGTTAAACCGAACCAAGTCCACGCTCCGCGTACCAAACGCTGTTACGAGCGCAGTATTTCGAAGAAGCATGCGCTGATCGCTTGTGAAAGCAGCAGGAAGACGCATTCGCCTGTAAGTGTAAGTGTGCGCGGTGTCGCTCTGTGTGCGCGGTGTGCGCGCGGCTCAACTTCACTCAACTTTTACGCGTCCACGCGAGTTTCAATTCACACTTCATCCGATCGAAGTACTTATTAAATACTCATCAAATGTTCCAGTTGGCCTCCTGTGTGTGTTTTTCAGAGGCTCCGCTTGTCTTCAGGGTGGGGAGCCGAGCTTTGGGGCCCCTGGGGCTCCTTAAGGGGCTCCTGGGTAAATTTAAAGAGACAGTATGTGGTCACGTGGTTTCCGGACGGGGCCACTCAGCTAATGCTGTACAGATACAGTTCAGTTCAGCTGCAGTACACCATTTCACCTACAACAGTTTATCTGTAATCTCCTGCAGATACAACAGTTTAGACTTTGGCCTCTTAGTTATGTATCTGCGATTAGCAAAATATTTATTAATGTGATTTTTGACCGGGTTTTTTGTCAATGTTTATATTTGCTTTTACAAAAACGTCTAGTTTTGGTACTATCCCTCCATATATTTCCTCTGCCCATGAATAAGAAATCATGTCAAGTTATTAATGATCATGTCTAAGAAAAGCCCTAAATGCTATAACATACAGAATCAGTTGCTACACAACTGGTTGTATTCAGTATTTCAGTTGAATTCCTAACCTGCATTGTGAACATCTGTCAGTTTACACCATTTAAAAATATTTTCACACACTTTGAGTTGTTTTACAGTGTAACATTTACAGAATTGTATAATGTCATAAAGTATGAGATTAGCAATGTTATTAGCAGTAGTAGCTTAGTGGTCCTTTTCTTTCTGTCACACTTAGTTGAGTGGGCCTTGTGCTAATTAGTGTATTCGCCAGAAATATATGGACTTAACTGCATAATTGCATATTCTTACTTGTTAGAATTCACTTTATATCATGAAGTTAATATCTATAATTTTTTTATGTTTCAGGTTTGTAGGTAATTATCTATATTTTTTATATATATCACAATTACTCACACACAGTCAATGACGTTGACACTAGCTACAGATATTAGACATTTGAATTATTTTTCTTTCATGGCATGTACTGACAGAAACACCGTTTAGATAGAATGCTAATGTGTGTGTGTGTATGTGTGTGTGTGTGTGTGTGCGCATGGTGCCCAGTGATGTATTGGAGCCCCATCCATGGTGTAGCCCCACCTCATACCCAGTGTTCATAGAAGAGGTCCTGGATTCATCCCTGACCAGGATAAAGTGGTTAAAGAATGGCCCAGGGGCACAGTGATTTAATCCGGGTGCACACTTTGATTTTTAATAGTTGTTGGCGACTGTTGCTTGTCAGACTGTACGAACATGATCCATGCTGTAAGCCATATCACATTGTAGGATCTCAGTTGTGATTAATGTCAGACTGTACGACAGTCAAGAAGCGAAAAATGGACGCACGCAAGAAGACTTGTCCAGAGTAGGAGAAGCCACACTAAAGGACTGTGCCTCAAATCTTCCAACACTGCCAGAATTTAATCAGAGGAAAATTTTGATCGCAGCAGCCATTAATCTGCTGTCGGGGAACATGTCAAACAAGCGATCAAAGACTACAGATTTTGGCCTAGGATTATAGGAATTTTTTAGAATTCTCAAAATTTGTTTCAGTCGACCAAATCGTGGCCAAAATCGTACAATGTGAACCCTGCTTTAGGGGTTAACACATTAGGCTCACTCCTCTAGGGTTGGGGGTTCGAATCGCGCCTTAGTCCTGTGTGTGCGGAGCTTGCATGTTCTCTCTGTGCTTTGGGGGTTTCATCAAGGTACTCCAGTTTCCTCCCCCAGTCCAAAGACACGTGTTGTAGGTTGATTCCAAATTATCTGTAGCGTCTGAATGCATGTATGATTGTGCCCTGCGATGGGATGGGACCCCATCCAGGGTGTCCCCCACCTTGTACCCCAAGATCCCTGGAATAGACTCCAGTCTCCATTGCGACCCTTTGTAGGATAAGCGGTGTGGAAAAATGCATAGTGGATATGGAAAAATAACTCTTTAATCAGTTGTTCCACTGATAAAGAGCTTGATTCGTGGTAAATTCCCTAATGGATTTCTCTTCACTTTACAGTGCATTGTCGCTTTAAGAGTGCTCTACGTTTCCGCGTACACGCGCAGTAGCAGTAGGGCTCGAGCTCTCACATCCTGGTACTTTGCACTACATGGCAGCAGCGGGAGAGAAAGGATGATCCGGGAAGTGAACCCCACTGTCCTAACTGGACTCCCGCCTAAGCGTCTGTAAACAGTCCAGGGAAGTTAAGCCTTAATCGCCAGGTAATACACGTGCATGTATATATATATATTTTACATACGTCTTAAGCAATCGCTTTCTACCGCCGCGTGATTTTACTTCAAAGGCGGCAGTGAGCGGGCGGAGAGACGAAGAAAGGACAAGAGGAGGAAGAAGAATTGATAACATTGTAGCTGTTCGGTTCCAGACAACGACCGTGTATTGTTATTTTTCACAGCGGGCTTTTCAAGTCTTTCTTCAACAAAGCACATTCGTGTAGACATAATAATAACAATAACAATAATAATACAATAAATAAAAGAATGAAAGAGAGCCGACTCAAAACAAATGATTGAAACACTGGCGAAGAGATGCGATTTAAAGTGGCAGTGTCGTGTGTGTGTCCCCTGTGCATCCGCTTCACTATAACTGCAATTAGCTATTTTTATTTTCGTTATTTTCTTTCTTTCGTTTTCTTTCCCTTTATTTGAATTTCTTTCTTTTTTTTTCTTTCTTTCTTTTACTTTTCTTTCAAGCAACACATATCATAAGCAGACAAATACGTTATACATTTGACTAGTTGGCAATAACATTCAAAATGGCGGAAAATGATTAATTAACCGTCTCAAGAAAGCAGTCAACTGGCAAGCTAAATGTAAGCTTACTGTAGATAAATAAAATGTCACGTGCCTATACGTGTATTTATGTAGTAATTATTCTGCCTGAAAACAAACAAAAACAAACTAGACCCCCCCCCAAAATGCAAATATTGCTTTTAAATAGTAGTTATATAGACAATATGAGCACAAACTACAGTAACTGCAGTGCTTGTCTGCAGGATTTCTAAGCGGATTATTAAGCCATACATTTTTCATCCAATATGTACACTATAGTATATACACATTGTATGAAGTGTGTGTGTGTGTGTGTATATATATATCACACACAAACACTATACTAATCAATTTCAATTTAGCATCTGGCCAAATATTCAGATTTAATCTAA
>JANDJT010000206.1:12407124-12424795 GCA_024331685.1 Stegophilus panzeri | reverse complement strand
TATATATATATCACACACAAACACTATACTAATCAATTTCAATTTAGCATCTGGCCAAATATTCAGATTTAATCTAACATTGTTAGATGTTGCAGATGAATTCTAAGGTATACGTCAGGAACTGAAGCCAGAGGTACAGACTGGAAACAAAAGCAAAGACTTGTAGTAGTATTACACATATGCACTCAACATTTATAGCATTTGGCAGATGCCTTATCCAGAGCGACTTGCCTTTATCTTATTTGTACATCTGAGCAGTTGAGGGTTTAGGGCCTTGCTCGAGGGCCCAACAGTGGCAGCATGGCAGTGCTTGGGTTTGAACTCATAACCATCGATTAGTAGTCAATCATCTTAACCACTGAGCTACAACCACACTGTACATACTTCAGTCTGTCTTGGATTTAGTTGGATTTTAAAAAGTTACTTAAATTTGTACACCATCTAAATATTTATACACTCTCTACAACAGAGCGAACATAGGTTTGGTCATGTTGTATCAACATAAAACAAATGTCTGAATGTTGGACGTGCTCATTACAAGTTATGCAAAAAAACTGATTTGTTTTTTTTTTTGTTTGTTTGTTTGCAGGTTTTGCTTTTGGATGCAATTTTTGGAAAAATTGGAACCATGCTGCAGTCATTTACTGTAAGCCTAATTTTAAGTAAACACAGGGATGAAGACAGCCACAAATAAAATATAATGTGACACTGTTGCAGAGAAAGCATCTGTCTTAACAACGGACACCACCTTTGTTGGATTTGATGTGTACATCATTAAACTGTGGTGAGGGAGGAGGGAACAAACAGTAGGTATGTCTAAGACAACGACCTTGATGAGGCACCGATACCGGCCTGTGTCGGAATTCGATGAAGTCACTCTGGCCTCTAAAAGGGAATACTGGAGGACTAAGAAAAGGGAGCAAAGAGCAAAGCTATCCAAGGCCAAGAAGAAGGTTAAAGTGCCAAACACAGGAATCTGTAAAACTGTGTGTAGAGATGGACATGTTCCACAAATGTCTCATTCTGAATTTAGACCTACTTTGCTTAATAGTGATGGTTCATACCAAACACGTGTGGCACAAAATCAGAGCAAGGGTATGGTTATTTGTAAAAAGGAGATGAAAAACTTGACCACTGAAGAATCAAACATTGGTGCTTCTATGGCCAAACTTAATGGAGCACCACTCACCAAGGGCTTACCAGTGCCTGCAGCATGCATAAAGGTACACCCAAACAGCATAACACCTCGACATACACTGAACAAATCATCATCCTTTAATGGCAACCCTTCAAGCATTTCTCAGATAAGTGCTGTATCCCAGCTAGCACCAAACTGCAGCAAACAAGCCCCTCAAATTAAATGCTGTGTAACACCCAAGTCCTTGGCCTTTGTGGAATGCAAGTTTGATAAAAACCAGCGCTTCCTAGCAAGAAATGGTACCAATACAAATAAAAATGCTGGTGCCAATGTTCCAGTATGCAGCATGGTCGTGTGCAAAACCACAGAAGTGGCCATGACTGAAGAGGAGAAAGCTGCTAAACGTAGGGAGAACTGGCGTATCAAAAAACGAGAGCAAAGGGCAAAACGTGCCGAGAAGCTGAAGATGGATCGAGAGAAGCTGCAATGTGTTGAAAAAGGACAACAGGAAACGGAGAAGCTTTCCTGTGCTGCCCCAGCACATTCATTATCCGCTGTGAACACAATGGCTTTGAGAGGAGCCAAGCAACGTAACTCTGTGATGTCTGTTGACTCAAGACAGAGTGCTGGAAAACCATTACATTATGGAGTCAGAGTGGAAAGAGAGAAATTATCACCCCCAAGACCCTATAAACCACAAACAGTGGTTTTAAAACTAGCTGAAAGGCACAGGTTACTAGCCAAAAACCTCTCCTCTGTTTCAGTTTATAGCACAAATCAATTTCAGGATTCAAAACGAAATCATATGGCCATATCTTCAGGGGTTTCTTTGCAGCCTTTAAGATCTACCCAAGCAATTGGGCAATACAAAATGCCGCAGCAGAAGTTTGTCCGAATTCAAAGGCGGCGTGGTTTACCACAAGGGAATGAGACAGCTGAGGAGCGACTTGCCAAGCAAAGGGAGTATTGGCGTATCAAAAAGCGGGAGCAAAGAGCAAAGCGTTCTTTGGCATTGAAAGGCCGCTTGAAGGACCGGGATGCATTTAACTGGCGTGCAAAGCGCTACCAGAGCATAATGGAGCAAATGCGAAAGACACCAACAGGCCTCCAGAAAATGTCACAACCAAACAAAAACACACTCCTCAACACCTCTAATCCTATTAGTAGCTTTATCAAAGAGGATGGCACAGTAACCGTCACAATCTCACAGACTACAGCTGAGAAGGGTCCACCTGCCATAAGCTGCAGTTTATCAGCTGTGAAATCACCAGTGTCATCTGGTCCACCTATGTCACAAAATCTCATTAGGACCAGAGCTAGACCTGTTCTACATAGCATTCCCAATAACACAAATGTATCAACAAATCAGCGACGAACTCGAAGGTCAACTGGTCAGAACATTACTGCTTTTGATCCTGTTGTTGGGTCAAAAATAACCAATGGTACAGAGGATGCTACGATTCTTACAAGCTCAACAGAAGCCACCCAGACTGGAGACCTAATTGCAGAGAATAGGACCACTTATAAGACAGAGCTGAAGAGCTTTGATTCCTGTTCAGATGTTACCCCAGGTTTGGTCTCAACCCCATGTGATACCACAAAACAAGAACCTATTTATCCTTCAATAGCCATGGTATGTTCCCTCACAGAACAAAATCAGACTGTGAATATTGAAGAAATAAAATCTGCACCATCCTGCCCTGAGAATAGTGCTGAGGCGGAGCCTTGTTCGAATAGTGACAGTCAGTCTACCACTCTCTTGGTGGTGGCATCTATGAAAAAGCTCTTGGAAGAATCTCTTAACTCAGTAGGTGACTTTAATAGCTCTTCTATAGATAAAGGTGAGCTTTTGCCTTGTAAAACTGAAGATAAACCCTTTCTTCAGGAGGAGAAAGAAACAGCCAGAAAGCCTGACCTTACAACAACTCAGGAATTCTCTGCAGACATTTACTCTTCTGTAGTGGTCAAACAGAGTCCATCTCCTTGTCATTCTCCCCTGCAGGCACATGACTTTTCTTCTGACGGTATTGTCCTTTCATGCAGTGAGTCCTCTAGTCAGCGTCCTTGTACTGCCACGTGCTTCAGTAAAGGTCCACGAGATGAAGGATGTGAACTGCCTGTGGCTGTATGTGTGACCCCCTTACACAGGGGCACTTCAGTACATAGTGGCAAAACTTCAGGACCCCAGCGGAATTTTCCTCCTCAGGCCCGTGGAGGTCATCAGCTAAATGAGAACAGTGATCTCCAAAGAAAGAGAGAATACTGGCGAGTAATGAAAAGGCAACAGAGAGCAAGGAAGGCCAAAGAGATGGAGAGAGGAAAAGATGCTCTGCATCCTTCTCAGGTATTAAATCTTACTTCAGTTGTGCAGATTGTGCATTGTGGAGAGATTCCTTTAACTGTAACTGTAAATAAATTGAGTATAAAAATAATGTTTTTTTTGCCGTCTTGTTTTCTCTTTCATCCAATACAGAGGAAATGTGGCACCTCTCAAGTTATTCACCTGCCTGTGGCTCAGAAAATGAATCACACAGCCCTCAACAATCCTGTTATTCAACCCAGTGTCACTTCACGTCCCACCCGGCCTGTGTTAAGTCCGACTGCATCATCTAACCAACAGCGATCAAATGAGGCAAGGCAGCTTTTGTTTGAAGGACAGAAGGGTAAGCCTAAATTTTCAGAGGTGTCTCAGGTGAACAAATGGCAGCAACAGGTTCAGGGAAATGTTCCTACTTCAGCCACCAGACCAGGTACTGTGACCTCCATGCCAATGAGTCATGTAAAGCTGTCAGATCCTAAAATACAGACTAGAGGGTCCTCAATGACCAAATTAAGAAGTAATCAAAGCCAATTAAAGATAACCGCAAATCAAGAACTAGATCCCGATGATGTTATACAAAAGAAGAGGATGCACTGGAGAATAAAGAAGCAGGAGCAGCGAGCTCGGAAGGCAGCACGGGAAAAAGCGCTCAGCCACCAGACATCACTCAACCAATCGAGACATAGCTGGTCAAACAACGTTACACATGTAATTCAAAGGTAAGTGAATATGTAGATGTATAAAGTGCTGTAGTTCCAGCAGCCTGACATTATTTACTTTGATTCAGGGGCATTAGGAAATCTGTGCCATGTGGGAAAATGTTAAATAATGTTAGGAGTATTTAACTGACTAATTCATAAAAATACACACCATTGACCATCTACCTATTTTCATGTAAGCACCTCAAGTTATATGGTTACACAATATACACTGACTATAAAAATCATTCATCCCTCAAACATTTTTCTTTTTTAATTTTGTTACAACATGGAGTTATGTTTTTGTTTTTTTTACCCCCAATGAAACCAAGTGGTCTTTAATGTGAAAGTGAAAAAAGAATCACTTCTAATTGCAGTTAAAAAGAGAATATTATTGTATAAAAATGAAAACAACTTTGGAACCAGTGTTCATCTGTCCAGAACTGGCTGGCCTCCACAACTCAAAATATAAATGCCCAAAAATTGACAGATCTTTTGTCAGGATAGTAAATTTAGAACTTAATACACAACAGCATGTGTAAAGTTTGTCCAAAAATATTTAGTAGAAATGAACAGGGAAGTGTAGTGTTCTCTTCAGATACCAATTCAAATGAAGATGTCTAACTTCCCTTTTGACTTCTATATTTTTGGATGTGGGCTGTGTTGGTAAGAGGAAACCAACAATGAAAAGAAGAATATGAGGGTAACCATGGTGAAAAAATATTTCTTTTCAAGCAGCACTTTCAGTTGCTGCAGTAGGGTTCAGGCAACTGTCCTGGTCCATAGAGAAAGAGGGAAACAATGACACACCTATAAAATATACAGATCCATCATGCAGTATACATGTTTTATAGTGATAGACATCAGGAGTGGATAAATCAATAGTACGTGTGCTTGGGACAAGCAGATTACATATCTAGGCTATCCGTTTCCCATTGGACAGGTAGGTTCATTGAGCTGTTATTTAATTTTAATTGTCACTAACTTTTTCTTTTTTTTTTTTTAAATTACTTACTTCACTTATTCAACAAGCACCTCAACCTGTCAGCGCATACAACTCTTTTCTCTAATCCTGCTGCACTATAAACATGCAAACTGAGGAAGTGATCTGGCTGTTGGTAGAACCTATTTTCACTACGCATATTAATCAGGTTGGATGAAAGCCAGATAATCTTTTTATAATCAGGGGTAATAAGGTGTGTGGAAACTGACAGAATACAGCACAGTGCAACACAAGAACTATAACTTCAACACAAAAAGTCGTGTTGCATTTAAACACTTTAGTGACGTGAGCTCATTATGTCTTTACATGTGACAAGAGAACACCACAGCTCATAGCCAAACTCTTTTTGATGAGGGTGGAAAAATGATCCTTCATCACCAGAAACATTACAAGGAGAGGATAAAGTGGATATGGTTATGCAAAATCATCCAAGGGCAGGCATTCAAGTATTTGCTTATTTTCCACAGTCTGTATTAATGCACATAAGTAGCTCCTCTTACTTTTGAGTTAAACCGTTAGTTGCTAAAAAAGTTGCACTGCCTGGGAAACCAGTACAAGCTGGTAGTAGCTTCATAGCTTTATATAATCCCCTCAGAAAATATTGGAACCGCAAGGCCAATTATTTTGTTTTTGCTATACAATGAAGACATTTGGGTTTGAGATCAAAATATGAACATGAGGCAGTATATTAGAATTTCAGCTTTTATTTCCTGATCTTAACCTCTAGATGTGTTTAAACAGTTTAGAACATGGCACAATTTTAGGTGAGCAAAAGTTTTGGAACAGAAAGTCTTAAAGTAAATAACACTAAATATTTGGTTGCATTAATATTTGGTTGCATTAATACTTGCTTGCAATAACTGCACCAAGCCAGTGACCCACTGACATCACCAAACTGTTGTGTCCTTCTTTTGTGACGATTTTCCAGACTTGTTCCGCAGTTTCTTTCAGTTGTTGTTTGTTTTGGAGAGTTTCTGCATTCAGTCTGCCCTTCCAATTCTTGCTGCTGATGAGTGATTTGCATCTTGTGGTATGGGCTCTATATTTCTACTCTTGAAAGTTTTTCTTCACACCTTTCATAATGTTTGTCATCAACTGCTGATTTCCTTGGCCGATCTGTTTGATGTCTGGTTGTCAGTACATCAGTGGCTTCTTTCTTTTGCATGAAATTCCAGATTGTTGTATTGGCTATGCCCAATGCTTTTGCAATGACTTTGATCGATTTTCCCTCTTTTCTCAGCTTCATATTGGCCTGCTTTGCTCCCATAGACAGCTCTCTGATCTTCATGTTGGTTTATCCTTTTTAACAACAAATGTGATCTTCACATGTGAAACCCACAGCTTAAACCAAGAGTAGACAATCAGAGCTATTAATTGTTTAAACAGTCACTCTAACAGGGCACACCTGGGTAACAAGAAACACCTGTCAGTTACATGTTCCAGTATATTTAGATCACTTGAAAGATAGGTGGGTTCAAACAAAAGGTGCCATGTTCTAAGTTGTTTAATACATCTGGATGTAAATATCAGGAAATGAAAGTTGAAATTCTGATCTATTGTCTCATATTCATCTTTAGTTCTCAACTATGTTGTCAGTGTATAGAAAACTAAAGAATTGGCCTTGCCATTGTAATAATTTCAGAGGGGACTGTATGTTAATGTCATCATTTGATGGTCCGGGTTTTTTTTTTGTTTGTTTTTTTGCTTTGCAGCATCCCACCAGAGAGACTGGATTACAGGCCTGAAGAGTGTCAGACTACATCAGATAAAGGTATAGCATTCCTTAACTTAAAGGCTTTTATAAAGAAAAGAATATAATTTTGGTATTTCCTTCTAGTATTATCATTGCCCTTCACCTTTTATTGTTCACATAGACATTTAAAAATTAAAACACTTATTAGTCTGAAAACATTTTCATGGTCAAATACAACTGCTACCAATCTAATCTGCCAGCCATTAACCTTGCATACAGTTTTTATGAAGCCAATTTTGATTGGCTCAACACTTCCTGAAACAAATGATATTTGGTCAACAAATGATATTTGGTCAATAATATTTGGTCAAAATGCTTGGTGGAGCTTTCTGATGGCAGTCTGTTGCCTTTACTCATCTCTAGTGATCAAATCTCTTTCCAGATGAAGCAGAAGTATGTTATCTTCCTGATGATGATGATTGCTCAGATGAGCCCTTGTCAGAGGACAAGTGGAGAAGCACCTACCTCATGGATTATGATCCTGTAAACCAGCTGCTGGTGTGCATGGTGTGTGGGGAACAGCAGTACACCTTTAGTGCAGAGGGAGTGAGAGCTCATATAGAGGAAACCCACCCTGGCACTCTGTCATTGGAAGAGGCTGAACGTCAACGCATCCTAAAGGCCTGGGATGAACAAGTGGCAGTGAGAGAGCGCTTCTTCACCAGTCAGCTGTGGCAGAACAGCAATGTCCTCAAAGGTAATGGAATGTATTGATTGTGTACAGTTATTTATTATTTTACTTTTAAGGTAATTGGAAATCATTTGTACCAGTCCCATAACAATGCTGGTTATCTTGTTTACAGAAGAGAGCTCAAGGCACACGGCTGAGGTCGAAGTGATTCTGGGCCAAGATGACAAAGCAGATCAATCTAAATAAGTCTTGGTTTGCTGTCAGAAAGCAAGGTAGTGTGAGAAATGACATTCTCCACAAGAATGTCAAAATCCAGTGCTTTCAAATCTGAAATGTATTTGTTAAGCAAAACACAGAAGCACAGAGGGACTTTTGAGGCGTACTCTGGCTGAGCATGTTAAAGATCTTTTTTGAGTAAAAACCCAACACATGGTGTTTCCATTTGGATTGTACTTCATTGCTGAATTGCAGACTTTTTCTTAGAAAGGGGACAAAGTGAAGCATCCAGCATAAATGTGTGCAAATGACTTCAATTTTATATGCTTATGTTTACATACATGTATTCGTCTGTGTTTAACATTCAACATTAACCTCCATTGCTGTTTGTGTTCTGGATCTTTCACAAACTGAGGAGTCGCATTCAAGATACTGTAGACCTCTTCAATGGGATGCTGTTTCTTTCACTCTGGTGCTTATCCTTTCCTATAAGCATTGCCTTCCTTTTTAATGTTATTATTTAATACTACATACTCCTACACCGTGACCTGTTGCGTTACATGGTGATCTCACTAAACCATTCATGTTAATGGTGTTTAAGTGTGCATTTGCTATACCTGCAGCACATACTGTACATACAGCAGTTACTTCTGTTTTAATAAAAGCCTTTTTGTTCTGGGGAAAAGAATAAAGAAATTGGTATGCATTTTACTTTCTGACTCTTGTCACATTGGCTGACAAACTACCTTAACTTGCTTTCAGTTCAGATTTCATAACATTATTTTTATATTAAAGTCTATTTATGAACAGACCTTAGTGTGGCTTGATGGAAAAGACAATTTAATAGAGAACAGAAACTAAGCATCTTAACTGTTTAGTCACCAGATTTAGAGGCTGATAATAGAAAATTTAAATAGTAAACTTTAAGGAAGTCAGTAAATGAGTTTCTGTTGGATGACAGAGGCATGAAAGAAAGAGAAAAGACATTTTATATAAACATGTACCGTTATATATATATATATATATATATAAAAGGGGCAGATTTCATTTATACTCAAAAGCTCCACAGCAGGTTTAGTGGTTTTATGTTTTAAGTTTTATCTTGACATTTCATTTCATTTCATTGGGAAGATACCTCTAAAATGTTTGGAGGGGGTAAATTAGAAGGATGGCAAAGACTGATATGTGAGTAATGGGAAATGGAAATTTGCTACTCAAAATGAAAAATTTTGAAACATTTTGCAGTTTTATCTTAATCTGTAGGAACATAAATGCATAGTATGTTTAGAAATTCGTAGTAGTAGTAGTAAAGAGGAATAATATAAAAAAATAAGATGCACCAATTCTTATTTACTTAACATTAAAACATAAACCAAACTGAAATCCACATTAGAATTGTATTGGAACAGTAATCTGCTTTTAATAACTGGTTTCAGTAATACAGCTTTGAAATGATATTTATACACTCACTGCCACACATCTGTTGTTAATCATACTTAATCAAAACTAATACAGCACAGTTGTCTTTCATTTCCTTTTGCATCATATGAAACTAAGACTGCAAACCATTCCTAGATCTGCTGAACTTATGACGACAAATGTAAATTCTTCAGAAATCTCTTGTTCAATGTTATTGCACTGATAGCTTTTAGCAAACTCACACAACCAACACTATGCAATTACAGGCAATATGATCAGTCCGTTTCAAATCTGCCGAGAAGATAGAGTGTTTTGGGTTAAAAGTGCCGTCAGTAGGGCACCTTTCTCATGAAATTGTCTTAACACCAGTCTCAATTAAATATACTTTTAAATGTTACAGTCCATCTTAGTCAAATCTGCACAGCTCTATGTGAACTGAAAGAAGGAAGAAAAAACATAGTCGTATCTGAATTGAGAGCTAACATAAAGCATCTTCTTGTAACCAAATAATCTTAGTTTAGTTAACAAATAAGGTTATCAGCATTTGGCTATTCAAGGGACAAACCAGAGCCCAAGACCTTTGTCTAGCCCTTGACTAAGTTCCAAGAACACACACTCCAGTGACTGCTGCCCAGTCACCGCTTCATACCCTGTGAGTGCAATACTTCTTCCTCTATGATGTGCTCCTCTTCAGCTTCTGAGTGCTGATTTTGTTCAGAATCATGATGAATATCTTCGACTTTCTGCAGTTCTTTGAATCCAGAATCTAGGCGAAACACGGTGGGAACCTGCCCTAAGATTGGGTTGTTCTCCTGCAGCCCACTGATCCACTGTGCTAGTGTAGCCTGATCACCCTGTCCGGTCATGCACATGGCATAGACTGCCCCTTCCACCACTGAACAAAAGAAATCAAACATCACTTATACCAGTGTATCCGATTCTGATGATTTGCTAAATGAGGAATATACTGTTGATCAGAACTACACAGTAGGGTTAAGAAGGTTTTAAGCATATGTTATGTTTAACTGACTATAAACACGTTTTGTTGAACACTGTTAAAGCCACATATTCTACGGCAGATGTAGATGCATTTACTTTATATCTTTATGGACACTTTATGATTGTCGTCTATGCTCACCATCATCCACATCGAAGCTGTCATCATCTCCCAAGTCTCTCTTAAGGTCAAGGTCAATACACTGGGGATAGAACAAGCTCTGCTCTGGACCAATCAACTCAGGATCGAGCTCCTCCTCTATCTAGACGGGGAAAAAAGTTATATCAATTACACTACAACATTGTGATTGGTCATTAATGTCCTATAACAGGACGGCTCGGACAGTACGCACAAGTCACATTAATGCCCTTGTTCTAATACGTTTCTATAGTAACAAGTCGTTCACGTGGACTTGTATGACGAATGCTGCACATAATCTAAGGCTAATAATAAACCGATTTTAAAAAGTAAAAAAAACATCTAATTGTTGATATGTTGAAGCTTTCTGTAAGGAGATTTATTCAGCATTTGTTGAACGAGTATCAGCGCTTTGTAAGTCGGTAGAGTCTTCAGGACAGAGGACTGTGCACTCACAGACATTCCACAACATTAAATGTAACTAAAACTTATCAAATTTACTATGTTCCGTTCATTAATAAATGTAAAAATGAAATCATTGGCAAATTTCTCTGGTATAAGAGGAATACAACACAGCATCACACAACCCCATAGCTGATTATTTTCCTCCAACAGTACACCACATTGTTTTTTTATTCCTTATATAACTTTAAACTATATAGCAGTAGCTACAGTCGAGATCATAGGTTTACATTCGCCTTGCAGAATCTGCAACATGTTACTAATTTTAAAAAAGAGGGATTATAAAAATTGCACATTGTTTTTATTTAGTCCTGCCCCGAATGAGCTATTTCACATCACAGATGTTTACATATAGTTCACAAGACACAATAAAAACTGAATTTACACAAACGAACCAGTTCAAAATTAACAACAAAATAAACAAAAGTATTTTGTTTAAGCGACATAAGATATTTACATGTTTCCTAGAAGACAAAATAACAACAATTTACACTGATCATCCTGTTCAAAAGTTTACATCCCCTGGCTCTTAATGTGTCATGTTTCCTTTTTGAGCATCAGTGAATGTTTGCACCTTTTGTAATAGTTGTGTACGAGTCCCTCAGTTGTCCTCAGTGTGAAAAGATGGATCTCAGCATCATATAGTCACTGTTGGAAAAGAGTCAAATATGCAGAAGATGCTGGAAAAGAAAAGAATGTGCAGGACCTGGAGGATTTTTCTGAAGAACAGTGGGCAGTTTAACTGCTCAGGACAAACAAGGCACTCATGAACAACTATCACAAAACAAAACAAAAAAAGTCACTGATCATCCAAGTAACAACACACAGTATTAAGAATGAAGTGTGTATAAACTTTTGAACCGGTTCATTTGTGCAAATTCAGTTATTATTGTGTCTTGAGGACTATATGTAAAGATCTGTTATGTGAAACAGCTTATTCAGGGCAGGACTGAATAAACACAAAATGGAATTTTTATGATGCTTCTTTTTTTTTATTAAAAAACAATTAGCAGATTTTGCTAGGTGTGTGTAAACTTATGACTGTAACCACTAACAGAACCATCACTATTTTTCATTTGTAGGAGAGTGAGATCAATTTATACCACTTTCTGCTAGATCTCTGTAAATGTACTAAATTGCATGGTTTTGTGTTACTGGTGTAGTAAAATACCCACAGGTCATTTAATATGATAACTTACATTATTTATCATGTTCTTACAACAATTCACTTGACTTTCATGTGTGCATTACATCTAATTCTCTACAGTATGTCACATGCGGGAGCTTGTTCTGTAAACAATATGGCACAATCATTCACGTCCCTTTTGAGGCAGCAGATGATTATCTGAGCCACTGTAGGATATCTCTTATTTTGAAACTTGTGGATCAAAGGACAGAACATTGAGTTTCTCCAAACAAGGACAAATGATAAGATAAAACAGTCCAGATCTTTTAGTTTAAACGAAAACAACACCTGTAATGACTGGAAGCCTGAAATGTCTTTGGTAAGCCAAGCACACGTAATTATCACACAATACTCCTCCTTACACTACCTGCTCCTCAGGGGGGATAGGGTCAGATCTGAGCAGATAATAATGTACACAGGTCTTCCTGAGCCACAGAGGAAAGGGGCCTTCCACAAACACAGGTCTGCTTGGGTTATGCTTGGCAAGCAGAGTGCGCTGCTCTGGACTCTGGATGCCTGTTAGGAGGGCAGAGAGTGAAGGATATATTAAACATATATTAAACACCAAATTCATGGGTGAGGATTTAATGTATGTTCCATTTAATGCTTTTCAAATCTCAACTAGTGTTTACAGGAAGATAAAAAAAAAAAAAGTCAATATATCAAGCTGTACAAAGTTGTCTTAAAGTATCAGTGGGCTGGGAAAACACTTCACATGCTGAAATTATGACATTTGTACTATATATACAGTCCCCTCCAAAAGTATTGGAACAGCAAGGCCAATTCTATTGTTTTTTGTAATACAGTGAAGACATTTGGGTTTGAGAGCAAACGATGAATGAGACTATAGATCGGAATTTCAGTGTTCATTTCCTGATATTTAAAAATAGATGTGTTAACCAACTTAAAACATGGCACCTTTTGTTTGAACCCACCCATTTTTTTCAAGTGATCAAAAATACTGGAACAAGTGACTGATAGGTGTTTTTAATGCTGCAGAGGTGTGCCCTGTTAGATTGATTGTTTAAAAAATTTATAGCTCTGAATGTCTACTCTGGGTTTGAGCCCTAGGTTTCACCTGTGAAGACAGCATTTATTGTTAAAAATGTTAAACCAACATGAAGACCAGAGAGCTGTCTTTGGGAGAAAAGCAAGCCATTTTGGGATTATAGTTCTGAAAACTAAAGACTTACCTGAACCGAAATATGGCTCACTTTTGTATTTATCCTAACATCCAGCATTTTTAAGTGTGGTTACTGTATCCGATTGCAAAAATGAACTGATTATGTTTATGTCCATTTTGCTGTGGCAAGTAGCTATCCAAAACGTTCTGACATTCTGAGGTCTGACATTCACTGTGTGAGGAAATCACACTTAGCTACCGAGGTTTTAGAAATGTTTAGTCAGACTGTTTTTTTGGGTTGGTTTTTTTTTTTTACCGCTGTGTTTGTTAACTGGCTCCTTTGTAAACTGACACCTTACCCAACATTATCTTTGTAGGAAGAAATCCTGTGCAAGATTAAAAAGTAAAAAACCAAACATTTCCATGTCATATTTAGATTTCTGAAAGCTGAGATGTAAAAATGTATGAATAGATTTGGCCAAAAGTCAATTATTTGGATTTTTTTGGCTGTTTGCCAGAATTCAGCCACAGCGACATTCGATGGGTTTTCCCAAACCACCACACGTCATTCATTCTACACAGTGACTGAAAAGTCAGGACCCAATGTATAGTGTGTAAAACTACACATATTTCATTATGTATTTATTTGTATGCTCTACACTTTCACCCTTACGATCTATGCATTTACTCTATATCATGTTTTTGTGGCTTTTTGCTCAACATACTCAAATCAACATATTTGCTCAACATATTCGCATTGGTTCCTGACTTTGCGGACACCCTGTAGTATAGTATCAAATCAATCTGTCATAATTTAAGGGTTAGAAGACAATAATAAAACACCAGTAATTCATAAGGTATATAAGAGTCTAAGTGATGATACTAAAAGTTTTGGACTTATGCAAATCATCAAAATAAGGCCTGACACACAACGAGTTTCATACCAACGATATGTGGGTGTGAGATCTCCTCTCCTGCCTCTGTGATGTGTGTTGAGGGAAGCTGTAAGTGGACAGAGCAGATCACAGAAAATGAACATGTGAACAGCGACATTTGCCTCAACAAAGCAGGAAAACCAGTTTTACAAACAGGTCTTTAAATCTTTACATATAGTAGTGTTGTGAGTGTAATAGCAGTGTCCCCATTTCCTTCAACTTTCTTTCCTTTGCAAAGCCACATCGCTGTAAAAGCAACTTTATTTTGCATTGAAAACAAAAGAACGTCTTTTGGTATTAAAGCAGGGAAGGGCATGAGATTGTTGCGTGTTAGAGGGTACTTATTGTTTCATAACATTTCAACTCTAACAGCTTTTAGAATTCCAGAACTTCATTCAATTTCAAAAATTCATTTCAGCCTTGCTATTATTTATGATGCGTTAATCATTCATTCACACATTACAAAGCTAACTCGAGGTGTCTGTTTATTTATTGTTCTTTTAATGCCATGTCAGCATCAATTGCTATTTTCCTGACAAGATCAAGGTAAGTAAAACAGGACATTCCTTTAGTTTTTATAGTATTACAACAATAAAATCTTTAAATAAAATTTCACCAGTATCAACAACGGCAGCTATATAAGGTCCTTCACTTTAATATTCAATTCTAGGACTTGTCCTGGTGAGACATAACTCGAGGTGTTAAAATCTTGTTTTCCGTTCATAAAAACACAGTGGATGCCTAACAGACTGGCTGCTCTTAGTGGTTACCTGATAAACTGTAATTTTAGCGTCCAGGTCATTAGCGATGCGGGTGAGGCTGAAGCGGGAAAGGTCCACTGGGTCTTGTGGGAGCTCATGAGGCACTGGGAATGGATTCAGATTCTTGAATTTGGGAAACCAGTACATGATACGCTGGTACTTCCTCATCGGGTGGCTCTTCTCTCCGAAGATCTGAACCAGGAGGACTTTAGTTTCCATGTTAGGCATAATTCCTGCCAATATATAAGAAAAATAAATATCACAAACAATTTGCCAGTTTCCCGTGTCAGACCTTTTACAATGAAACCAGACTACCCACAAACACACATCATAATCCATCCATAACACTTATCCTACACAGGGTCGCGGTGGAGCCTCTCTCAGGGAACTCGGGGCACAAGGCGGGGAACACCCTGGGCAGGGTGCCAGGGGGCACAATCGTACACACATTCACATATTATAGACAATTTAGAGATGCCAATCAGCCTACAATATATGTCTTTGTACTGGGGGAGGAAACCGGAGTATCTGGAAGAAGCCCCCGAAGCACAGGGAGAACATGCAACCTCCGTGCACACAGAGAGGAGGCGGGATTCAAACCCCCAATCCTGGAAGTGCGAGGCAAACATGCTAACCACTAAGCCAGCATGCCCTCACAATTCATAATAATTGTATAATAATGAATTATATAACACAGCACATCACCATGGTTTTTTTTATAACAGTGGTGAAATTGTAACAGACTAAGTAATTGTTATTAATATTAATAATTAATATTTTAAACTCAGATTTAATGCCATCTTACAGTGGATAATACTGGTGATCAAACATGTTTGTTTCCTTGTTATTTTTAAGGAATCCACAGAAATTGTTATAGTGTTCGCATGATATAGTTTTAAGTCTATATCCCCCATCCATACTTGAGATAGTGATAACGGACATCTCTCTCTAAGAGGATGATTGGTATCCTTTTGCTTTTCCTTCTACTGCATTCATCCATGAAAAACACATCTTTTGTACACAAAACCTTAATTACATTTATCATATAGCAGCCTAGCAGAAGCTAGGGTTGCCGCCTCACAGCTTCAGGTTCCCTGGTTTAATCCTGAGCTCGAGTTACTGTCTGTGCTGAGTTTTGCATGTTCTCCATGTTCTGTTTTCTCACACCACCCATAAACTGCAGAATGTCCGTGCTTAACTGCAGGTATGAATGTGTGTGCGGGTGTAAATGCATGAGTGAATGTGTGTGATGTCCTGCGGTGGACTGGTGTCCCATCCAGGGGGAATCTTCCCCCTGACCAGAATAAATCAGTTATTGAAGATGAATGAATGAAAAATTTTCAACATCTCTACAGAACACTATGGTACAATTAAAGAAAGCTAAAGCTAAAGATTTGAAGGAGATGCTCCAACACATTTATGGTAACAGATATGTGTGTTACTGTGCATCTGAGTGTGCAGAATTATCCTACTTTTCCAAAAGATCACCTCCAGCTAGGTGTGTATCCAAGTTATGTTTTAATAAAAGGAAACCACAATACACACACACACATACTCACCATAATTTTCCATCTGCTCCAGCACCTGCACACCACACTCCTGTTGTCTGGGGTAGTGATTGAACATCCTCTGAATAAAGTTCCGTGGCACAAAGACCTCTTTGGGAAACACATCCAAGAGTTTGTTGTAGACTGTGAGGTCACGCTCCACCCCGAATTCAGGCATTTTCTTCAGAGCAGCGTAAATGAACTCCACATGCCCACGCCGGCGGATGTCTTTCTTGTTGAAGGTGTCCAGCACTCGGTTGAAATTGGCTTTGGTCTTTGCATCTCTGGCTGCTCGCTCAAACAGCTCATCATGTGTGACCAAGGATTTGGTCTTTTTCTCAATCTCATGCTCTATTATTTCCTGAAGATCTGTACTGTCCGACTTGCTCTTGAAAAAAGCTGAACTGCAATGCAACCACCTTGGCACCTTAAAAAAATAATGTACAAAACCACAAATTGAAAGGGTTTCTTATGTACAGACCTCTCTGATGATGGAAAATATTAAATTGGGAACACTGACATGACCATAGCAGAGCTGTGTGTCCAGTCGAGTAACTCCAGGGATAAGCGTGGACGTGATGCATCCAGCGTGATGGATTTGTAAGAGAAACCTGCTGGCCTTCATGATAAAATGACATCGTTTCTGCAGAGAAAATGACCTCTCAATTTGTCACAGCAAAAGCAAAATAACAGCATGGGGTAAATGCCATATTTATTACTACAACTTGTATAAAATGAGTTAATTAAGCAGTGCTCAGTTTGTTTATGTTTATATGTGTGTGTGTGTATGTATGTATGTATACACACACACACACACACACACATATATATAAGACAAATGTAAGTCTCTCTGGATAAGGGCGTCTGCCAAATGCCATAAATGCAAATATAATACATTTATGATACAATCCTAATACTATCATACAATCCTAAGAATAGGAACCCTTAAGCTGCATCCAAATTCTTTCTCAGGTTGACATTTAGTGTACTAGATAGTGTGTGGAATCAGTTAGTTCATAACTTATAAAATATACTTTTATACTGAGTAGTGTGACATTTGGGATCCAGCCTGAGAGCAGCCCAGGCAACATGGAGAAATGATGTATTTAATAAGTAACAGCTATGTGTTTGCTTACCATCGCCATGTCAAATTAAAACATGCCTTGTTGTCTTGTTCGGAGTAAATCTCCTTCATTTAGGAGGAACTGGCAATCAAAACAAAAATCGCATAATTTAGCATTCGACCACATATCGGTCAAATCTCCTTCAAACCGAATCGACCGGCGAGATGACATCCGGGTCCGTCAGCACTCGCGTTCCGCTTAAACAAGGAGAAACATTTGG
>JANDJT010000206.1:12393802-12405386 GCA_024331685.1 Stegophilus panzeri | reverse complement strand
AGCGAAAATATCCATGTGAAATTGAGGTCCAAAACCATTTCCATGGTACTTCAAGTGGCACCATCCTCAGCAATCTCTAGGCTGTACTGCTTGGGGTCATCCTCAGTGGCAGAATCTAGCCTCCAGTTGATGAGAGCTCCATCCAGAGGCATCAGGATGGATCAGGCAGGTCCGGAGAGCAGAAAGGGTCAGGATCACTCGCGTCTCCTTAATATCATGTGTGGCTTGACAGAAGGACAGAGGGAGAGGGAGGGAAAGAGAGGGAGAGATTGTTAGGTATGCTTATTGTCCCGTAATGGATAAGACTGTGTAAAAAGTCTATGCATGGTAAGTTTGAATAAACAAATATGTTAAATTGGAAGAGCACTAAGAATGGGGCAATACCTTTACTTTATGTGTTATTACACAGCATTATTAACACTGCTACCATGGAAATGACCTTTTCAGTATATCTATTTCAATGCTAGGAGATGAAATTTTTCTGTCAATTACATCAATTTTGGCATCAAAATGCTGTAAGACTCAATACAGTATGGCATACACCAAGGACTTTAAAGTAACTACTGCTTGGCTGAAGGAATGCATATTTACAAAAAAAAAAATTGCTATATAAATTTTTATTCAATAGTAACAACTAACTCACACTAGGGGTGGGCGATATGACAAAAAATATCATATCACGATACCTGAACACATTTCTATGATACACAATGCGTATCACGATATATCATTTAGCTAACAAACTGTTTGCAAAATAGTTGTAAAATAATATTTTAAAAATATAATGTTAAACTGAGTTTGACGATACTTTTCTTTAATGCCCACAAAGACAAAGGAGATTAAGTTTTTTTAAAAAATACACAAAATCAACAGTATACATTCAGTACCATTTAACTTGTAATTATTAAAAACATAAAAAATATGCATAAAAAATCACCATACCAATGATATCTCAGAAATCACTATATAGATATTACTGTATATTAATATCACAATATCGATATTACTGTATAATGATATATCACCCAGCCCTAACTCACAGGGACTTGTATGGCAGATTAGTTACATAACCTAAAACTAGTAATAAATGGTTAAAAAGTGTTTGTTATTTAACAAAGAAAACATATAATTGTTAATTTGGTGATGATTTCTGTAAAGAAATGTTTATATTTCACATTTATGGACGTAGTCTCTGTTGTCAGCCCTTTGTAACAGGCAGTATGTTTTCTGCCACTGGACAGTCTTTAAGACAGAGACAGAGATTTGTCAGTAACATGACAAGCTGTAATGGAAAAAGACCAGGGGAGTTTTTTCTAATCTTCAACTGTCCAGTTTGGGTGAGCCTGTGCCAATGTCTTGTTCTTGGCTGACAGGAGTGGAACCTGATGTGCTCTTCTGCTGTTGTAGCCCATCCACGTCAAGGTTTGATGTGTTGTGCGTTCTGAGATGCTTTTCTGCTCACCATGGTTGTAAAGAGTGATTAGATGAGTTACTATAGACTTCCTGGCAGCTCAAACCAATCTGGTCATTTTCCTTTGACCTCTCTTATCAACAAGGTGTTTCCACCCACAGAACTGTCACTATTTTGTAACTGTCAAAATAGTAACTGTCACTACTGTTTTACCGTAAGTTCTAGTCATTCTGTTCCCACTGTACACAGGGTTTATAAGTGATGTATGTAACACCAAAGAGCTTATGGTATTCAGACCATTGTGTGGTACCAGCATGTTTTGTTGACAGCCTTGTAAACCTCTTGAGCTGTAGTGCTTTGGGGAACAGTAAATATCACATGGAGAAAAGCCTCAGACGTCTACTGGCAGTGCTGAAGTTTCTGATGAAGTGCTAACTCATGCCATCATTTTCTCTGTGGACTTAGGAAATAGTCTACCAATGGAATTTTCACCTGGTCTGGATTAAAAGTAAGGCTGGTTGACATGGCAAAATATAACACTTGAAGACTTTTATAGGCTACACAAGACATATGGTGGTTATCTGGTGGTATTTTGTGTGATTTATTAACAGGTAGGAACAGAAACAATACACACGTATTCTTAGCACTTGTATTGTTAGCAGCACATTTACAAAAGGCTATGAAAAACCATCAATGAGTTTAATTCAACATTTAAAAAAAAATAAAAAGCTAGTTACAGGAGGAATGGGAGGAAAAATAACGAATAAATGGCATACAGGACCAACATCCAATCAGATGCTTGTTACTATGCAGCTTTGATGTTGTGATCTTATTGGTTGTTGTTTTCAGGCTCTCTGAAGTTGCTTCACTTGTGCATGAAACATGGATTTGGTCAGTGTTGTAGAGTACTTCTGAAGTATTTCACACAATAACCACTTTCAATGCATCAAGAGCTGAGCTGTAATGGTATATTTAACATAATGCAGACTTGATTTGGTATCATAACTGCCACTTGCTGTGTGATTATTTTTTAATGGAGGAGACATTTTTGAGGTTTAGACGTAAAAGAAGCAGACATTCAGATTGTATGGTCAGTAAGGCTACACAAGCTGCCGTCTGTCAATCATTATCAGTCGTTAATGGAATATTGGTCTTAGTCCTACTGATACTGTATAAAGCTGTGATTAATCTAACAAGTTGTGTGTGTGTGTGTTGTGAGCATCCTGACTAACCTTACACAAACCAGCAGATTGAATTTGTTTCAGGAGAAAGAACAGGCTGGCCTTGTGGCGTCATTAGTGTTTGTGATATCCAAAAATCACAATATGTAGAAATAAAATCTAAAAACAATTTCAAGTCAATAGCTTCAGTTACACGCATGAACAGAAAAATATCTGACCTATGTTATTAGTTGTCCAAGAAATTAGAGTGAACCAGAAGGAATCTGTTTATAGTCCCATCTCCTTGCACTTCAGTGTACATTTACACAAATCTTTTATTTTATGAAAATCACTGGCTATATTTACTTGCAAAGTTTTTCACCAGATTGAATGAATTCATTCAGACACACATTCCATACATTATATGTGAGTAATTTATAAACTGGGTGGTCGCTACATGTAATCCGATCTACAGTTATGTGCATGTACGGAGCAGAGTTTAGTGTTGCCCTAATAACGAGCGCACATGAGTCCAGTCACTACATGCTGTTTTTTTAAAAGAGCTTTCTGTTTTTAGTGAGTTCATCTCAGCAAAACATCATCCAAATGTTGGCAAATAGAGTTTGTGTCCAGAGTATAATGGCTCAGCATTATCACATTATCCTTTGGCAAAGCAGATACTCATCTTATAAATGTTGCCAATGGTATGGTCTGGAGAATAACTTTTCCCCTTTTTTACTGCATGCATGTTCGGCATCCTCACTGAATGTCTATGCTTAGCCAATATTACAGAGGTCAGTTTGCATCCTCCTTCTGCAACGTGTTAGTTTGATGCCCATCCCCCAATTATTATTATTTTTAATTAGACTGAAATATGCTAGATGAACTGTGAGTTTTCTCACAGGGTAGAAATTTTTTGTGCAGCAGGACACAAAGGTGTGTCTAGGAGGGGGCCTGGGGTCACCACTGAAATTTGGTTGGCCATCACTGGTCCCCTTTGAAGCTGGCAGTGGATTAGATGTATTAGGTCAGTTGTAGAACTGTTGCTACATGTCTTCTTGCACATTTTGTCTGTCACTGACAGACATTTATATGATGTTTACATTGATTTGGTTGTCATAAATTTAAAGCCAGTCCCCTTACAGAAGCTATTGTTAAAGTACACTATATGGCCAAAACCATGTGTACACCTGACCGTCACACCCATATGTGGTTCATCCCCAAACTATTGCCATAAAGTTTGTTAAGCACATAGTTGTAATGCTACAGCGTACAAAGACATTCTATACAATTTCCCTTCACTGGAACTAAGAGGCTCAAACCTGTTCCAGCATGACAATGCCCCTGTTGACATGGATTGCCAAGATTAGAGTGGAAGAACTCGAGTGGCCTGTACCTAAACTACACTGATCCCTTTGCTAAATCTGGAATGAGATGTTCAACAAGCACAGAGGTGTGATGGTCAGGTGTCCACAAATGTTTGGAAATAGTTGTTCCATGCCTCCCCCAGTCTAGGGTTGGGGAAGGAGTAACAAGGAAAGAAAGGGGTTTTTAAAGGAAAAAAAAAAAAAGGCAACCAAGAGCTTTGTTCTCCTGTCCTAATGGTAAATGGACAAAAAAAAGAAGAGGAGAGGAAGCTTCAAAAGGTTTCAGGAGGGGACCGTGCCAAAAAACAAGAAACAAAGCACTTCTAACTTCAGGGGAGTACTACCCAAGATTCAAAAATCAACAAATGTCTTACCTCATTCCCTCTCTAACCAAAAACAGGAGAAAACAGACATGAACAAAAAATGCCATCCATCTCCTTACAGCTTCCAAGGTGGAATAAAACATTCAAGACTGCAGTTATTAAAACATAGATAAGATACAAGCTGATGTTAACCACATTACTGAACAAACACTTGCACACTAGCTGAAGAAACAACATAACCACCAAAGACAACTATAGCACACTAGCTAGCATTCTAGGGCTGGAGAAGACAAAATTCTAGCATCCTGGAGACAAAAAGCCTCCCTGAACTGCAGTTCTTCTCCAGCTTTATCCACTGGCTCAATCTCCAGCAGCCAATCAGAGCAGTCCTGCAATTATCAGCAAGAAGAGTCTGATGTCCATTAGGCTCAGGGCTGGAGAGAGATCGAGAGAGCACACGACACACAGGACTGACACTGCAATAGCTCTCAACACAAGCAACAATAGACCACTACTAAACATAAAATACGTCCACAGTGTAGATTGGATCGAGTTAATCTGCTTGGATGTAAGATTAATCCACATTTATTTTTAAAAAATGCAGTACTCCAAGCCCTTCTTTTTTGAATATTTACACAAAAATACCCTCCAATGATTACAGTTTTTTAAAAAAAAGGTGTCAACATCTTTGGATGCCTTCTGCAATGACATGATCATGCTTAACTCTCGACACCTGAATGGACAAAACAGAACATGGGTAAGAACTAAAAGGCAGGAAGAAAGACGAAACCTCAACTATGACTAATATTTCACCACAAATTATGAAATACAGTACATCGACCATCTTTCCAAAATTGCAGTCATATTCAAATGTGTAGTTGAAATGAGACAGATGGACACAAGACTTTAGTCATCAGACTCTATTTTTGTGCCGAGGCGTATAAAGAAACGATTGGAACTTCTCTTATTACTTTAGCTAATGTTTAGAGAAACAGTATTGTCAGCTTTCAAAGAAGGAAACTTGTATATGCATAAACGTATAGGTGCATCACGAATGGTGACATTTTATACTGGAGTGCATGAAAATAAGATTATAATCAGAAATCTTTTTCTTGGCTTGATCTGTTTTTTAACTTATTTCTACTTTGTATGCATTTAAATTCATCTGCTGTTCTGACCTTTTGTTGTGTATATTCTATATACACATGAGCACCATATTCAACAGCTATTTATAAGCTGAGTCTGAAATCACACCTTATATACGACATCGACCATGCACTTAATTCAAACAGCATGGTGCGTTAAGAGTTTTTTTTTTTCTCTGCCAGATGGGATTTCATAAGATTTCTCGGTATTCACCACTTTCAGATATTATGCTTACAAAATAGTTTTTGGTTTCCACAGCCATTTAAAACCATTTCCCTGATCAGATTAAAAGATAACTCACACGCTTTGTTGGATCAGTGCATTTGTTCAGGGTTCCTCTACCTGTTATAATAATAATGATGCCTTTTTTGGGGTTGTACAGTTAACTGCCTCCATATTTAATGGTTCCTGTTAGCGTGCAAGCATTTCTCTCCTAGTCATATCATTCGTTTCTGCTCTAAATAAAAAAACTTTCCTTCCGTTTATTTAAAATAAGATCTTAGTGAAGTGTGGGTGTAATGTAATAAATTTATATTAAACGCCAAGTCTTAGATCTGATCAATTTAGGACAAGTTGTTTTCATGTTTATACATTTCAAGCACACATTCACATTCACAATTACACCTAATTTTTTCAGTAATTATCCTGCATGTACTATCCAGCACTTACTTACTGACAACATTCTAGACAAATTATATAGGCAGAATAAATAATGGATTTTCTTTTAGAATGAACTCAGGTATGTTCCTTTCATTGTGTTGTAAATCCCCGTTACAATTTATGAACGATGAAAGTAAAAAAAAAAAAAAAAAAAAAAGTCAGAAAGAAAAGTACATCGTGACTGTCCAGCAGACAAATCATTTTAAAACCAGAAAGTAGTTGTGTACGTGTTGGAGCAGCTCTCATGCTTTCTCATACCGAGAGGTGAAAACGTGTGTGTACCTTTTGTGCCGTGTGCAAGAGAGTGAAAGTGCAGGGGCAGACAGCAGAGTGCAGGTTCTAGAGACTGACAGGAAATACAGCAGCTGAAGGTGGGCGGCCTGACGGAGAGAAATGCACACTTACATCTGTAATGATTCGTAAGTTGGGTAATAGTTCATAGGAGACAGAAACATCAGGTTTGATTTGTTTTCTGGCAGCCTTTAACACTGAAGTCTGTGTCAGTTCAGTATCATTTCTAGCACATGAGTGATGAGCAGCAATACTAGCTAAGACAATAAATTCCAAGTGTAACTGGTAGCATTAGGGGTTTAACTCCTTAAAGCAATGGTTCTCAACCAATGGCCCATGGGCCGTTAGTGGCTTGTGAGACATGGAAGTGCAACTTTCTCAACTCTGGAAGTAAAATAAATTTTTTAAATTAAACACCTTTGGGGTGAACTGGAACGCTGATTGCGAGTCAGGACTTCTAGCCTGACCTCACTAATGCTCTTATGGCTGAATGGGCAAATCACTTCAGCCACGTCCCAAAATCGAGGGGAAAGCCTACCCTGAAGAGCAACGCCATATTAATGCCCATGGTTATGGAATGGGATGTTTAACAAGACTATGTGTGTGTGATAGTCAAGTGTCCACATACCTTTGGCCATATAGTGTATGTGTATCCAGACAGAAGAAAAATTAGCTGTAAATTTAATTTGGGCTAGAATTGTCTCAAGGGAGGGAAAATCACAAGATTTGGTGAACTGGATATAAATAAAATCACCTCCCCATGTAAGTTAATCCTGTCTGAATAAATTACTGAAGGCTAAGATTGATCCTCTGTAAGTTTCCTTAACCAAAATAGTGTTGCTGGTACATTGTTAAGTTTAAGGTCTGCCTCTCTGAAAATGTGAAATTGAAAACAGATACATATGTGTGAGACTAGTCAGTCTAGATGAGCTTATCTAGTGAGAATTAACATTGTTAATTGTGCTCAGGTGCTCAGTGATGCTGTTGGGTTCAGGAAAAACACATACTGCATCCCAATTCGCCTACTATGCGTCCTAAATAGTATCCAAGATTACAATTAGTGTGCCCCAAATCATAGTTTGTTGAAATGAGTATCTCAGTGGTACCCGGATGGTCTATTATTTCTGGTAGATTTTCGAAGTGTGAATCCATAAACTTTTTCAGCTGATATTACCCACAACTCCTACCACGAGGAGGAGTTTTGTGACAGTTTGCTTCGCCGAATTCAACCTGCAAACATGGCGGACGAGTGTAATGTTGGTGATACATCTTCAATATTTAAGTCTAAGAGCTTAAATGTTAAGCACTAAATCTAAATTAAAATAAATCTAGGGTATGGTATATTAAATGATATAGTATAAATGATATAAGGAATAATGATTTGTAGAAAAGCTGAAATGCAACCAGTAGTAGGCAAAACCGTGTAGTTTAGAGTAGCACTTGGACAATTTACTCTGTGCAAACTCGATAAACAAGATTGTCATGTGATTGTAAATCTTCAGAAAGGCTATAAACAGAGCTATCATCCAAAAAAGCTGTAATGGCAAGAAACAAGTCTCCAGCAACAAAGCAGCATTTAATCGGAAGCCCTCAAGTGACCAGACGAAATAATGAAGAGAGATATTCCAAAAAGCTTGACGTAGAGCGTGGCTTTGCCGCTCACATTCCAGAGCTATCACTCATCAGCTAATCTTGAAACATCGATTTCATTGAAATCAAGACTGTAAATCTCATCATTTCATCGTTTTCGTTTTAATTGTTTTTGTGTGATTGCTCTATATGGTATTTACAAAAAAAAAAAAAAAAGGATTAAAGGTGCATTAAGGTAAATAAATTTCTGTATTACAACGACATTTGTGTGGCAGAAGAAGGCGAGACAGAGCGACTGAGAGATCTCCTCCTCACTGTGTACATACAAAGACAGGAATCTGGTTGTAAAATGTTTACCATGGTTTCCTGTTGCTACCGATTTGGACCTTACAAATTCTCAAAGCTTTTTTGTGTATCAAATACCATGCAGGAAATGCAGTGTATGTGGGCTGAATACACACATCCACTCTGCTATTAGCTCAGAATAGTTTATCAGTCTGCACTCTTGTACAGTATATTGCAGTGTTTGCATAGTACACATGTAGGAGGATGGAATGGGGAGTGATCGGGAGTGAAAGAGAAGGCCAGAGAAGATTCCTGTTTCAGTCTTTTTTTTCATGTGAATGTCATGTGACCGTACACATGTCAGGAAATCATCAATGGCCAAGTAAAAGAGGATGAAAAGAGGAGCCAGATGAAGACAAATTGCTAATTGGTTCCCGATGTGCCTAGACGTGCACTTGGCTGGTTCCAGCATGCCTCTTAAAGGAGCAATACAGACTTTTTAACAAGTGATGGCTAATACTGTAAACAACACACTTGTAAAACATAGTAGAGCTGTAAACAACAGTAAACAGCAACAGACAGGTAAGTTCATGGACTAGTGCTTATTATGGTTTGAGAATTGATTGAATTATTTATTAAAGGATATTAAATCAGCTTCCAGAAAGCATGCATTATATGTGTTTGACTTGTGTTTTTATGTGAGATGATCATGAGCCAAATTGCCTCAGGGGCTCTTGCGTATGTGTCTTTCTGTTTCATTTGGCATTTTGACCACAAATGCTTTCATCCATTGTAAAGTTACTGGTTGAATCAGCTACACTTTTGTCCTAATGAAAGAAGGAGGGCGCACAAAATAGGGCACTTTGTTTGTTCTTGTTTTTTTTTTTTTTATTGTTCCCTTTTAAGTGACCACCAATGGAAAAAGAATTGTATTCACGCATACAGGTAAGTCTCGCCTCTCGTACTGGCCAAAAATTTCCCAGCTTCTCTATTTGGGGTTTACACAGAAGCTTCTGCAGAAGTAGGCTAAATCACCCGTTACAAAATTTCTTTGGAAAGGACATATTTCTTTATAACCCACCTGCGTGTTTTGGTGATTTTCTCTTGGGCATGCATACTCTTAACTCTTTTTTTTTTTTTTTGTCAGTCGGTTGTTATACAGATGTATAAGCTATCAAATCCTTCATGCAGTACGCTACAAAAAATCTTTTTCAGAGAGTCTTTATTCTTGAAAATCAACAACAGTTGATTAATACTATTACATTTAATATTATTGCTATTTGACCAAAGGGTACAAGATACACAGCCTTACAGTTCTGTACACTTTGCTGGCCACAGCCTTCAAAATCTTAAAGTTTGCAATCTGAAACAAGTTGACAGAATCCTGTCTTTAAAAGTTATTCAGGAGTTTTGTTTAAATCTGTTAGTGTTGAGTAAAACAGATCAATTTGAGTGTTTACCAGTACGTTTACTGAAGGTCTGTTTGGTCATTTGCCATGTCAGTCAAATTTCCCCTTTCTGTGAAAGTATGTGGTTCGTGGCTACGTCTATTGGTGCAATGTTCAGACATTCTTGCAAAGTTAGTCAGCCTTGTAAGACATAGTAGAAAGTAGCGGTCCAGGATCAACAGATGTTTCTTCCTGTATGCTTGACAATGCATTGCAGAGGTCACATTGTAAAGTCATAACATACTAATTGCAAAGTTAGCAGCTTACATACTTTGAGTTGGTAGTACGTGTCAGTGAGAGTCTATGCATGGTGCTTACATTTATATGTATTTATTTGGCAGATAGTTTTATGTAAAGAAACTTACAATTGAGCTGAGCAGTTGAGGGTTAAGGGATCAGCAGTCCTAGAATTTGAACTCGCAGCCTTGCAACCGCAGAAGCTTAACCACGGAGCCACCACTGCTGTAAATTTTATACTGCAATTAAGAGAAAGGTAGGAATTTTCAGACACATGCAGGATTCAGACCAATTTTTAGCACTTTACTCAATGAGTTGACATGCATGAGCCGCCTCAAGTCTTGTCTGTTGCAAGTAAAGATTCTGGACTGAGTTCAGCTTCAGTGATCCATGAGGAAGGCATTTGTTTCTAATTTTCAGAATGAACGTTTATGTCTACCTGTCGTAAAACAGAGACGCTAAAAAAGTTTTAGGCTTTCTTTTTGTAGGTTTTAGGCTAGGACACTCAGAACTCCAGTCCATGTTGGCCAACTGTCCACACCAAACAAATTTGCAACAACAACTTCAGAGGCTTCGGTTATATTTTCTAATCCCCTTTACATGTCGTGGTCCTGAATAAGGTTAGAAACTTGGAAATGAAAAAAATAATTTAGGTTGAATTTGTGGTTTTTAGAACCACTTTTGCTTGGGTAATTTGGTAAGTCAACTGCTTATTGTAATACATTGAGGGATTTCATGAGTGCTGGCTCAGACAGCATAGAATGAAGCCTCCCACATTTTCAAAGAGCCTTTTGTGAATAGAGGGCACCGATGGTTCTAGTCCAGAAACTCTGAGCTTCTATGTTTGTGACTACTTCAACTACCTCAGTATCTCAGCTCATAAATATTAGTGCTGAAAATTCAGGGGTTCAACCACGATTCTAGTTTAGAAACTTTCTGGTAAACATGTCTCTCCATCTGTCCATCCACCTCTCTAACAGCCTCATCAGTCTGACTTTCTGTCACTACAAGGCCAGAGAACAATAGAAATATCTATGCAACGAATCTGTACAGGGCGTGTCGAGTGTAGGAGTTCATATTAGAGTTAGAAAAGTGGTGTAACGGTCGTAGAGTGATTTTTTGTTAGTTCATTTATACGATTATACGACACCACACCTGTAAGAAAAATTCGTTGGGATTGGTATTTGTAGTTATGACATAATTATCTGTGGAGAGTTTTGCAACAACTTGTGCAGCAGTTTCTGTCAATAGCCTCTTTTGGCTTCCAGGGTTTCTAGGAAGTTTGCATGCTTAATTGCACAAGTGTTTTTCAAACTTGGTAATCTGGACATTTTTTTAAATGAAAACAGTAAATAGTGTTGGAATATAGTGAATATACAGGGGAAATGATGTACCTGTAGAAATAAAGCTGTAGTACTGTAACACTGTAGTAAATGTATATTAAATACAAATAGTAAGGGTCAGATTTTGAGTTTCAGTATTGGTTTAACTCTGTTGACCAGCTAGTTTTGAATAGTCATTGGACTGGGTTTGTCTCACAGATCTGACAACCCTCCTAGCTAAATAATGCTAGCTAGCAAGTTCCAAGATGCAATTTGAACATATTGTCATGTTATTTTATTACAGAGGTATCATGTTGACTAACTGGAATCATTTATATTTATAT
>JANDJT010000206.1:12369405-12393702 GCA_024331685.1 Stegophilus panzeri | reverse complement strand
TCTTAATGTTATTCTTTGAAAGTAAAGTTTCAATCATCCAAATCAAGATGGTCCAGTTTATTTTCAATCCAGGCTCCCCCTTCCTTTTACAGGCATTCCAGGTGGTCCTACCCAGGGCTTTCCTCTGCTAAAGTGGAAAATAATAATGGGGAAAACAGACAATAGCTAAACTTCCAGACATGAACATTCTAAAGCATGTTCAGAGCAAGAAGAGTCTGGGATTTTATAACAGTTTTAAATTGATTTAATTTTGTCTGTCTTTCCACTCTATACTTTTGTTGGGGCAGTGAAAGGTTTCAATTTATTGTGTGAAAAGCTATAAACTCCCTGGGATACTCGCACCAAGGACAATACTTAGTTTTATTTTTCCAGACTGTATGTCTTTGAAATTATAGGAGCTTCATTAAAAAATGTACACACACTAGACATAAGCATTAAGTGATAGTTTTTGCATGATAATTAATCATCAGCGCTGATGATTAACTATCATGAATGACTTACATAAACCAACTGTTTAAGCATGTGGACCTAATCACATTTTCCTAACTTTCAAGATGTCAGTATGACCCAGTCTCCAATTAGTAAAATTTTATTTGTGAGGTTGAGTAGTAATGGGAAGGACAGTGTAGCTTAGTGGGTAGAGCTTCAGGCTGTTAACCAGAAAGTTGGCATTTCAAATCCAGGCTCTACTCCACAGTTGCTGTTGGGTCCTTAAGCAAAACCCTTAACCCTGTCAGCTCTAGGGGTGCTGCGTGATGGACAAATACTGTATAGTACATATATTTATTTATATTAAAGGCACACAGCCCTACTACATCGTAAAATTCCTGAAGTTGCCACTTATTTGGAGGCGAATTGTTTTCCCAATCTTGTATATAATGTGTCTAGCAATGCATTGGTCTAAAGTTAGTAAATAATTGGTATATGTATAAATATGTATTACATTACATTTTTTCTTGATACAAGCACAGCTTCTGTTTATGCAGTAATTTTTAGCCTGGGAGGGTAGTCTCTTGTGATTAACTAATCAAGTGTTGATTTGTGACAATCTTCTGTAATGGAAACTGCAAACACAGCCTTTCTTCAACTTTGGTTTACATGTGGAGTTGGCCAACCTCTCTGATCCTGGAATCTGTAGAGTTGTTTTAAGACATGTCCACTGTAAAACTGTCAAACACTAATTACAACACAGGAAAATCTAATTTACTGGCATGTTAAAACATTACCTGCTGTAACAACTACAAGCCAAGCTTATCAGCTTGTTGTAACCAGCAGTGTTGGGTGTAACTGCTGTTGGGTGTTACTTTGTAACGGGTTACTGTAATCTAATTACTTTTTCTGATAACGCAGTAATGTAACGCGTTACATTTTAAATGTATGTAATTTGATTACAGTTACTGATGTCAATAACATTACGTTACTTGCATTACAAATTTATTGTTAAGAAAACAATACTAAGTAAAATGCATTTTCAAAATAAATCACATCTTGCCCAAAAGATTTCTTCTTTAGCCCCGAATAATTCTCCACTTGGAATGGTTTGTCACTGCGTAACTGAACGTCAGTAAATGAGGACGGTGGTGTTGTAATTTTATATCTTCAGTGAATGGAGGTGAGACCAATCAGACAGGGTTTACGGGGAAATATGTGGAAATACTCGTGTCTTATTGGCTGACAGTCTCAATTCTGCCAAACGCTAGCTCACAGTCAGTGTAAGGAAAAACGGATATATGGCGATTTTTTTTTTTTTTTTTTTTAAACCAGTAAAGGGTTTGAAACTGAAACGGTAACAGTGTCTGAAGCTGAGCAAGAAAACAAGGTGTGTAAATGTCTGTATTAGCTCCAGTTTACGTGAACATGATATGAGCAGAGCATAAGGAAAGATAATGTACTCTGCATGGCATTGTATTTATTACACATATTTTATCGGTCTGGTAGTCCTACAAATAGTGACAAAACCCGAGGCAAGTTTTATGATAAATCCGACTTTTTCTGATCATGTCATACATTGCTCAAATTACTGAAAGAACTGAGTTTCACTTTGTAGTGTATTTATGTAGGTTTGATAGGTTTTGAAAGTAACGTGAAAGTAAAGTAATTAGTAATCTGATTACTTTTTACATGCAGTAATCTGTAATGTAATCAGATTACAATTTTAAAGTAGCAATTAGTAACCTGTAGTGGATTACTTTTTATGTGTAACTTACCCAACACTGGTAACCAAATAGAAATCTTGTACTTGTAGTAGAAGTGCTCTAACTTTTTTTGTCATTTGTTCAACCCATAATTACCTTCGAGCTTCTTGCATTAAATAAAGAAACAACTATTGGCTCCAGATTGGCTCAACAAAAAAAAGCAGAGTAAAAAAGTGAGTTCAAATCCAAACAATGTCACAGCCATGGATGGCCAGGAGTACTAGAGAGCAAAACTGGCCATGCTGTGTGGGTAGGAGGGATGACATTACTCTCTCTGGTGTCAATCAGCATGACTTTAGCCAATCATGGATTAATGTCAACTGATATAGCAGCAGTTTGAAAAGATGTTGAAAAAGATGAGTTGGCTGTCTTCACATGTCTCAGAGTGGTTGGTAGCTGTCTTGTGAGAGTGAGTGAGAATTGGCAAATGACTAAATCAGGGAGAAAATAGAGAAAAATGGAAAAGAAATATCTATCCAGGGATGAAAAATAGTACTGAGAAATTATACTTAATGTCTCTTAATTAAAAGTGGATGTATCCAGCCAATGATGTACTCGAGTGAAAGAAAAGAACTTTCAAATGTACTCAATTATTAATAAGTAAAAAGTAAATGTTTTAACTGATGAAATTAAGTTAATGTCATGTTTTGATGTGAAAAACCTGTCATTATTGTATGGCCAAATGTTTGTGGACACCAGACCGTCACTTCCATATGTGCCAATTCCAAAACCATGAGCATTAACACAGATGAGTTCTCCCTTTGCGTTTGTAACAGCCTCCACTCTTCTGAGAAGACTTTCTACTAGATTTTAGAGCATGGTTGTAGAGATTTGTGCTCTTTCAGCCACAAGAGCATTAGTGAAGTCAGGCACTGATGTCAAGTGAGAAGGCCTGGTGCGTTTCAATTCATGCTAAAGGTGTTTAGTAGGGTTGAGGTCATGGCTTTGTGCAGGCCACTCGAGTTCTTCCACTCCAACCTTGGCAAACCATGTCTTTTATGAACCTCAGATTGTGCACAGGGGCAGTGCTGGAACATGTTTGGGCCCTTTAGTTCCACTGAAAGGAAATTGTAATGCTACAGCATGCAAAGCCCTTCTAGACAATTGCGTGCTTCCAAATGTGGCACCAGTTTAAGGAAGAACCTCATATGGGTGTGATGGTCAGGTGTTCACAAACTTTTGGCCATATAGTGTAGTTTGTACCAACACCTAGAACAAATCCTTGGTTGGCCTACGTAGTGCAGCAGGTGTCATGATTTAAAAAAATATATGTTACAACGCCTAGGTGCTTTTTTTGCCACTGTGAAATATATGAAATATACAAACATGTTTAAATGAAGCAAAACTTTTCAAAGGAGTTTTTCTTTCTGTGGTTGTTGGATGAGTGAATTAAAAAAACCACTGGTGACCATTATATGAACCTGTCTGTCTACTGGGTAACTGTGAATGAAAAACTGGTAGCCTAGATACATAATATGATTGTTCCTGGATGCCCGTACTAGTGATTTATCCTCCCCTGTATTGCACAACCCTTTATGAGTACATATGCATGTCTTCGTGGTACATAGTGAAACATGGCTTAGACATGGGAATTTGGTTTCTGCTTTCCTTGTATATGCAAAGCGTGTGATACATTTATCAGCTGTAACTGGCTGTAATTCTCTACAGATGGCATATCCTGTCTATATCACAGTTAATGATATTAGCAGTGCTCTGTTTGGCTGTATTTCATTGTATTTATTGTTCTGCATCTGGTGTCCTGAAACCATCATAGAGCACTGAATTATTGTTAGAGTATCACTATGACTGTGTTTTCTGAAAACGATATGACGTTCATAACAATGATTTAAGGTGACCAGGTGCTGATTGTGTCTGTGTATGTGTATAGATGATGTGTCGGCTGGAAGCAGCGCAGAGTTTCCAGACAGGCTCTCACTTATGGAAGTGCGGCTGCAGGCACAGGAAGACGAGATCACACTGCTCAAGTCCTCATTGGCCGATGCGTTGCGTAAGCTCCGCCTCCATGACCAACAGATCCCACTACTGAAGCAGCAGCTGATTGCAAGTAATAGCATCCAAGATTTAAATACTATTGTACAAATCTAAATATTGTGTTGTGACATTTTAGGTATTAGTGATGTTTTTTTTTTAAAATTTTTATTACTATTACTAGTTTAACGTGAATTTGATGGATATGTGAAAAGGATATACAATATAAAGTACCTGTGTGTCTATTCCAACAGTGAACCCTGGTGCAGCTCGGGTGTTGAATCAGTCGTTTTGCGTTGATGGCTTCTCCAAGCCCTACAGACACTCCACCAGTTCTCTGGACGGACTGCACCACACATCCGACAGGTATCAGTGCAGGTCCATCTGTGTACTTTTTCAACATATTAAAAGCACTGTATTTTGTCATCAAGAGCTGTTCATTATGAAACAGAATGGGCAACCAGCATGTCGTTATGAACCATCATTATTCTTTAAAATGTGGAATAAACTTTAAAGTCAAAACCACTAACTTTAAATGTACAGTATATTCATTACAAGAGAGACTGAATCACTTTGCATGATTCGGTCAGTGGACGGGATATGACAAAGCTTCTTTCTGTAATGACTCCCTGGAGATGCAAGTTCCTCAAGTTGTGAGAAATGCAGTCTTCTCACGAACACATTTAGCACAACAAAGAAAGAACACAACATTCTTTGGCACACTCAGACATTGGGACAGCTGAGCTTGGTTTGTAAGAACATTAGGACTTCATCATGGTCCTTTTATTTGGTGTAGCAGTCCCTGAACAATATACAGTATTGCACTGAAGGAAAACAGTTATACAGTTAGTTGAGAAGTTTCTTTTGTGTTTAGATAAAATTATAGTTCACATTGGTATACATTAATTATACTTCTCAGCAGATGGAGCTTTTGAAACTTTTATATTCTCTAGCATATTTTAATGTAATTAACTGAGAACAACTTTTTTTTGCAATGATACTCAGTGTTTTGTGTTAAAAAAATAATTTTAGGCCTCAATCAAATCAGACTTCAAGGGCGAGAGTTGTTTTTCAATGCAAAAGATTATTGTTTATTGCTTGAATTCCTCTTGATTGTGTGTGTCTTCAGCCATGTCTCACACTCAGCTGAAAATGGAGAGGGCAGTAGAGCTCACTCCATCCCCAGCCTGAAAACAGGCACTAGTGAAAAGGCCATACAAACTGAACCCTGGAACCCTGAGCCTGAGAGGACGCCTTTGGTCCTCACCAGGGCCTCCCAGAGTCTTTCTCTGGAGGACGCACTTCCCGAAGGGGTCTCGCTCATGGACGAGGCCCTGCACAAAGCTCAGCAGGAGAGTCAGGAGGAAGAAGACAGCGAAGAGAAGGACAAAAGCTGGCACTCTAAAGTAGAGGAAACCATCCAGCGCGCTACGATCAAAAGCCTCCAACAACAACACAGCAAAAGCAGCGAAGAAAGCCAAGGCTCGGCCCCTCAAACTCCAACTTCTAGTTCTCCAGCGCCGCCTAAAGAGCCTACACACAGTGGACCCCTTTCTCCCATTCTGGAAGGCGAGAAGAAACTGCTGTGCGTTTAACCACCCATCAAACCAGTCTTTTTCCATCCTCGCATGACCTTCCTGCTTTGGCTTAGTTCAAAATCTAACCCTATCACTTGTGCTACTGCTCTAATTATTAATACCTACAAATGCCTCCTTTTTTCCCAAGATGCAACTTAAGCCTTTGGTGAAGAACAGTCTGAATGAATGTGACTTTTAAGGGCTACTTTTGGGCACAGAGTGTAAACTGCGTTGAAGGGTGTTGAAGACAAATCTATAATATTTAGAGTCCTGGGCCAGGGTTGGGGATTAGTGCTAAGCTCAGCCCTTTTTTTAGTGCAAGCCTATTACTATATATGAGCGAGGTTAAATATAGTGTATGTAGTCCATTGAAAGCCAAATTGCAAGTCATTCTAACTTTGTAAAAAAAAATAAAAAAAATTATAATAACATTTTGCTAAATTGAAACCTTGGAATTATAAGGTTCTGACCTTATAATTTTGTGAATGAAAGTTTTCAGCAGATAAAACATTCCAGCTTAATATTTTCTTTTAGTTTAAAGCATTATTTTGGAGTCAACTCTTCTCACGTATATTTATTTGCATGTAAATATCATCTAACATGAACTCACTTTTGCCTAAGAAGTCAGACAAAACCTTATAATTTCCAGTTCTGGAAGTATAGCATGCAATTTTCAAAATCTTGAGAAAGCACTTGCAGTTAGATTCTATATGAAACTTTTTTTTTTTTTTTTAAAAAGCTTTATATAGATAGATTTAATTCATGTCATTATATCTCATAATACCACATTATATTAGACGCTGCTCGGCATTATGTTTTAGCAGAGACGATGCCAATGCTTACTTCCAGTTTTAAAGTTGTTTATGGTAAGCACTGCAGGATTGAATGAGATGGTTTTGGGCTTCACTATAGTGTTGAGTGATATGTGTGAAGAATTAGGCTGAGTGGAAAATGTGACTAGGATCAGTAGTGTTTGCACTCAATGACAAGTGACGCCGCGGGTTAGACCGAAAGTTTACTGCAGCATATAGAGCAAGTGAGGTCATTGCTCAAGTCTAAATTGGTCAGAGGAAGGAAGTGATCATTGGAGTGTTTATAGTAGAGCTGTTTGGCTGAATAAATACTTACTGTAAGAATACTGTAAGAATTCTCTTACAGCACATTTGCATCTTGGACTGGTTTCTGCAAAAGTGGCACAAACTTTTGTAGAACTGAAAAACTTGGGGAATGATTGCACACTAACCCAATCAAAATCAACTTATCTAATCGAGTATGTTTTATAAATTCTTTGATGCATTGTATTTTCTGCCCTGTTTTTGTGCATGCAGAGTTCTGGGTGATCTTTCTTTGAATAATACATTTGAAATATTTCTTGTGTGTGTGTGTGTGTGTGTGTGTGTATGTGTGTGTGTAGGAATTAACTTTTGACCGTCAAGAAAGCATGTGTGTTTCACCAAAACAAATGGTTTTGCTCTGTAATTATTTTATCCTGGAAAATGCAACACAACACAACACAGCACAATGAAATCTTACACAGAGCAAGTTCTCATCCCCTTTAATTTATTTTTATTAGCGTGATGCACTGTAAATAAAGGAAGATCTTAGAACTGTAGATGTTAGAAGCTTCATAAATGTCACTTTGCACAGAAAGATTGTGTGCGCGCCAGTATATTATGTAATCAGATTTATTAGACTGGTTTCGTCAGCGATCATGGCGGCCAGTATTAAGGCTGTTTATGACAAGGAATGCGGAGATGAACGATAAAAGTTTTGGCTCTGTTGCGGCGTTGAGCGATATGTGTGTGTGGGTGTGACAGGAATTGTGAGTGGAACAGTGGCCGTTTCAGAGCTCAGTGGCAGGACAGATCGAGAGTTAACTACAGAATATAGAGCAGGTGAACTCGGCGCTCGTCAGTGCAACAGTACAATGGGAAAGAGACAGTAAACAGAGAGGTAAAACAAGGTGAAGAGGAGTAGGGTGTATCAGAAGAAAAAGAAAGAAAGGGAAGAAATGCACCAATACGCATCGCTAAAAGCATTAGAGGTCAATCAGATTATTAACCCACAGCTTTACATGTGCAGACTTTAAACTGGAGGCTGTGGATGCATCTGTAAGACAAACTCAGCAGTAGTAACAATTGTCACAGCATGATTTGTTAATTTAATTTCAAGTTTGAATTTTCATCTAAAACCTAATGACATTTTGGATAGCTGTAAAAAAAACAAAAAAAAAACCTCACACTCTTGTGTGTGATGGACAGGAGTTGATGCTCCATGAGCAGAGTTTCACTTCCTTGTTTGGCCAGGACTGCTGCTGTTTCCTATTTCGTATTTCTTAAATTGGAGAGTGTATGACTCTCTTAGAGAAACAGGAAATGGGGTGTGTGTCAAAGGAAACAACCGTTCAATTCACGCACCCACACACAGCGCATCGAGTACGTTCAAGCACGATTACATTTGCGCTGAAACAGAGCAAATGCTTTTTAGTGTTAAACACCTCTTTTGAGTTAGAGGGAGTGTTTAAGCCATAAGCACTCTAGTGTTTTGATTGGGTGTGTGTGTGTGTGTGTTGGATTGATTTTATGGAGAAACCACCATGTGCTTTGAAAACAATTCCTTTCAAATCTTATATAAATGCTTTAAATCCATACAGCCTGTGAGAATTCACCTAGCTATTAAATTATTAAAGAAATGATTTCTCTGCCCCTTAAATCAGGAGTCACATAGACTTGTTTGTGTCCAGGGAACGGAGGAATAGCGAGAAATTGGGTAAGGACACGCAGGACAAAACCAAACAGCGAATGCCTAAAAAAGCAGCATCATCAACCAACCTGCTGACCCGATCTCCGAGTCTAGAGAGGTGAGTGGGTTTACGTTCATCTTTCATCATGGACTGTTTCTTTTACAAACATAGACCGTTTCCAAACACCATAATTAGCCTTGGGTTATTAGTAGATCCTTTCTTTTGCCGGTGCTGTGAAAAACTCAACCCTAGCTTCATGTTACTCTGAAAGAAGCAGGCATGGATTATACAGATCCAGCTTTTTTGTATGTTGTCAGCCAACCTACGGGCTGTAATCATGTTCTTTAGCACTGAGATCCTTGATTTTGACGGATGTATTCAATAAAGTATGGGGAGAATTCTAATAATGTGAACTCTTTGGGGGGGGTTGTTCCTTAATTCTCACTGGGAATGTAAGGTTATATAAATTGTAACTATTATGAATAACAAGTCTCTTTCTTTATTGTTCATGAACGAATTCATCGATCTATAAGGAATCCATCCAGGATTTCATGATTTTGCGATTGGAGAAACGAATGCAAAATCAAGCAAACTTCGCAATATTCGGAGAAGCTCGCAAAATTTCTGCAGATTTGGGCCAAGACGAGTCATGTGACGTCATCACAACGCATATTCAGCCAAAGCCCTCTTCGATTCACGTGTCGAACATGAGTACAGCTAGAAGGTCTCATTTACCGACAAACATCATTGCGAAAGACCGTGCAAAATAATTTCATGCAATTGAAATTTCACCAGTTCAAGTAGTTTTCTGCAAAAAATAATTTTTTAAAAAGCTGAAAAAATTCAGCAAGTTGCATCACAAATTTTGAAGATAGCCACAGCAAAATCGAGCATTTTTGGCCACAACGATCACAAAAAAACTCTGCGAAATCCTGTACGGACTGTATTACAATTACATGTTACATTTACTGGCACATAATGGGGGAAAAAACCCAACAGATTAAAAAAAATAAATAAATAAATAAATAAATAAATAATGAAAAGTTATTTCTGGATCTAACCCAATCAGAGTACATTAGAGAAAAGGAACTTGCTGAAGATCTACAGGTTATAATACTTTCTTTCATCTTCTTTATCTCAACGCAAGCAGTTGTACAAGCAGTAGTGCAAATATCAAGCCCCATTCTTTTAAGCCTGTTGGATTTTAACATGTTGTGACATGAATCGAGAGATTCCCACAGACATACACGTCGTATGACATACACGTCGTATTGCACAACTGAAAATTTCCACGGATCACTGACAATATTCCTTTTTGTCTTTTTGTTTGGTTCATTGTTTTAATAGCCGAGCTAAAGACCTCCTCTCCAGCACAGGTAATAAAACATCTCTTTCCTCACATTCTCACAAACAGCACTATAGTGAAGCATAGACACACTCTTTGCCTGCTTGGGTCCTGATCCAATCCTGTTCATCTGCAATCCAGTCCAACAGAAACATGCACACACACACACACACACACAAACATACACACACACACACACACACCAATGAACTGGAGTGAAAAATGAATTTGTGTGTCTGTGTGTGTGGGTGTGCAGGGAAAAATACGAACCTCACTACTTTCATTCCTTTAGGTTAAAAATTGTGGTTGATAAAGAAAAAAAAAATGTTAGAGAACTGTTTCAACCCAGTCTTTGTTCATGCAACAGGCGAACATATTTCTTTGACTGATATATCAGCCCCAAATGAATTTTCAGAGCAGTGTTCCTTGGCAAATCAAACAAAGGAAACGCTTTATGGTTTAAAAATCCTGTGCAGACGCAGTTCTTCACAAGCGTTTTTAAATCTTAATGCTGCGCTACAATGAAAACAATGAAATAAAAACTTATTTTACACAGTTTTGTGTTAAACGTTACAAATCCCTGAACTCACAGGAATTGCTCATATCGCATCTTTAAGAGTTAAAAGTTTTTTGGCTTGGCAAAAAATATAAATAAATAAAAAACACTGGGGAGTTTCATCTTGCTCTGAAAGAAACTCTATACAATACTTATAAGATACAATCACGTTTTTCCGCCTTAAACGGAAAAAAAAAAAAAAAGACAGTTGCACCCTGGATTTCTACTTCTTTCATTCCCATGGGAAAATTGGTGTAGAGATGTACATGCGTGCGTATACACACAGACACAGGAGAGCTTGTTAGCGTTGTGTGCTCCGGCTGGAAGTTCACTCAGCGTGGTTAGTTGCATTACCACACGACTCTAAACGCTCGGACAGGAACGATGAATGCCTTCTTTCCTCTGCCACAAGAACTAAAAACTCGTGGGAGATGTTTTTTTTTACATCGGGTCATCTCAGTATGTCTGTTGCCTGAATCCAGAAATGCACGTACAATAAATAAAAAGCCAGTAAACCAGCAAACTGGGAAACGTTTTTTAAGGACTAGGACTGATGTTTTTATTGTTTTGTCTTATCAAACACATGTGACTGTCATATCACAGCAAACCAGTGACTACATTTCCCATCCTGCACTGCGGCCTACAAACATGGCCACCATGGACCACAATTCCCAGAACACTCATTCATCCTAATCACGCACAGTGTTGAACATGAATCAAAACGAGGAACAGGGTACAAATGCTTGGTACGGTGATAACTCTCAATACTTCACAAAGAGTGAATGCCTCGAAAGTCCTTATAAACTGTGGTGTGATTGTGTGTGAGATTGGATGCAGCTGTGCGTGATTAGAATGAATGAGTGTTCTGGGAATTGCGGTCCATGGCGGAAATGTTTGTAGGCCGCAGTGCAGGATGGGAAATGTAGTCACTGGTTTGCTGTGATTATGACAGTGACGACACTGAGCGGTCTTTCCAGATACACCGAGCACAGTTTAGGATTAGGGTGTGCTATTTATAGGGATTCTCTACTTGTTTTTTGTTTTGTTTTTTTGACTGAAAACCCTTTTTAAGCCGATACAATTCTGGCTGTCATGAATAGTACAAGAAAAAACACAAACTAACAGCCCCTGCCCATGTCTCTTGGGATTATTTACAAAATCTTTCCTACACTTCACTTGCTTTTTGCGCACTAGAGTAAAACACCATGTATTGTTCTGTGATCCATCCAAACAGATCAGCATCATCAGTATGACTCGAAGCTAGCCGACTCTGCCAAGTGCAATAGCGGTTTTTGGCTTTTCGCTTTTTATTGTCATAACGTTGCACTGGGCACAGATGGGATTTCGTGCCCCGACTGCTTAAACGGGCCAGTAAGCATTGCGGTTGAAGCCAAACTCTTCCTTTTCTGTCTGAATTGAGTTAGACAGTGTCGTGGGGAAATTGCTGGAGAAACAATCTAGGCCACGGTGCTGGCGCATGGCTGAGATCAGGTGGCTGACAGATTGTGATCTGCAGACTTAGTCGTGTTTATGTGTGTATTTCTCTCTTTCAGGATCCCAGGGGTCTAGGAGAGGAACACAGGGTAGGTGTCTCTGTTCTGCAGTTCACAATTCTACACAGATTTAGCACCAGTGTAATGGTGTAATAGAAAGGCTACAGTAGGAAGTATGCAGTATCACGCTGTAGAGTTAACATTCATCAATAGCTCAGTGACTGTTGCTACAGTAGAGTAGATAGTGGGGGTTTTTTTTCTATTTCTGTACATATTCAAATCACTATGTCTGGAAATGTCACTATGCCAAATTAAGTGTTTAGAAAGGAAGTGCAGGCAACTGTACAAGATGAAAGCAGTGCTAAAACAAAACTATTTGACAAGCAAACATGTGCAACCAGGTGGACACCAAGAAAACACTCAGCGAGTGCTCTATCATAACTGATTTTGCAATCACATGGTGCACATGAGGAAGAATTCCTACCAAATCTAACAAATGGGATAAACAAGGAAAAGCCATTAGTACTCAGGAGTCAGAGTGTTAATCATCTACTCTCTGGAAACACTGGAAAAGAAGGTCTGACCAGCTCGGTGTGTGTTTTGGCAGATGATAGCTGATCAGACCAAGCTGGGTTTTTAAGCAGATTAGTGTCACAAAAAAGCCAGTCAATCTTAATCTAAGCCCTAACAATCTAGCTAACATTTTGTTGCATAAATCAGTAGGCAACTGTTTTGATACTAGCTAAAATTAGGTGAACTATTTTCAAAGCTGTAAATAAATAGTGTAAATAAAACTATTGATCATGTTAGCTAGCAAGTTCGATTTCCTATTATATAATGTAAACCAAATTTGCTAGTAAGAATCGTCCCTTGTGACTAAGCATCTGCCTTTCTGTTTTCACCTACAATCGAGTAGCCTCTGCCTTTAAAATATTTCACATACATGTATATATGTCATTGTATATTTCATGCTCTGTTTTACAGTGTGTGTAAGCCTCAGAATTCTCAAATAAAGTGTTGTCTAGCTGGATTAGATACCGTTTCATTTAAGCAATATCGCACGAGTAAGAGTGCCTGTTATACTGAACATCGGCATGGCTGTGATTCGGCCGAGAGCCATTGGTAATCATAGCCATGCTGATATTCAGTATATCACACGATTGAGAGTGCAATTGCTTAACGGTTCTTCAAACAAGAAATTAATATTGAGTCGCTGACATTTCAGACACAGCATGGCCAAATGTTCCATTTATTTTTCCTCCGCTAGCGGAAATAGATCCCAAACAAATAACACCCACTTTATAGCCCGTCGGCCAGCTGGCTCGCTAGCTCACATTGATTATGTACATTCCTGTTAAAGATGCTTCCGATGAAACTGCTTTCATCCTTTTTCTTCTTCATTTGATGAGCTTTTATATTTTAAGTCAAAAGTATATATATTCATGAAAAATGTATCGTCTGACATGTCTTCTTCAGTGTAACAAACTGTCTGGAATTATAATACATATTGAACACAGACAAGTGGAGTGATACGAACAGTGAAACATCCGGGTGCCGTTATACTAAATTTAAGCACTCTGGGAACTTGTCCAATCAAATTAGTGGACCAGAACTAGCTGATGTATAAATACACAGTAAAGCCTTCATGTACAAGATTATGACTTATACAGTATATGAATATAGAGTGGCTCATAAGGCCAGAATCATTGGAGAGAGAAAAAACAGCAAAACAAATGCACAGATACATCATTGCTTGTTAATATATATGTATATTGTTATTCCTATGATGTTGAACTTATAGGGCACCCTATTTTGTATCGATATCATGATATACCACCATATATATGTATATATGTGTGTTAGTAGTTGATTGGATGTTAAAATATATTTTGGTATGTTTCATTTTCCTTGTAATTCTGTATTCAACATGTTCTTTGAATAAATTTATAATTAAATAAAAGCATAAGTGATAACATAATTATTAACATAGTTCTTATGTTTTCAACGATTCTTATGCCAATATTAGTTTCAAGCGTTGATATTTTTTTCCATCTTACCCGTGTCAGAATTTCATGTAATTATTCCCTGTTTAATTGCACCCTAGGCCAGTCAATCAAAATGTTCATCCGTGGGCGGCCGATCACTATGTACATTCCTTCAAACATCCAGAATTATGAAGAACTTAAGATGGACCCTCCTTCTGAGAAGCTGGAATTGGATTGGGTGTATCTACTTTCAATTATGGTCCAGGGCCATCTTCAGAATATGCATGTTAATGAGAAATATCTCTTACACTATAATCCAAATGAAATTCCTTGACCTACTTCTAGCTATGGATATCGAGGACGTGACTGTAGGGGGAACTTGTACATGCTTCCATCAGGGGAGGCAGCATATTTTATAGCCTGTGTAGTAGTTCTTTACCACGTCACCGGACGAACGCAGCGCTATTACCGTAAACACACAGACTGTGTGCGATGGTGAGTACATCACATCAACACGCAAGTATACAAAAAATATACAGTACACATCTTGCTACAATTTGAAATGTTTTCTTTTTGTTCCACGTGTTAAAATTAGATAAATAAACCATGTTTACTATTAAAATGAATCTTTAAAGGAAAACGACACCCTGAAACATTAAACATGCTTATATTGATCTATTTGTTATGTGTTTAGCAATTCTGGTGCAAGTTGGTTTGGTGGTTTCATTTTTCTTGTGAGAAGTTAGCAGTTATGCTCCACGCTGACAACACAGGGAGACAATGCTAGTGCAGTTACAATAGCTATGTTTCTAACCACAAAGTCATGTGACTTTACCTCAACAAATCATGTGTTTGGATAATTGGCTGATGTGATTGGATATTCAGCGCATGTGGCCAATGCGTTTTTCTGAATGCCTGAAAAAATGCCTGAGCCAAAGTCTGACATTGAAATGATTTGGTATAATTACCTCCCAGAACTGTCTCATGCTGTTCCATTCCCAAATATCAGGTATCCGCCTCCGATCGCAAGATAACATGAGGATTGTGATAGCATTTCATCATTTATTATATTTAAAAAAAGATCCACAGTTGCAACAACTTTCATTTGTATTGATATTTTGCACCAGTTTCCCCTGAAGTGACGATTTTATTCGATTTTACTCAACGCTTTTTTCGCAAATGTTTTATGCGATATTCAAATTTTCTACATAGTTCAATTCGCAACTTGGATGGAAACATAGCTACTGACATTTTATAGGAGAACAATTTTCAGCTATCTGAAACATAAGGGATAACTGTCAAGTTTCTCTGTTAGCTCGTAAAAACAGAAGAGCAAGAGCTTTTTTTTTCCTCACTTACCATTTTCCAACAACTTTCAATGTCATATTAATGAGAAATCCAACACAGAGGTAGTGGAGACAGTAAACATTGGACTCAAAGCTCCATAAAGCAATGTGTTTATCTATATGACACAGTTGCACTGATTTACGGCAGAAATTTGGCTTAGCCTGTTAGCGATTAATGAGATGACAAGTATGATGCAATTAGCAGTAGGATTAGCACAAAAGCTGAAACCTTATCTGTCTGAGCAGAGCCTAGAGATGAGGAAGCGAGAGAGCTGGACAAAGGACTAAAGCGCCGCTACATCAGTCACTTTAGGTAGACATGAAGCAAGGGCAACTGTTAACCAAAGTGAATATAGACCAGCATTTCGATGAAAGAAACGTAAACCAAAAAGTCAACTCAGAAGTGACTCATGAAATAAATATTTTTGCACGATTGAAGATCACGCATTAGATTATAAATATTTTTATGCATGTCGTTCAGGGTGGATTTTTCCTTTAAGTGTAGTTTTGTATTAAATTTCTGTTTTGTTTTGTTTATTTAGTCTAGCAGTTCATCCAAACAAAGTGCTCATAGCGTCCGGACAGTCCGCAGGTGTGGATAAAGATGGCAAGGTAAGTGAAACCGAGTTGAACTGAACTGCAGAAGTTTATTTAATGTAGTGGTTATTGCAGTACTCTTATTTCCTCCAGACGCAGAACTCTGTGTATTCATCTGTGTTCTCTCACCAGCCCTTACAGCCGTTTGTACACATCTGGGACTCCACTACACTGACGACGCTGCAGCAGATTGGTCTGGGCACTTTTGAGCGAGGCGTCGGATCTGTGGCCTTCTCGAGTGCAGTACGTATTGTGTAGCAGTCATAACATATAACTCAGTGAGATGATGGAAGGGAATATTTTGATAATCTGTCAGGACTTTAACCTTGTTTAATGTTTTGGCACAGGATGCTGGGACATTTCTGTGTGTGATTGATGATTCCAATGAGCACATGCTGTCTGTCTGGGATTGGAACAAAAACACCAAAACTGTTGAAGTAAAGGTATATACATGCACAAGCACACCCATACAACATTCCCAGTGCTCTGTTTTTTTTTTTTTTTTGGTATATCCTGTTTACATTATCACCTTTCAGGTATTTTCAGGGAATGTGCTACACCTCTTTAGGGAAAACGACTCTTTCAATCCTGTTAAAGTCATCAGTATTCCACAGTTTAAGTAAATAGTATTATTTTTGTAATATCATGTTGTCATTTATGTGACAGTTTTTTTTTTCCCCTCTAATATTAAATTCAGTCAGTTAAGTATGCAGACAGCAGTTTTCAGCTTCTCTGTTTTATATCTGTCCATATCTCTGGCATAGACATAGAAAAATGTCTTTCGGAAGAACTATTCCATTTCAGGTACCATGGCAACGGTGTAAATATTTAAGCCGTGGTATTGAGTGGACGAGTATGGGGGTTTAAAAGAGTGGGTGTTCATTGAGATAATTGTTCCTCATTGTTTTGTTTTTAGTAGGTACCTTTGGCGTTGTGGGAGTGTGCTCAGCAGCTCAGTGGAACCATTTGTCTTGATATCCCTGTGATTTAGTATCTCAGTGGAACCAGTGTGTACATACAAATCTGATAGCTTGTTCAACTTCTGGTTGAAGATCTGTTTCTGAAGTGTGGTTGTAATTATGCAGCTATTCAGCTGTGCGCTCCAGAGAGGCTGTTAGTGCCGACTTGGACAGTTTAATTAGGCCTCCTTCTTGGATGCACAAGAAATCTACAACCAGAATAAAATGGATTCTCAGGGAAAGACTATTTGTGCTGGTAATAAAAGATAATTGTACATAAGTACATTGTGAGGTCATATGAGGGCAGACTAAAAGGTTGGTACAATTAAATTGAGCTGAAAAGCCATTTTTACAATGTCTTCGAGCAACAAATGAATATGCGTCTATATGACGTGTACTGCATATTATGAAATGTCAACAAAAAATTCATCAAAAGTGCTCTCGACCAATCCAAAGCTGGGTCTTGAGAGATGTGACTAATGCCTATAAATTTGATATTTGTGCATGAACATGAGTGAAAACACTACCACTACCACTCTAGAGCCTATCACAGTAACCTGGAGCTGTGACTGATCTAGAGAAACACAGAACAGGTGAACACAATCAGGTAACAGACCAGTGAAGGAACTGAGGTGGAGACAGTACTAGAAACAGAAAAAGGCACAAGTCACTGTAAACAAAAGTACATTGAGAACCCAAAACAAACCACATGACACGAAAGTAGTGCTTGTCGTGCTGGGAAATGCTGTGCACAATGAGAGAGCGAATTCATAACAATGGAGAGCTATAATAAACGCAACTATATATTTTTATTCCATGATGATTTGTCTCGTCATATTTTTACATTAACGTTGTTGTACGTTGTTGTTGGGCTGTTTTCTAGATAAAATTATGTGATTAACCTGACATGTTTTTTTTTTTCTATCTGGATATTTTTTTAAATAAAAAGAACTATTGGTAAAGTTGGTAAAGTTGTAATGTCTGTGTGCTGTGATTTCCAGAGCACTAATGAGGCAGTGTTTGCGGTGGAGTTCAACCCTGCAGACACCAATAACATCATCACTTGTGGGAAGTCTCATGTTTACTTCTGGACCATGAGTGCTGGCACATTGAACAAAAAGCAGGGCATCTTTGGTGTAAGTGCTTTTACTTGTTGTATATTCTAGGTCAGGAATTAAACACGATGGGGCGTGCCGTTACAGGAAAATAATCAGTGATGAAGTGATGTGCTACGGCCTACGGTTATTTTCCAATAACAGCATGTGGTACAAGTGTTTTAGTCCTCTTATACCACAGCAGTTTGCCAATACTAGCACTTTCTTACTGATGTATGTTTTCACCATTTAGTGGTGTTCAATGTTGTGGAATGTCCGAGAAACCAGCAAGATCCTGTTATCACGTACGTTATAATGGACACTCACCGGCATCTCGTTTATTCGCTCTTGAAGTTAATGAGATACACAAATGCAGTTTGCCCTGTTATTGAGAAACCACAAAGCTCTCTGTCCTGAAGGCTTTCTCACGAAGAAACAGCTTTACCTCTGACTGGTATTAAGCAATGACTCTACAGACTGACATAAATGTTAAATAATTTCCACATATCAACAGTCAGAAACAATTTTTTTTAATCTGTTTGTCTGGAGTTGTTACTATAGAAACAGTAACATATTAGAAAGTATGCATTAACATAAACCTGTGATTTGACCTATAGCCACAACTACTGTCCAAGCACCGCTGTTATAAAAATTTATACCACAGCACGGTCAAATGCTTCAATCTGATTGGGTTAGAAGGTGTGCATTATTTCCATATAACAGCACAGGAAGTTCTGGCTGTAACGTGAATGATATCTTTATATTAAAATTAATGCCTTCATTCTAATATGTTATCGTTTCACAAGTAGCAGCTCATACATACACAGGGACTTTCACAGAAGATACTTCACATAATAGCAGATTTATTAACAGGTTGTTGTTTAACAAAGTAACTTTTATAATCGTTGATATGGTGAAGTTTTTTGACAGGGGACATTTGTTTAAGATTTATGGAAGGAATCTCGGTTGTAAGTACTCTAAGTCTCGGCTAGGCTTTCCGTTTCCTCAGTAAACTGACAGGCTGTGCATTTTGCATGAGAGAAAGTGAGAGAGAGAGAGAAAAAGAGAGCAGTCAGATCGAGCGTGAGAGAGAGAGAGAGAGAACAGTCAGATCGAGCGTGAGAGAGAGAGAGAGAGAGGCAGGCTGGTGAGGGAATGACTGTTTATTTGACTATTTATATGTCTAGAACATAAGTGAGAACAGGAACTTGTCTCTTGAATGTTCCACAACATTCAATTTAACCATAAACTGTTGAAATGTGCGATGTGTCGTTCGTTAATAAATTAAACATTGTAATCATTGGCAAATCATTGTGGTTTAAGCACAATACCGCGCTGTTTTATATGAAAATAATGCATTACATACCCTCTGCATTATTTTTGTATAATAATTTTGTGTGTTGTTCCTTACTTAATCAACAGCTTCTGAGCAACCAGTATCCAAAAATTCAACAGTGCTGTGGTATAATGAAAAATAATGTTAACGCTGGATTTGAGATGATGATGATGATGATGATGAAGAGTTATGCTGTATGATTATAGCTTGAGTTGTGTTTGCTTTTATGCTTGCAGAAATATAAGAAGCCCAAGTTCATCATGTGTTTCGTGTTCAGTTTAACGGGAGATGTATTAACGGGCGATTCCGAAGGGAATATCCTCACATGGGGCAAATCAGCAGCTGACATCAAGACACTGGGCAAAGGTGCAAAAGGTATAAGTATGTGTCATTGTATTTATCGACATTTTTTAACATCAGCCCTCTAGGTAGTATCTCCAGCATTTTGGAATGAGTAGCGCTTACAGTCTCGTCAGTGACAGTGTGGAAAGAAAAACAGGAAGAAACCGACTGAAATATTGACAGTAAATATTCATCGCGTTTCATTATCCCTGGTTATTAAAGCAGCTATTAGAACAGTAGTGATGCACGTCTCAATTCTCTTTGACATGTGTGGACGCCTCTCTCTTTGTGCAGAGACATTTCAGATTATGAAGCAGACACGAGCGCATGAGGGCAGCGTCTTTACCCTGTGTCTCCTGCAGGGCGGCGCTCTGCTCAGCGGCGGCGGGAAAGACCGCAGGATCATCCGCTGGAGTGCAGACTTAGCACCTGAGAGGGAGTGTGAGGTGAAGAGTGTGTGTGAGTGAGAGAGAGAGAGAGAGAGAGAGAGAGAGACAGAGAAACAGAGAAACAGAGAGAGGGAGAGACCTTGACACTGACACTAAGAGTTGCCCTAATGATGTGTCCAGATTCCAGAGAAGTTTGGAGCGGTCCGTACCATTGCAGATGTGGATGGAGAGGAATTGCTAGTTGGAACGACCCGGAACGCAATTCTCCGAGGCACATTTTCAGATGGGTTTGTGGCCATAGTGCAGGTGAGATATGCTGATAGGATGGCAGCTTTTGCAAACTTTTATCCCTAAGGAAGCCATGTTGAGGGAGGAAGTGTGTAATAGATGTTTTTTGTACTGGCACAGTGCCCATCTGTCCATGGGAACGAGCACAAGTACATCTTCTCATCAGTCTGTCCAGCCTTGTAACATTTTACACATGTTTGCTGTTAAGTGTAAGCATTGCTCTCAACAACATGAACTTCATTTTGAGTGAGTGTTTGAGAGATTTGAACTCATATTAGCTTGCTTGGCTCATGTTGGGCAGTTTGGATGTCTGGTCATGCGATTTTTTTCACGGGGAACACACAAGAATTTTTTCCAGTATTCTAAAAGCTGTACACAGAATTCTTTTTAACTATACCGATCAGCTGCTTGTTCGGGGCACAGTGCATGTGATTTCCTACCATTTTAAAGACCTCTCCTTCTGCGTGTGAATAGAACTACTGTAAATGATTACACGTGATTAATTAATGCATTACTTTTTGTTCATCTTTTTAATCAGGCGGAAATTTCACGAGTTGAATGATGTCATGAGTCAATCAGAGATGAGTCATGAGTCAACTCAGTGTGCAGCTTCCTCCCAGCTCTCAAGTCCGAGTCCCTAACAAAGATCTCTGATCTTTCCGTTATATTGCATTACATTGTTCATTCATACATTCATTCATGGGGGGGCAAGGTGGCTTAGTGGTTAGCACGTTTGCCTTGCACCTTCGTGGTTGGGGGCCCGAATCCCACCTTCACCCTGTGTGTGTAGCGTTTACATGTTCACCTCGTGCTTTGGGGGTTTCCTCCAGGTGCTCCGGTTTCCTCCCCCAGTCCAAAGACATGTGTTGTAGGGTTATTGACAATTCTAAAATTGTCTGCAGTGTGTGAATGGGTGTGATTGTGCCTTGCAATGGGTTGGCACCCCGTCCAGGGTGTCCCCCACCTTGTGCCCTGAGTTCCCTGGGATAGGCTCCCCTGCGACCCTGCGTAGGATAAGTGGTATGGAAAATTGTTGGATGTTCATTCGTCTTCTGTATGCAATTTATCCTGGTCAGGCTCATGTTGGATCCAGAGCAAATATCAAGAACACGGGGTGCAGGGTGGTAGCATTCACCCCCGTATGGGAAGGCAGTCCATCGCAAGGCATCACGCATACACATGCACATTTACACACTCATTCTCACCTAGGTGCAATTTACCATAGTCAGTATGTCTACCTGGATGTTTTTGGACACTGGGAGGAAACTGGAGAACCCAGAGAAAACCTACGTGAACACATGAAGAACAAGCTCTGCTATGACACCTCAGGATCAAACCCATGACCCTGGAGCTGTGAGGCTGCATTGATACCTGCTGCGCCACCATGCTGCGCATTTACATAATATCACAAGAATGAGACTTAAATAAACACAGAATATAGAAATATATAGGGCTTTTTTTGGTGATTTTTACAGCCAAAAACGCTTGATTTTGCTGCGCCTTTTTTCAAAATTTGCGATGTGTTTTGCAGAGTTTTTTTGTTCCAGAAAACGACTCGAATTGGCAAAATTGTTTTGCACGGCCGTGGTGTTTGTTGGTAAAAGAGACCTTTTAGATGTACTCATGTTCAATGAATGTGAATCAAAGAGGACTTTGGCTGAATGCGTGTTGTGGTGATGTCACATGATGCGCCTTGGCCCCAAATCTGTGGTAATTTAGAAAAATTGCAAGCTCCTCAAGAGTTTGCTTGATTTTGCGTTAATTTCTGCGATCACAAAATCGCTAAATCCTGGAGCGACTGAGTTATGTACATTTCTAAGGAAACTGAATATCTTGGTTCACAAAAGAAAGTAGAACAGAAAAAAAGCATTAGGTGTATCGTCAAGAGATCACGAGTTCAAATCCTGATAATGCCACAGCCATCCAACAGAGCTTTACTGGCTGTGCTCTTTGGATGGAAGGGGTGGTGTTACTCTCTCCCTTGTCAATCAGTATGACTTTTGGACAGATGGCCTCACATTATCTTCAAGCACTCTTTTGATATGATGCAGAATTCATAGTTGAATCAATAAATACAAGCTGCCCAGTCCCTGAGCCAGCAAAGCAACCCCAAACCATAACATTTCCACCACCGTGCTTCACAACGTGCTTCATCATGCTTTGGTATAAGGTGCTTCTTCTGAAAAGCTGTCTTTGGTCTGCATCAAACATGTCTGCTGTTACTGTGGCCAAACAACTCTATCTTTGATTCGTCTGTCCAGAGCACATTATTCCAGAAGGCCTGGTTTTTGCCTATATGCTCACTGGCAAACTGTATTCGTGCAAAGACTTTTTCCTGGCACGCCTCCCGTGCAGGTCAAATTTATGCAATCTCTTTTTAATTGTAGACACATGCACTTTGGCACCAACAGTTGCAGTACTTACTAGGGTTTGAGAGGGTTTGAGATTGCAATAAGGGTTATGGTTTTGTTGAATGGATTTCAACTCCAATCGACAGATCAAATTGTGAAATTAATTTAAACTGTGAAAATTACTACAAAATGTCAATTTTATGTCGTTTGATAGAGTGTATCACCTTTATTAATAGGTACTGTTTCAAAGAGGATCAAATGTGTGCTTGTCCAAATATGTAAAAAAAAAAAAAAATTTTCATGGGGTGTACTTATTTTTTCACATGACTGTATAGTATATTTTCCACATATAAGGGGCACACAGAGGCAAGCTCCTTGTTCTGCCAGTCTCAAAAGGAGAGGCGTCATCGCATTACTGTATGAAGGAGTTTCCGACTTCAGTTTTTCGGAGTGTTGTGATCCGTGAAGAAAGAACCTTGCATATAAGGTTAATGCTTTTAAAAACGTGAACTGTGTACTCAGATCCATTTGACACATGCGTTGTGGAAGATAAAAGCTCAGATAGCAAATTAAAATGAAGTTTTAAAGTTCAAAATCTGCTGCTACCTCCAAGATGTTTTATCAGCAGGTTTTCTCAGTATTCAAACCTGTAAATCCTGTTCTACAGACTACTGTCTCTGCTGTAAGAGGCGAGTAGGTCTGTTTACACTTGATGTGTTTATGGTTACATTTTCATTCTGTCCCTTTAAGTGGCAGTTTAATGTTATTTCATTTTCCACAGTAAAGTTTACATTGCAATAGATTGCTCTTCTGTTTCTCAGGGTCACGTAGATGAGATGTGGGGTCTAGCCACACACCCGTCTCAAAACATCTTTCTCACTTGCGGCAATGACAAACAAATGTGTGTGTGGAATGCTGAAGAGCACAGCCTGAAGTGGTGCACCACTTTAGAGGTAAAATAGTAAACATAGCTGCACACTGAACTCACACAGAACACAGCTCTGGTATTTAGACGTCTATCAACTTTCTGCACTGTTGCATTTTAGGAATCAGGTCTGTGTGCTGATTTCTGTCCCAGCGGATCTGTTGTTTCTGTCGGACTGAGCACTGGAAGGTAAAGTGACATTTTATTGAATTCACGAGCCTCTGTTTTATAATCCAATAGAAATCGAGAAGACAGGAGTATGGTTTCTTTGATGAAAAAAAGTCAATGGATATTGGCACTGGCTTTTACCTCACTGTTTTCTTACTGCTACTTGGAGCATATGTGGAAAAAAAATAGCTAGCTTGCTAACGATACTCCTTGATTCTATCCAGAATCACACGTCATCACGACTGCATGTAATTGCCTGATTTTGAATCACCAACGAGTTAAATAATATGGTGAAAATCCAGTGTGGTACTGGCCTTGTCAGAACTAGCATACTGATGATGACTCGATGGTATCATGTGATCAGTTCATCTGCATGCTGAGTGGGAGAAACTAACACCAGTTAACTGTATGCAAAACGGTGGAATGTGATATTTAAAAAAAAAATTAAAACAATGTATTTTGCATTTCTTTCCAGGCTTGACAGACAAAACAATGTGTCGCCATTTTAATGTCTATAGGTGTGTATATATATATACAGTATTTCACAAAAGTGAGTACACCCCTCACATTTTTGTAAATATTTGATTATATCTTTTCATGTGACAACACTGAAGAAATG
>JANDJT010000206.1:12341766-12355256 GCA_024331685.1 Stegophilus panzeri | reverse complement strand
TGAGACCAGTTACTGTGAAACAACTTGTTGAAATGGAGAAAATAAAGTTTTTATTTGCATTTCCTTCAGAATTGTGGGATTAATTATTATGAATTTAAAAGAAGGCATAAAAGGTAGAACTATCGGTTATCGGTATCGGCTGAGAAATTTAGTATCGGTGCATCTCTGATTATCAGTAATTATCCTACTAATAACAGTGGAAACACATCAAACCACATTAAACCAGTTCTAGATGACTTGCATTCATGAAAGTTGATTAATGTTGGCAGATTGGCTGTGCTAGATTGTACCTAGATGTGAATGAGTTTGTTAATAATATGTGTGTGTGTATGGTGCCCTGTGATGGATAAAAGCATCATAGCTGGTAGAGAGAGTGTTCAATGCGTTTAATTAATCCCTCATGAGAAAATTAAAGTCTTACACCAACATGAAAGTATAAGAATATAATGTCTGAGAGGACAGAGAAGTAAGTATATTGTAAATAGGATAGTGATTGTGTCCGTATGAGTAGAGTAGAACTACAATGGTAGTAATATGAAGTGTAGTGCAGTGTAAATGGGTGCATCGGATGTGCAAATGTGCAGAATACAGAACTATTGTGAAGAAGTATTCACACCCTGAAAATACTGAAATCACTACAGTGTTTAACACAAACAACACGTGTATAATATTGAGGTATAATAATGTTTTTAACTGATTTAACTGCAACAGAAATCTGTTTACAAATACAACCCCAAGTTGTTTGGAACTGGGGATGTAGAATGTAGCAAAAAGAGTAATAAGGATGACAAAAATACAATCTATAAAAATTTATAAAAGAAATTCTGCCATTTATAATAGCATCATAAACTGAACAATAGTAAAAGGTACTTAGTGAGACAAAGGTCATTAAAAAGATTCAGTTTGGGGACAAATTAGAACTTATGCATATAATATTTCACCCAGTAAAACCATATTACACCCAGTGTACCCTGCTGAAAAAAAAACCCAGTAGAAACCATTACAGAAATTATTTTTATGTGGTTTTCACCACAAATACCATTACAAACCATCAGCTAACCATTAAAACAATTACTTAATGTTATCCACTAGACGAAACATGCCACCAACAGAACGCAACAAATTACCAATAGATACCCACAGGGACCATTACAGATTCCTTTAAAACCAATACAATTTCAATTATAACCATTTCAAATTCTATGAGGGTTTGTTTTAGTTTCAGCAGTGTAGTGATTACACTGTAATCAATGAGCTCGAGCCCGTGTTGACTTTCTGTTTGCTCCGAAGACGCTCGGGCGCGAGAGCCGAACTTCCCCGAGTGACGTCGCGATTCCGTAGATGACGTTGACGCCGTAGAGGAGGTGGAGGTGGTGGAGGGGGGAGGAAGAGGAAGATGTAGCTGGAGCGGAGGATGGGAGGAAGAGTGGCGTGAGACACAGACACACAGGCTGGTAGCCGAGGACCTCGCGTACATGCGCGCGCGCGTGTGTGTATGTGAGTGTGTATGTGAGTGTGTGCATGTGTGTGTGTGTAAACCTGGACTTTTGGAGGGACTTCATTATCAGACCGAGACAAAGAGCCGCGTTTGAGACGTCCTGAGGCACGCTGTAACGGAAAGTTGAAACTTTTCGGCGCCGCCACAGCTCGCGCTGCCGCGCCGGTCCCCGGCTTTGTCTCTACACAGCGGAGCGCGACGCTACATGCGGGAGTGAAAACCGACATCCGTTCGAGATTTTAATCACCAGAGGGGAAGCGGTCGCTGCGCGTTCGCGGGGAGGAGAAAGAGTGAGAGAGAGAGAGAGAGAGAGAGAGAGAGAGAGAGAGAGAGAGAATGGCGGCCAATATGTACCGCGTCGGAGGTGAGAAATTTCAAATGTTGAAATTAGGCTTCTTACCCCGCTGTAGCAGGCTAATGCTATCTACTGCGGCTAGCACGGCCAGGCTGGCTGATTAATAGTTAGCTGGAGGATTCGTTAGCCTGAATGCTAACTAGCCTGTTAGCGCGTTTTCTCATTTGATGGGTAGCTCAGCTAGCATGTAGTATTTCCGCCTTCTCTACAATGGCCGGCTCGGTTAGTTAGCTTGTTTAGCTATAGTGTGTTCCAGCTAGACTGCTGGAATAACCAGTAAAAGTTTTTGAAGGAAGCGAACTAAAGTTTGAGAAGATATTGAGCAGTTTGCTGTGTGGTTTTGAGGCTCTGGGATACTTTCACTGGGTCATATGAGGGTTAGGGTTTACTTTGTGGAGTGTTTTTTATTTATTATTTTTTGTAGATAACGTCTGCAGACACTTCACACTTACTCATGATCTGTTTAAGAGTTAATAAAAGTAAGTGAAGAAGCTGTGGAAGTGCAGTGTCTGGTTTATTTACATCCTGCAGACCTGGTGTTACTGAGCTTTGCTGTACATGATCATTAGTTTGCATCGACTCCGATTAGACTAGGGTTATTTTTCTTCCCTGTTGTTCTGGATATTTTGAAGCCTGGCTTGTTTTGAATGATGAATGATTTATTATTGAGTGGAGAAAAAGAAAAGGCAGACATTTCTACATCCCTGATTCAGGAGCAGTTCTCAGATGAAGCATGACCAGTGTGTGTATTGTGTTGTACTGCAGGTCATTTGTGAGCTGATTGAAAGTGTTCAAGATCTCTTCACGATTACAACAGGCTGTGTGTGTGTGTGTGTGTGTGTGTGTGTGTGTGTGTGTTCACTGGCTCAGTTACACAGTAGATAGATTTAATGTCAAGGGCTTCCTGTCTGACTGAAGCGTGTGTTCTGAGATGTACAGTTTATACAGAAGCCCTATGAGGAGGGGTGTGTGTGTGATGGAGTGTGTAATCAGCTCTCTGTGATGTTAAAGGTTGCGGTTGCTATCCCCAGCTGTAAACGCCCCCGTTCCCCTTTTCGTGCCTGTCCGTCTTTAATGAGGAAGAAGAGATGATTCTTGTTTTTAACTGTGACGGAGCGCTGTTACGAGATGTTTTGAACCATTCGTGAGGATTTGAACATTTCATTCAGGTCTGGATTGTCTGGATGTTGTCGTCCACATGCTTACGTCATGAATGAACTGTCTGCTTGTGGCGTGCATTATTATTATTTCGATGGCCGATTTGGACCTCTCTGAGTTCAGTCACGTGTGTGTGCTTTCTCTCCTGAGGTTCGTGGACGTGCGCTGTAGCTCAGAGGTGCTGTGATGGGGTGTTTATGCCCGGCTTGAACTCCATCATGAGCCTGCCTCAGACAAATGAGCCGCCTATTCGATCTACACACACACACACACACACACACACACACACATTATATATATATATATACACACACACACACAGACAGAGAGAGAGAGAGAGAGAGAGTGTGTGCGCTCTATTGTCCGGGCCTCTTCATGTGTCACCTGAGCACTCGTTGTCCCCGAGTATCCTTGAGGAATCCTGACAAAGGCTTGATAAATGATGGGATGAGACGATACCAAGTAGAGAATCTCTATACGGTACAAAAAAATGAGACTATGGCGAAAAAATTCAAACCACTTGACATCATGACATCCAGCACACTTTAAAAAAAAAAAAAAATCTGATAAATAGTGGTGTTTGTAGAAGTTGATATTTCGGTTTCATGTTTCTTTTTTAAATAGAGGAGTATTCTCCTACGTTACCGTATAAGACTTGGGTTTTCGATATGAAGTTTTTTTGTCTGGGTTGTTTGGGTAGCCTTAAACCAGTGTCAGGTTTCTCTAACATTCGGCTACATCAACTGCTACAATTCACAAGCGCTATTGATAAATAGTCACAGTAGTTTACAGGAGCTCGTGTGAATATCTTCAGTCCCTCCAGGATTTTGCGATCGCAGTAAAATCAAGAAAACGCTGAAGTAGTCGGAGGAGCTTGCGATTTTTCAAAATTACTGCAGATTTGGGCCAAGATGCGTCGTCTGACGCGCATTCAGCCAAAAGGCTCTGGTATACTTAGTTTTTTTATGCGTACACTGGCGTGTATGCACAGTCGTACACACAGCCTTTCACAGTATACTCAATTTGACATGTACGTGTACACAGGCAGTCAACTCATGTACATTATGACAACTTGCACTACCCCTTCTGGCCTACAGGAGTCAGTACAGAGCAGTAAAGCAGGTCTTTCGGCGTGAAGGACGACAACGAAGAAGAATCACAACAACATGAACAATGCTTGGGCAATCTCTCACCACGATTAACACCCATATACAAATCCTTATACTCTTTAAGGCTAGAATTATACAAATGTGGATACTTTCTTACCTGGACTTGTTCCCCGTCTCTTCCATTTACTCCATTTTTTTCTTTCACTATCTTGAGAATCAACGGCCCTGGTTCACTGTTGCCACCTTGTGGAAGAACTAATTAGTGCAAAAGAATTAAATGCCCAGGTGCGACCTGCGTGTGCTTAGAAAAATCGGGCGACACACGTACTGTACGCTGTTCCTAGCATCTGCGTAAAAAGTGAAACATACTTTGAGCTAAAGTCCGCTTTGATTCACGTGAGTCGAACGTGAGTACAGCTAAAAGGTCTCCTTTACCAACAGACAGCACTGCGAAAGATCGCACAATTGCAATTTTGCCAATTCAAGAAGTTTTCTGCAAATAAAGAGCACAAAAAACTCCGCAAGCTGCAGCACAAATTTTGGAAAAAAAATCCGCCGCAAACTCAAGCGAAATCCCGTACAGCCTCAAGTGGATCTGTTCATTACGACAAAATGCAGATTACATACAATACAGACAAAAGATTCAAGCGTTTATCTGTGACCTGGCCTACTCCCTCCTTAGACTGTGCATTTAAATGATTAAATTAAAAAGTAAGAAATATTTGTACAGGAATGTGCAAAAAATGTGGGATGTACAAAATATGCAAGTACGTTACGTGTAGTAACAATACAAAGTGCAGTGAAGAGTAAAGAGCCTGTTAAATTGCTTGCTAAATTCCAGTATCGGGGAAAAAAATGTAGTTGCAAAGCTTTCACTCACAGTTGGGTTTGTAGCGCCACGTTTGGAAACAAACACTACACAAAGCTGCCATAAAAATATATTATTGTCCAGTTAGCTACTTACGTTCAGTAACAATAAATTTAATAAAAAAAGTGTAAGGATTATGCAGGTGAGGTACGTGTTCTGTGACATCATTTCACCAAGCTGCTTAATAATATTATAATTTCTCCCAGCTCTACCTCATGTTTGTACCACATCAGTTTGTTACATTTTTTTATCTGGACAAATCCCACCAGCTAAATATTGTTTGTGCAAATTTTATTTGTGTACTTTTCTTTAAATTGTTTTAAAAGTCGCATGTAAAGCTTTTGCAGGATTAACACGTGACACACAATAATCACAGCTAGTTTTAATCTGTTAACAAATCAGTTTGCAGTGTTTGGGGGAAGTGATCAGGAGATTGAAAACTAGTTACCGTGTTTGGTTTTTAAAATGTCCTGGACAACGTATAACCCTCCGTTAATAATAAAATAGCGTGGGATATATCCTTACACACAATATCCTCAATAATTATAATCAATAATAGCAGCAACAGGGCTCTACAGGGAGCAGCAGAAATTGTCTTCTAAGCGAAGCCGTACTTTTCTAATGTGTTATGGGTACAGAGTAATCAATATATAATGCAGTAATTCACAAAAATAAAGGGGTTTGCGTCAGCTTTTGAAGGACCTTCAGGTGTAATAGATACAGTATGTATGGAAATGATGATAATATTTGACATGAGATTTTTCAGCTTTGTGGCCACTGCATGGCAGTGTAGCTACAGGCTCCTAACAAAACTTTCCAGTCGTGTGTGTGTGTGTGTGTGTGTGGTGAAAGCGAGGGGTTGTATTTGTCTTGTGTTGAATGATGATAAGTCTACTGTAGACAGAATAGCGGTAATTGTGTTAACTGCTGTACTGTATACCTGCTCCATGTGATTCCAAGGACGTGCGAGCTCCAGCTGAGGGAAAGGATCAAACCGGTAACACAGTCAGTTCGAGTGGACATCGCTGATTTCTTGACAGTCTGGCAGCTTTGGTTTCAGGGACATTTTTGTTCCAGATGAGATCTGTGAAGCAGCAATGAGTATGTACAAGTTATAGATATGCAGCTTTGTCTTTTCTCAGTATCCGTCACCGATGAAGAAGAACAGCGCTCCACTGTAGTTTGCTCCTATATGAAAAAGAAAACGACGTGGTTGATATTGTTGAATGGTTATGGGGGGGAAGCTAGCGGTGTGATGAAATCGACGTGCACATGCAGGACGCTTCAGGGAACAGATGCGTTCGAATGCATCAGTCACACCTGGAGTTTGCACTCATTGAAATGAAGGCAAGATCAGGCAAACGCCACAATATTCAGAGGAGCTGGCAGTTTTTCAGAATTTGCTCAGATTTGGGCCAAGACGCACCGTTCAGACAAAGCCCTTTTAGATTCACGTGCGTCGAACATGAGTACAGCGAAAAGGTTTCATTTACCAACAAACATCAAGGCGAAAGACCGTGTAAAACAATTTCATACGACTGCAGTTTCACCAATTCGAGTCATTTTCTGAAGAAAAGCACAAAAAACTCCCAAGTTGCATCGCGACTTTTTTTTTTTTAAAAAGTCGTAGAAAAAGCAAGCGTTTGCAATCACAAAAGAACTCGGTGAAATCCTGTATGGCCTGATTAAAGACAGATATGTGTTGCAAATGGGGCATGTTTCCACTACATGGTTCGACTCGACTCTGCTTGCTTTTTTGGGGCTTTCCACTGTGGCTAGTACCTGGTACCTTTTTTAGTGCCACCTCGGTTGCGTTTCCGAGCGAGCCGAGCCGATACTAAATGTGAGCCACGCACTGAGAGAGTGGGGAATTCTCCTTAACGACTGGTTCTCTACTGTGCCTGAATAAATGTGTCATTTAATACGTACTGTGTGTACGGTAATATTCTGTTAATTGAAAATTATGTATAATTTATCTCATTACAGATAAAATTACAACAAAGGTTTGTGTCTGAGATTTTAATATCTCCCTCGTTACCGATTTCCAAACAGACATTTATCGAAGTCACTCCTGTCGCGGCTGAATCTAACTTTGAGCACTACGTCGGATCTAGAACACTGTTACTTTACATCTTTAATAGGGTCCCTGTTTAGTGAACAGGAAAGGCGTTTGGAATACGGCCTGACCGTCTATCTGTACAGGGCTTCAATAATAGAATATTATTCCTGCATGAAGGTGAATGAAGATGGCATCCATGTTGAGGCGGCACTAAACTGCAGTGGAAAAGCAAGCACAGTAAAGCCAGCAGAGTCGAGTTCAGCCGTAGCGTGCAGTGGAAAAGTGGCTTTGGACAAGGCTCTTAACCCTATCCGCTCCAGGGGTGCCGTATCATGGCTGACCCTGCCCTCTTACCTTCCTAACACGCTGGGATATGTGATGAAAGAATTTCACTGCGCTGTAATGTGTATATGCGACGAATAAAAGCTTCTTCTTCGAACATGAACCGTCAAATTAGGCGGATCGGATTTGAGCAAAAAAATCTGTACTGTCCAATGTTGTTTCTGTGTTTCAATCAGATTCTCCACAGAGCAGTGCTGCTCTTCATGCAGTTGAAAGTGGAGGGGTTTTTTTTCGACGGAGATTAATTCTGTGTATAAATTAAGAGTTTCATTTATTATTTATTACTTGACTTCACAACTATGAGGTTATGACATGTATTACACCGGGAACTGTTCTCATTTACTTTCCCAAAGTACAGCCAGACTCCTATGTGCCTTAGTTACACACACACACACACACACACACACACACACACACACACACACACACTCACTCTCTTCACTGTCCTGTGCATGAAGGAGTTAGTCAGACAGACTCAGTAGTACTTTGCCTATTTAGGATTTTTCAGTACTCGTTAGCGCTGAAATGTTTGGGTATTTGTATTTGGTCACCCATCTTCAGTACTTGGCCCTGCTTGGGGTGATTTTTTTAGCTCAGTAGGCAAATAATCCTGACGCATGTTAACAAGCGACATTAAACTACACTCACTGGACTGATGTGTTAAAGCTGTTATCTGTTTACCCGAATAATAAGATGGTTGAAACAGAATGTTCATTGAAGTGGTGTCTAAAACTTTTGGTACTGCCAGCTGCGTGACAAGAATATTTTTGCGATACTGCTGAACTAAAATGTCTGCTATTAATATTTGTGCTTTAGAAGAGCTCTGAGAAAGTGTACCGTACTCAAAATGCTGCTTTTGTTCCACTTATATTTTTCTCTCATTTAAACCCCCCCCCTACAGATTACGTGTACTTCGAGAACTCGTCCAGTAATCCTTACCTGATCCGTCGAATAGAAGAACTCAACAAGGTGGGCCTACTACTATTATTATTATTATTATTATTATTATTATTATACGTGTGAGCTACTGCATGGTAGTAGTGTACAGTTATTACACAGCACCCTGAGCAGGTTGTGCTGGTGAGTCGAGGATCTTGCTGTACTGTAAAGAATGATAATATAATACTACAATGCACTCATATACGATGCCTTCCAGAATTATTGGCGCTTTTCGTGAAAATGAGCAAAAACTCATTTAAAACACGCAGTGGTCTTTTTAGCTCAATCGTACCAGGATGTTGTATTTCATTTCATTAAAGGGTCCTGGGGACTCCTGGGGAGGAAATTAAAAACAGTTGTTAGTATGACTTAAGGGTGTCAATAATCTTGTCAGAAGTATTTCTAATGTGAATAATATTTGTGTTACAACTAAGAGAAATAGCTTCTATTGTTTGAGTAGAAATTATGAGTTGTTGCTGATAACTCCCCAAGGAAGTGGGTGAGTGGGTGTTTGAGCTTGTATCACCATCCATAGTGTATTAAAATAGTCTCAATGTGTTTGGGCATTCTTTGATTCATGTAAAATGGATGACATTTTTGCCTTTGTAAAAGCAAACCATTACGGTGTTCACCTTTTCGTTAAATAATCCTGCTATTTGTTGAACATGTATCTGAATGTCTGAGAAAAGTAAGGACATTTGATCAGGGCTGGAGCCCATGTGGTGTTGGATAAATGGTAAGATCGGTCCAACCTTTTGTCTCTCAATTATCTCTTGCAGACGGCCAATGGAAACGTAGAAGCCAAGGTCGTGTGTCTCTTCAGGAGGAGAGATATATCTAGCAATCTCAACACTCTGGCTGACAGCAATGCCAGTAAGTCCACAACCTTTCCAGTCCTTTATTAATCCCCCTTTTATTTCATCCACTCTACATGCTTTGGACAAAAAAAACAAACAAACAGCTTTGTGAATCTTTCATAAGTTGTTTCGATCACCAAATTCATGCAAAGACAGAGAACATACCTTTCACACTTGGTTATTGAATAGCTTTTGACTTTGCCCATTTTGATTAGGATCACTACATTTCAATGTTTAGGCAATGATGTCCTTCAGTGGGATGACATGCCCAATTCTACTATGCCTTTAGTTCCCCCTTTAGACATATCAAAATCATGCTGAAGCTATAGTGGTTACAAACCTGCTCTGCTCTCATGCACCAGTTGTAGCCCGTGACTTTATACAACACCTACAGTCCAGTTGGTCCTGAATCTCGGCTTGAGCTTTAGGCAACGCTTCTGTTATTAGTTATTAGTTTAGACCAGGCTTTTACTCCTGTTGTTGCTACACGGCCCCAATGTTTTAAATAAGCTGCATCAATATATGGCCACACATCTTTACAGTTTCTGTTCACACCTCCCAATCAGCCCTCCCTCTTCTCGATAGATTGCTGCCTCAGTCTCTTGGGATACCCGCTCCGGCTCGTGTTCACCCGTAACCCCTTCCCAATCAATTGCTGTTAAATTGCCACACACAAGTGTACGCGTGAAATAGGCGTTAAATGTAACACTCTGTAGCTGAGTGTGCTTATTGACACCATGTTGGCACCGCTGTTGACACTCCCTTGGCAGCTGTTTTGCACAGTGCAGACCGAGAGCCTTGTGTGTTGGAGCTTAATAGTGGCATGTGCTCAGAATTGATCATTTGCCTTTTATATTTGTGGAAGTAATACACAAAATGAGACCGCTAAATGGGTCAAAAGGGATCTTTTGATTGATTGACTGATTGAATAATTGCTTATTAAGCTACACGCTTTTACCAGCTCTTCATGAGGAAGTGGTAGGATGGCTCAGTGGCTAAGGTTCTTACAGCTCTTAAGTTTAAATCCCAAGACTGAATGAGCCATTGCTGGGCCTTCGAGCAAGAAACAGGACCTCTGAGCTATGTGCTTAGATTGTGTCCTGTCCCAATTTTGAGTTGCTTAGGATTGAAGTGTCTGAGTGATGGGAAGCTGCTGAGCCTCATTTGAATGTGTATATATGATAGGCACATAGTTTTCACAATAATCCTGCATAGATTATGCAAACTGACAGCCTCAACTGAAGTGGCTGACTTATTTATTTTATTTATTTATTTTTTAAAATAACTATTGTTTTGAAAATAAAGTAATTCAGTAACATCAGTTCAATTGTGGTTCCCATTAGATTGTATACACTAGTCTCGCTGCGATAGTCTGTGTTACCGGTGTTGGGGCCGCGCAACCGATTACATCACTTGCCAACGTACTGTCGTTTTGCATTTTTATATTAATAATCATTTAGTTCAGTTAGAGAACGGACGCAACAATTAAAAACTGAACGCGTCTGCTCAGTCCAGCAAGAGCCGAATGAGTCGGAGTCAAAGCACAGATCAGTAGGAGTCAGATTTCATTTATCACGTGATGAGTGAGGCGAGTCAACTGACGGGGGGAGTGAGGCGAGTCAACTGACGGGGGGAGTGAGGCGAGTCAACTGACGGGCGGGGGGGTGGTGGGAGTGAGGCGAGTCGACTGACGAGACAATGACGAGTATTTGGTTTCAAAGCGAAATGTAAAAGCACCTATTTGGCAGTATTTTGGATTTAAACCCAACGTTAATAGGGAAACTGCAAACATTAATGAAGCAATCTGTGAAGAATATGAGCGAGTTTATATACCTTTCTTATTTATTTGGTTCCACAGTGTTTAGTGATTTTCACTTTTATTATTGAAACTGTGTTAATTATTTTATATTACAGCATGGTATATTCCGTGCTTATTCGTTTTGTTAATAAAAGTTCTATGTTTAATATAAGCGAGTTTGTCATCGTACTGTTTTGTACTAGATGTGTTTTTCATGAAGAATAATTTCAAATCATCTGAATCTAAATTGAGATGTAAAGTAAGTCTGAATTTTTAATGTAGCATTGGGAACACATGTTTAGATTCATTGCACAGCTATAATTGGTTAATTACTATACTTTTAATATGAAATGGTGTTAATGCTCACAGTAAGGTGTGTTTTATATTACACCTTTAAGTTTGATGGTAAAGAGAATGTTTGTTGTTTGTCATGTTGTATCTGGTTACCTCGCTATGGTGTGTTTACTTGGTGCGTGTAGAGGGTTTAGCATTGACATCTTTGGGTGCTGAATCAGATGAAGTCTTTCAGAGTTGTATCTATTTGAATTTTATTCAATCGCTTCCTGTACAAAGTGTCATTTCTAGCTGTAGAGCCTGTACGAAGGCTACACCATTGAAGCCAAGAAAGAATTGCTGTTAATGGGCAAATCTAAAGACCTCTATAATTAAAATAAAGTATGTCCAGTCATTCATGAGCGTGTTAAACGACCAACAGTGCTTTGATTTGGCTCATTGGCAGGCCTACCAGTAATAGCACTTCTGTCTCGTTCCTAATAAAAGCTGCGTTATACCCATTTAGTAGAGGATTTAGCAAAGGATGGAGCAATGAGAGCGAAAGCCTCGTCACAGCCAGGACAGACTACTGTTCCAGGCATTATTGTGTAGATTTACTACTTTGTCTTACTAAACCCTTTGTGGTCACTGCTCTACTAATAGTATCAGGCTTATTCTTGTAAGGTTTTTAATGCCCTGTTCAGACATCTTGGGTGATCTAATTACAGATGGATCCATTCAGTTGCAGGGTTGCCAGATCAACCTCTGTCAAATTTAGACACAACAGTACTAGTTTATACCAGACTCAAACTCGCATGAAGTGTTGATATTTAGCCATCAGGTGTATTATCTTAATTTACTCATGGGAAGCTAAGATCAGTCGATACAAGGCTTACTCATATTGGCTGATTTGCTGGCTGCTCGGCACATTTTGGCACATAATAGTCCCGCAATAAAAAGAGAGGGATGTAATGCTGTAATCAACTTAATTTTTGACCTCTGCACGTTTTTTTGTTGTTGTTGTTTGTTTTTGTTTTTTTTGTCTTGTGTCCATGATTTTCCTCACTTTGCGTCTCAATCCTTATGTGAACAGAATATGTTCAGACAGTTCAAAAGGAATTTGAATCGGTGTGAAAACCCCGGAGACCAGGTGGGATGATGTCAGGGATGCATTTGGACACACTGCCATTCACACTACAAATGTAATGTGTGCACATGTATCCCAGACCACCTCTGCATGTGGTCTGAGTGATCAGCTCACAGTGGTACGTGTTTAACCTTCTCAGGCCTGTTCTTTGCGCTGTCCACTTGGTAATATCAAGAGTGAATGGGGCCTTAGTCTGTGCAGTTATTCAAGACCACAACTTCTCCTTCTCCTTTCTTGTTTCCGTCATCCTTCAGACCCTGACCCCTTACCACCCCCGCCTCTCACCCAGCATGCACGCCCACTCATGCACACTGTCTGGGTTCTTGTGTGTCCTCCCTTGGCTTTGAGCCCACAGAGCACCGGTGCTGCACACTTAACAAAAGAGCCTTCATGGCACTTGCAAGGCCCTGGCATAGAATGGGTTAACACTTGCTCATTCGTGTCTTTGTCCTGTCTGTGTCTGTCCTGTCTTGCCTGTCTGTCTTGTCCTGCCTGTCTGCCTGTACTGTCTATGTGTCCTGTCTGTCTAGTGGAAGATGCAAAATAGACTGAAAATCATTGAATTTAGATAAGACAATATATTCATTTATGATTAATTCTTTGAGTTTAGATAGACACTTTAAAAACTAGTATTTTGCCTTGCTTACTTTTAAACACTGAAAATAAAGGTGTTTTTCACGCCAAAGATACAAATTTTAATAAAAATACAAGACAATTGAAAAATTCTTACAGATACATAACAAAAAACTTAAAATACATAAATACTTAATGTAATATAAAGCTCTCTCTCTCACACCCACACACAAAAAAAGACCACCTTATAATGTTTTCAAAACGCTACCCATACGAAATAACACTCAACTCAACAGATGTTTTTAAATAGGATTAGTTTTTCTTTAATATTCTTAAAGCAAAGCAGTGTATACAGCTAAATACTTTAATTAGTATTTAGTTAATAGTATTTAATTAAAAGTAAAATGTAATGATAGACCTAAAAAATCGGAAAATTGTGTACAAATAGAATAATTTTTATTACTTTACTGTATGGTATGTTTTTACTTTCTTTAGTATGTTCTCACTTCATGTT
>JANDJT010000206.1:12301562-12325201 GCA_024331685.1 Stegophilus panzeri | reverse complement strand
CCTTACTCTGTTCAGCACTTTGGTCAGCTTTGCTGTGTGAAATGTGCTATATAAATAAAATTTACTTACTTACTTACCAACCCAGTTTTAACTGTATTGCAGCCTTGCACCTAATGTACAATGTTTTTCTTTATAATCTAAACCTTGATACAATTGCTCAAATTATTATTACTGTTTTGTTTCATGTATCTTTTCTTTCTCTCTTTTGAGGTTATTTGTGGTTACGGTGCCCAAGATGCCGTACCATTCCGGGCGCTGAAAGAGGGCGAGCTTTTCTTTGTTGAGGATCGGGAGGTGAACCTAGTCGAGTTGGCTCTTGCCACCAACATTCCCAAGGGCTGCGCTGAGACGACAGTGCGAGGTACAACACTTTGACCATTCTCAGTCTGAAGATCATGCAGGCTGTTTAGATTTGTGCTGACTGTGATGTCTCTTTGACAGTGCATGTGTCTTATCTCGATGGAAAAGGAAATCTGGAACCTCAGGGCACAGGTGAAGCGCAGTTTCGGTTTTCTTCATAAGATTTCCTGAAGAAATACAGTCCAAACTGTTAAATAATAGAGCATGGTTTTCTGTGGCTAGTAACCGACGCGTCTTTCCTCCTCAGTCCCCAGTGCTGTACAGTCTCTGTCGGATGACCTACTCAAGTATTACCAGCAGATCACTAGAGCCATATTAGGAGAGGATCCACATCTTATGAAGGTATGAGTTGTTGTCAGCATGAAGACTGATCAAAATAACTGCAGTGCTCTGATTAAAACCATCAGCAAACGTTTCCCTTTCGAAAACACCAGGTTGCTTTAATGGATCTTCAGTCCAACTCCAAGATTGCCGCTCTCCTGCCTTATTTTGTTTATGTCATCAGTGGGGTAGGTGATTTTCCTATTAAAATGTATTTGGTATAAAGTGTAAGACTTAAGGGGTATCTATGCAGGGCAGAAATTTGGACCCTCTTGATGTGTTAAGTGAATTAACTAACTATATATTAGATTTTTTTTTATATATATATATATGATATACACTCACTGGAACCCCTGTTCATTCATGCAAATATCTAATCAGGATATCATGAGGCAGCAGCTTAGTGCATAAATGCATGTAGGTATGGGTCAAGAGCATTGGTTAATATTAAGATCAAACCGCAGACTGGGGGGGTAAAGTGACCTCAGTGACTTTGACGATGGCGTGGTTGTTGGTGCCAGAGCGGGCTGGTTTGAGTATTTCAGAAACTGCTGATCTCCTGGAATTTTCACAGACAACTGTCTAAACTTTACATTAGAGAATGTTGTGGGGGGGGAAACCTAGTGGTGAACCTTGTTAATAAGAGAGGTCAAAGGAGAATGGACAGACTGACAAGAATGGTACGGTATCTCATATAATCACTCTTTACAACAGTTGTGAACAGAAAAGCATCTCCGTATGCACAGTGTTACCCGGTTTTAGAATGGGGTTCCTAATAATTTTGTCGTTGAGTGTATATTCATACACGTCGGGTGTATAAATGTTTTTCTGATCTAGTGGTCTTCCAAACATAATTGCAACATAATCAGATGTCTCCACTTACTAGTTGAAGCAAAAGCATGACGAAATAGAGACTAGGATTAGTCTCTATAAAAAATGATTTATTTATTTATTTATTAATTTTATTTATTTATTTATTTTTTAAAAAAATCACTGAACCGTCATGTATCCCCATTAGGTGAAGTCTGTAAGTCATGATCTGGATCAGCTGAACCGGCTGTTGCACATGGTGAAGAGTCTGGTTCAGAACCCATACCTGTATCTTGGCTCGTATGTGCGCAGTCTGGTCTCCAGCGTCATGTATTGCATCCTGGAGCCGCTTGCCGCTTCTATTAATCCACTCAATGACCACTGGACCCTGAGGGACTATGCTGCTCTGCTTCTCAGCCACATCTTCTGGTATATCATATATTATTACTACCATATGCACATTATACATTTACACACGTAGACAAGGGTAGTGTTTTCTGACAACGCATTGTCGAACCCTAATCTTGAACTGTTCGTACCAGGAGCCCGTACCAGGAGCCAGTTCCAGCACCAAAATCCTACTGGTCTGGAACCAAAATCTGGTGAGGTCAAGGGCTTGGTAGTGGTGTCATTTTGTTGCCATGACAACCAAGTGAGCAGCTGAAAGAGTGAGAGAGGGAAAAAAAAAAAAAAAAAAGAGGTTGGTGAGGGAACAAGTGTTTATAGCTGCTGCAACACAAAAGATCAACTTCTTCACGTCAGGCCACATCACAAAATAATGTGTTCTCAAAGTTGAAAGAGGAACACAATTGTTTGTAAAATGGTTTTGCTCTCAAACTGTGTGGAGTGAATTATTATGCTGTTGAATTTCCAGTCCAGCTTTTGGTAAAGTAAGTCAAATAATATTAAAAGGTGAGCAGAACATTTTGGAAATGCACAAATACTCACAACCACAATGAGTTATGAAGCTGTGCATGTATGAATACACAGGCCAGTGCATTTTATCTTAATGTCTAGTATGGTATTTATCTGTCTACTTTGATTGTGAATGCTTTTGTGTGTGTGTTGTTTTTGTTTTTTGGTATTAGGACTCATGGTGATCTGGTGAGTGGACTGTACCGTCAGATTCTGTTGTCACTGCAGAAGGTTCTGTCAGACCCAGTGCGTCCTCTCTGCTCTCACTATGGAGCTGTGGTTGGCTTGCACGCTCTTGGCTGGAAGGTAACTTGCGCATGCACACTTTCAGGCAGGTGTAATTCTCTGAGCTGTGCTTGTTTGAGTGTGTTTGTGTTTGCTCCAGGCTGTAGAGCGTGTGTTGTATCCCCACCTCCCTGCCTACTGGGCGAACCTGCAAGCCGTGCTGGACGATTACTCTGTCTCTAACGCGCAAGTAAAGGCAGATGGGCACAAAGTCTATGGAGCCATTCTTGTAAGTTTAGTCATTTTTATTCAGTTTCAGTTTGATCCAGGAATATGCGTGGAATGGAAATTTATAGTCGAATCTCTGTACATATATTTTTGTCTGTTTTGAATTCTGTAGTAAGAGCCCTGCATCAGATTACATAATATCACACTACATGTTAACTATGGTATTGCAGATTGGTGTATTTGACATCAATTGGTTGGTGCTGTTTAGATTTCATGATTTTTTTTTTTCTTCTAAAATAGTCTCATAACAGTATTTCATAGAAAAACACAAGGATTGACTTTTTTTATTTCCTTAAAATTTGAGTGGAAATGTTAATTAATGGAGCACTTTATTAGGAACACCTGTACCCCTACCCATTCATGCGATTATCTAGTCAGCTGATGGTGTTGCTGCAGTGCAGCGCTTAAAATCTTGCAGATACAGGCCAGCAGCTTCAGGTAATATTCACATTTTTCCCACCATTCTGATGGTTGATATGATCTCAGTAATTTTGACAGTGGCATAATTGTTGGTGCCAGACAGGCTGGTTTGAGTGTTTCTATAACTGCTGACCTCCTGGGATTTTCACACACAACAGTCGAACGGGAGATTCACAGCATGAAAGTACACCTGAAAAATCTGCAGGAATTGCATGATGCAATCATGTCAACATGAACCAGAATCTCGAAGGAATGTTTCCAACGTCTTGTGGAATCCATGCCACGAACACTTGAGGCTGTTTTGGCCCTACACACTATTAGTGTAGTGTTCCTAATAAAGTGGTCATTGAGTGTAACTTGTAATGTTGTAAACTCATACTTGTCTACTTCATAGGCTTCGTTTATGAGACACCTCTTTTGTACTTCCTGAAACTATACAACACTCTTCCTGTCTACCAGGTGGCGGTGGAGCGTCTGCTAAAAATGAAAGCCATGAGTTTGACTGCAGAAGGGGGTCCTGCTGCTCTTCAGAGTTCTGCGGGAGGAGGGATGTGCTTTAGAGAGAGCTCTCCAGGACTCAGTCCCCCTCCTGAAGCCCTGTCTGAAGCCCCTCTGGGTATCGCAAGCCACTTGCAGGCAGCTGGAACAGGATGCCAGTGGGAAGAGTGGACCCCTGTCTCCCTGCCTGCCATGTACTGCGAGCTCTACTCCTTCTTTGGAGACAGCTTGGCTGTGCGTTTTAGCACAGGTCCTGCTTTAGGCAGTGCACCAGCTGCAGCTCCAGTGCAACCTTCTGATGCCAGGAAAGAGTCAGGGAGTGGCGCAGGCAGCATGGAGAGCACACGCAAGATGCCTCAGCTCACTGCCAACATGAACCTCAGCCCCAGACCAGATGGAAGCCCACGTACTGAGATGGTACCACCTACTCTGGGTGCTACTGCATCAGGGAGGTACGTACAGGCCAAGGTCTAACGCAGAAGCAAATGGGGCCACATCAATAAGTCTGAAACATTGAACCTGATTGCTTTATACAGTTTGATCTGTTATTTGAAATATAGGACGTGATGTTTTTTGTCTCATTTTAACATGCATTAGTTCTTAAATTGGGGTGTAGGGGCCCCAAGGGTCTGCTCTTTTACATTTTTTTAAACATTTTTTTTATTTTAAACCATAGTGGAAATCACAAGGTTACATAACAGAAACATGCTAATAACAATTATTATGATTATTAACATGTCAATGTGTAAGTGGAACGATTAAGAATTAAAAGCTCTATGGCTTCAATAAATATCCAAAATGTTATTGTACACACTTACATAATGAAACTAATATTTGAGTAGTTGGATTATGTTAATAAGATAAATCTGAGTGGATTAGTGGATATTTTCTTTTTACAGTTAGAGTCCAAAGCTACAAAAGTTTGAGAAACCCTACATTAGATTAATTGCATCTTATAAATTAAAATGTGCTCCCATTCAAGCAAAATTCAATATTTATTTTCATAGTTATACTATATTATATTTATGATTAATAAACAACTATATTACTTTTGGTTATATAATTGTACAATACATTTGGCAGGGATGGTTATTGGTGGTGGAATCTAGAAGTAGTGTTTGAGTGCTAGTATTTGTATATACTTGGATATTAACGAAAGCAAAAAGGGTGTAATGTCAAGGCAGTTTATTTAATTCAGAAAATCACATTTAGTTTTCTGTATATTCATAGTTTTAGTGTGCGTGTTTGACGTGTTTGAAACAAAGATGTCTAGGGCCAAATTATCGAGTGCTCTTTTTGCTTTGGACATACAGGTCTCTGGCCCGCTCTTCCTCCTCCTCCTCATCCGCAGTCCCTCGTTCCAGGTCCTCCTCCCGTCCTGGGCGTTCTGCCAACCAATCCAGAGACATCTTCCCAAAAGCTCGCTTCCTGCCTTCCCAGGTGGGACCTCCGGCCTTCTCCTTTTTGATCGGTGGGAGACAGATGGGCCGGCGATGCCAGGGACGACGTTTTCAGACGAGCTTCACTCCAACTCCATCCGTCAGCTCCCTTCCTCCACGGGCCTATGCCCACAAACTTCCAGTTATCGGGAGAGTGAGCAAACCAGTGAGACGCTGGACGTGCTCTCATTATTCGCTGTATTTGCCTCTTTAAGGCACACAGAGACACTGGGTTGAGTTGGCTGGTTGTACAGTGGAACCAGCTACCGTAGCTTCCTCATGAACTTCCTCTTGAACTCTTTAAAGCACTAGATTTAGAAAGAACAGCTGCAGAACTGTTCTCAGGCTGACCACAGTCATGTTTTTCTCAATATACACCATGAACTAATACCACCATTTAGATTATGTGGGGAAATACTGCTTTTGTCAATAGTCTTTCAAGACGTTATATCATGTAAGTGGGAAATATTGTTAAATAAAGCCGAGCACACTGGGAGGCTGTCTATTTTGTCTCGTTCTTGAACATGGGATTTATAAAAGATGTATTTTCTTTCCATTGTTCTCTCTACATCATGGTGCACTATCTATTGCACAATTATTGTAACAACCTGCACTGAAAAGATGAACTCCTATAATGCCTGTGTTCTTCGGTTGCTCTGAACCCTAAACAATATTTCAGAACGAGTTTTTAAAATCTGATCCCTTTAGAAAGCCAAGAAATCCTTTAAAAACCTTTGCTTTAATAATGGTTTAATACTTCTTATTTCATTTATAGTGGATATACAGCATGAAGTCTAATGTAGAGGTATTTTTTATGTACGCAGTGATGTAAGATTCTTGAACATGTTACGGCTGAGGGACGTTCTGTAATCCTGATCTTCTACCTGCTGCCGAGTTCATTAACTATTCAACACCTTGCTGAGAGCTGTAGGCTGGATTTGGTTACATTCAGAACAGTGCGGTACTAAGCCTGTTTTTGATCGGGTCGGATTATGGGTCAAAACATGGAATCTGTGCTGACTTTTTGCCGAAGTTACTCTTTCACCTTTTTGCTTCTCTGTTACTTCCTCTACATGATTATCGGTGCAGTTATTTTCATGGTGCTTGAGCAATCTGAACAGGATGCGCTTGTTGCTGAAGTACATGAACGTCAGAGGAGGTTTTTAGAGGACAACCAGTGTGTGAAAGAAAGTAGTTTGGATCGTTTACTGAAGAAGGTGCTTTTTGCTGGAAAACGTGGGGTAACTGTAAAGGCAGACAGTGATGAGTATAACTTTGACTTCACTTCATCGCTGTTTTTTGTCATAACTTTTCTCACAACTACAGGTGAGCCACAGACTACAAAACAAATCTCAAAATTATGATTATTATTATTATTATTATTATTATTATTATAAGAGAATTTCTAGACACTTTCTAATTATTTTGAGATACCTAGTCATAATTTTCTAGAAACCTTGTTTTAACATTTTTTTTTTTTCCCCTTTAATTGATAAACAGGATTAATGTTCTAGTGATGCGTATAGTCGTGCAAAGAATGGTTACATTTGAGCCAATACTGGAAGCTACTCGAACTTTTCCTAACATCCACAGGTTCATATGTTCAGGGCTTGTGCACAGTGAGACAGGCTCCTGGCTGTACATTTTCAATGCCCAAATTTATTTTTAAACATTTAATATGCAATGAATTTCAAATAACGTTAAATCCCATTACTGTTCAGGGCCTCTCTTAGCAAATGCTAACACTGCTAAAACAGTTGTTATATACACTTTCTAAATTTTTCTAAATCCAAAATGAGATCCAGAATATGTGTAGATTGTGGTAAACAAACTGGTTAAGAAGAAAGACCTGCCTACAGTATATAAACAGGATATATTGTAAGAAATGGTTTGAGTCTGGGGGGGACGCACACCTAGGTGATATTTTAATGGCCTCAAGATGTCTGTTCTTGATGCAGTTTTGGATGAATAGCATCCATCCATCCATCCATCCATTTTACATCCGTCCATCCATCCATTTTCCAATCAACTATCTGTCCATCCATCCATCCATTTTCCATCCATCCATTCATTTTCTTATGCTTATCCGGGTCCAGGCCACAGGACCAGCAGTGTAAACTAAAGTCAATAAACACACCACAGCTGTAAAGATATAGAAGTGACAGGAGGTGATAGCAGACTAACCCCCAGCTTTGGAGAACAGGAGACCTGGAACTCTGACCCTAGTCACAAGTTGTTACACTGACAGCTCCAATGTGTATGTGTGTATGAGGTGAAAAGGAACAATGGCCATATCCATCCATCCATTTTCTGTACCGCTTATCCTACACAGGATCACAGGGAGCCTGGAGCCTAACACAGGGCACAAGTGGGGGACATCCTAGACAGGGGGCCATCCCATCACAATCACTCACCCCCAAACCACAGGAAACCCCTGGAAGAACATGCAAACTCCGCACACACAGGACAGAGGCGGGATTCAAACCCCTAACCCTGGAGGTGCGACAATAATACTTATAGCAGACAATAATAGATACTATGTCACATCATGACTTTTGGTTTCTGCACATGGGCGCACGAGCATAAAAACGAGCCCAGGTGAATCTCACCAAACCAGTGGGTATGGGTTAAACAGAAGACTTAAAGCAGCACCAGCCTCCTCCAGATCCTTGTCCCCTTCCCACAGTGTATGGTTAGCAAGCACTGTCTTCAGGTGGGCTGGATAACTTGAGGACACTTTGTGGCAAGTTTTAATACCATTTTTCATAACAATATTATACTGTTACGTGTTACTTTTAATTGTTATACTTTCACTTATACTGTGAAACATTTATAAGTGATATATTTTAACTACAACTTTATCAATTTAATAGCCAGCTGTCAAAATGAAACATTATCTGTGAAGAACAGTAGTTTGTTTTGTTTTTTTTTAGCACTGTAGGAACAGCTGAGAGTAGTGTCTCCTTACATTTTTGTCATTTATTGTTTATATTTAATGGGCTTAACAGAAAGCTCAGTAGAAGTCATTTGTCTTCTTCTTGGTAGTGCATGGTGAGTAAGCACATCCTGTTTTCCTTCAGTGAACACTTTTGGAAAAGAATCACTTTGGAATGTTATGGGATCCTTAATATGTGATGAGTTGTGAGGATACTTTGATTTTAAACACTATTATTCAACTGACAAATCAGAACTCCATATTAGTATATCACTGTATGGCTATTCAAATGATTACCCCTTCGAATATGTTATCTACAAATGTTCATTCTTAGCACTTAAAACCATTTGCTAACAGTTTTGTTGTGCATGTACAGGTTATGGTACCACTGTTCCATTGTCAGATGAGGGCCGAGTGTTTTGTATGCTTTACTGTGTCTTCGGTATTCCTCTCACCTTCCTCCTGCTCTCCTCCGTCACCCATGCCCTGGTGCCCAGAGTGAGTCGTGCTCCCATACGCCACCTTCACATCTACTGGGGTCTGTCTCGCAGCAAGGCTGCCCTGATTTACTGTGGGATATTAGCATTGTGCACAGCGGCACTGTTCTTCCTGCTGCCTGCTGTCAGTCTCTGTCTGTTGGAGGAAGACTGGAGCTTTCTAGAGTCATTCTACTTTTGCTTCATTTCGCTCAGTACCATCGGGTTGGGAGATTATCTGCCTGGACAGATGCACAGCCGGGCTGCGCGGCAAGCACTGGAATTCGCCACTTCCTGTGAGTTCAGGAAGGTTATTGTTCAGTAGTTATGGTTTTATTCCAGCCCTTGTCAAGTAAGCTCTCAGTTTGTCTTGGTTTATTTCCTGACACCCAAAATATATTGCCATGGTTTACTGTTTTAGTGGAGTATTTACTCTGAGAACAGTTACTTCTGGACTAGGCTTAGTGTGTGTGCACAGTTGAGGTCATAAGTTTACATACGCCTTTCAGAATCTGTAAAATGTTAATAATTTTAAAAAAATTAAATTTTTTTATTTTTTTTATTTAGTACTGCCCCAAAGAAGCTATTTCACATTACAATAATTGTTTACAATCATTTTTTATTATTTTGTCTTCTGGGAAACATGTAAATATATTATGTAGCTTCTGAAGGGCAGTACTAAGTGAAAACAAATATGATCGTTAAAAAAAATAATAAAAGTTTATATCCCCCTGGCTCTTAATGTATCATGTTGCCTTCTTGAGCATCAGTGAATGTTTGCACCTTTTTTGTAATAGTTGTGTACGAGTCCCTCAGTTGTCCTCAGTGTGAAAAGATGGATCTTAGCATCATATAGTCACTGTTGGAAAAGGGTCAAATATGCAGAAGATGCTGGGAAAGTAAAGAATGTGCAGGACCTGGAGGATTTTTCTGAAGAACAGTGGGCAGTTTAACTGCTCAGGACAAACAAGAGACTCATGAATAACTTTCATAAAACATAAAAACAGTCAATGATCATCCACAATATTAAGAATCAAGCATATGTAAACTTTTGAACTGGTTCATTTGTGTAAATTCAGTTATTATTGTGACTTATGGATTATATGTAAACATCTGTTATGTGAAATAGCTTATTCAGGGCAGGACTAAATAAACAAAAAATGCAATTTTTATGATTTTTTTTAAATGACTAGCATTCTGCAAGGCATATGTAAACTTATGACCTCAACTGTATATTTAGTCCGTTGTCTGTTTATAGATAGTGGGGATCCCACATGTAGCCCAAACTTCAGTAATTATGTAATTCATGACATAAGATAGTCCACTTGGTTTTTGAAGGATCTCTGCATTAGTACATATGGATGTGGAATACAGTTGGAACAACTAGTCCAATCATGTAACAAAGGAAGACTTTAAGATTATGCATAAGTGCTTGTTATGTTCCACAAGAGTTTTATTTAGATCGTTACGCACCACAATTCATTGTTTGCACAAATGTAGACCACCTTGTATACTGATTAACGTCTTAATGTAGACATCTTCAAAACCTTATAAAACATACACTCAGGTCCATAAGTATTTGGACAGCGATACGATTTTTGTAATTCTGCCTCTGTACACCAGCACAATGGATTCGAAATGAAGCAATTGAGATGCGATTGAAGTGTAGACCTTCCGCTTTAATTCAAGGGGTTTAATAAAAATATTGCATTAACCGTTTAGTAATTACAGCTATTTTTTTTTTTTTTTTTGCAGAGTCCCTCCATTTTCACAGGCTCAAAAGTAATTGGACTAACTAACATGATCATAAATATTAGGATAATTTTTCATACTTGGATGCAAATCCTTTGCAGTCAATATTTTTATTAAACCCCTTGAATTAAAACTGAAAGTCTACATTTCAATCACATCTCGATTGCTTCATTTCAAATCCACTGTAGTGGTGTACAGAGGCAAAATGACGAAAAGTTTGTTGCTGTCCAAATACTTATGGCCCTTACTGTATATAACTTATATAATTTTGTTAAGACACATCTTCTCCTCAGGTTACTTGATGCTCGGTCTTGTTGTCTTGCTGATCGTTATGGAGAGCTTCTGGAAGCTGCAGCAAGTGCAGGCCTTGGTGCATCTCTTTGTTGGGTCTACAGCAGCTTCACTAAAAGAAGATGATCTTGAGGAGCTAGTGCTCGGTGAATGGCCAGACAGCCATGATATTCCAACAGCGGATGTTCAGTTTAGACCCCCTATCTCCATCATCTCACACCGCATGTCTGACTCACCAGCATCCCCTTTTGTGGAGGATGCATGTACATCATTTACAGCAAAACCGGCAACTTATAAGAAGACCATGCATCTGCAACATCAGCCAGACACTGATCCAGACCCAGCAGATCAAAACAACTGATTACCAAAATCAAATGTCTTTAAACACGGTCACTAAATTTATATTCACAAGAAAGAAGTGACAGAGCAAACGTTTCTCGTTCCTGGGATTGAAACCAAAGCCTTCCTTATGCGCCACTGACACTTTGATCATCTCAAGGATTTATTTGAATTGAAAAATGTTGCACAGTGTTGCCAGTGTTTGAGATTATACAGGAATTTCCTGTATAAGGAATTTTTCCTGGAATGAATTTTGTCTGCATCAAGATCAGTTCCCCAAATTGTTAAAGAAAATACTATTCTTTGTACTTTATTTTCCATTTATAGTTTCAATCCCATTATGAGCACAAATAATAGAGACCTTGACTACGTTCTTCAATACATTAATGTTAAATTAACTGCATTTTATACATATGTTCAGAGTAAACTTGTAACATGTTCCAGTATTTTCTTTTAGTGCTTAGAGAAGTTCTGTAGTTAGTCATTTCAGAACTTTGTCTTTGTGCTTAAGGCTGTAAGAGTTCAACTCCAGTACATTAGAGGTATCAATATGGCATGATTTATTTTCTATCCAACAATCACTAAACAATTGGTACAAAATTGGTAGGCAGTTAAAGGCCTAAGCAATGACGCTTGCTAGGGTTGTGAGACACCAAAACCACCTTAGCAAGCTTACAAGCTTAGAGTGAATAACAATGGTTTATAACAGTGGTTTATACAAAGCTCATAGACTCTGTGGTTTATAAAAGCAGCAACACTCTAGCAAGTGTATCATTAGTTCATTGTCATTTTGCAGGGCCCTGCTGCACCATTTCCCTGTAATGGATAAATCTCACTTTAAAACTCTTTAAATAAACAAATTGATGTGTTTTGCTGTACATTTATAAAGTATGCCATTCTTTCACCTTTTTATTCCATCATCTTTTTTTCCCTGAGTTTTCTGAGTTGGAAAACTCTCAGCCACTAGATGGAAGCCTGTTCACAGTGTTCATGCTAATGCAAATTATTAACCTATAAAAGCCATCCATAAAATGGGACATTTTAAAAGATGTTACATATTACAGAAAATTTAATATAAAAAAAACCCCCCACCAAATGCCATTTAGATCACTTGTATGAGGCGAGAAGAAGAAAGGGAATGATGGCTTATTCCCATGTGCAGATGCTTATACAATAATTATTAGGCTCTTCCTTTTAGTTATGAAATATAGTAGATGCCTCACATCCTGATAGTTTACCTCATATTGTGGTGCTTCATGTTGAGGCTTCGTGTGTTGAGCCTCATCATGTTGCCCTTGAGTGACATGATAGATTGTAGGCCAGGGTGTGTGTGTGTGTGTGTGTGTGTGTGAGAGAGTGTCTGAGAGAGACAGAGAGGAGACACAGCATGGTGACTCAGAGTCTGTGCCCAGCACTGATGGCACTGCTGCGACTCATCCAGCCTGACATAAACACTCCTGCCTGCGTAATGAACAGATGAGATCACACACTCCTAAACTGGCATGCGGACAGTTAGGTCTGTCCCCTGGAAAGCCCATGGACTCAACGGTGAAGGTTGTCTGGAAGTTCTTTTCATTTTTGTTTGGGATTAAGATTAGGATTGTTTTAACTGTATGCTTTGATGATATCAAGGTCACCTTTTGTCTTCCTTCAGTCATTCACCCCTAAGTATCTTTAAGCTTAAGGGGGTAATTAGGGATCTAAATATACACAGATCTTTAAGCAGTTAAAAGCAGCAGAGCGGTGCAGTAGGTTGCAGTGCCGCCTCACAGCTCCAGAGTCCTGGCCTTGATCCTGAGCTCAGGTTACCTACCGTCTATTCACACGAGTTTCCTCTGGGTTCTCCGGTTTCCTCCCAGTGTCCAAAAACGTGCAGGTACATGGATTAGCTATGCTAAATTGCCCTAGGTTAGAATTATTGTCTGAAAGTGTGTTTGTACAGAGTGCCATGCAATGAACTCCCTTCCCATTTGGGGTGAATTCTCCTGCCTCATGCCCAGTGTTACTTTGGATCCGGGATAAAGTGGTTACTGAAGAAGAAAGAATAATCAATTAATACTAATACTCACCATATATACACTTTTTAGAATTGTTTTGTTAGATAGGAAAATCCATCCATCTATCCATATATTTTGTTTACCGCATATCCTATACAGGGTTGTCGGGAGCCTGGAGCTTGGAACCTATCCCAGGGGACAAGGTGGGGGACACCCTGGATGGGGTGCCAACCCATTGCAGGATACAATCGCACACCCATTCACACACTATGGACTATTTGGAAATGCCAATCAGCCTTTGTTTTTGAACTGAGGGAAGTACCTGGAAGAAACCCCTGAGGCACAGGGAGAACATGCAGACAGAGCGGAGGCAGGAATCGAACCCCCAACTCTGGAGACACAAGTCAAACATGCTAACCACTAAACCAACCTGCCCCCCAGATAAGAAACTCTTTGTGTAAATTCCACAGAAGGAGGTTAAAAAGATCTCTGTGAGATGGCTGATACACAAAATAATTGAAAACCGCCCCTGACTCTATAATGCATGTTTTCCTCATTCCTGAATGGAAGTACACATTGTCCATTCTAGGGATTTGACAGCAGGGACATTATTGGCCTCGTGATCCTGTTATGAACAACTGTCGGTCATGAGGGAAAGTCCTAGAACGGATGAAGCATCTCATTAATGCCTTCTTGGCTGGAAGGGGGTTTTCCCAGCTTGACTACATGCTGTAGTTTAATTAATGTTAGACACATATATTATCTTGGATATACACATACATTGTTACTGTGGAGATATGGGTGATCCTGTTAACATCTGACAGTCGACCCCCTGTCATTTTGATGGACTGTTAGCAGGTGCTCCTGTAATGCATGTCTATATTTATCAAGGTGGCCTAAATGCAAGCTCTGATCTTTCAGGGTTGATGCAACACCACCACAACACCAGAAGTACTTTTCCACTCTTTAACATAAGATAATGTTTTTCTTTCTTTCTAAGAGATACCACCTTTATAGTTTGAGACAAATGTGAATGTTTAGTGTATGTTTTTTTTTAATGGATGCAGAATTTCTTTTGCCTCACCAGAGTTGCCCCCATTTTATTCTCAGGATATGAGATAAAAGGTGAAAATTCCATGCATAGATTAAACCTTACTCAAATGTGATACCGTAAATAGCTTTATAAATCGCTAGTATAGGGTGGAACATAATATAGTGCCTCCAGAAGCAGGGTGAAGCAGACTCTTTTTTGGGGGTAACTCAATGTCCTATTAAATTCAGCTTTTTTGCATTGTGTGCTTTTTTTTTTTTTTTTAATTATTCATTTGTATTTTATTTGAGTTTTTGAAATGACATTGGACTTATGCATCAAGTTGGCAAAACACAGCCATTTTTTGTTTGATAAATCCTTATACAAAATCTGCATTTTTCTAGTGAGTCTTACATAAACATAATGTTATTATATACACTTACAGTGTCGAAAAGCATGTTAAAACAAAATGGCGGGGGAAAAAAAAAAAGCTAACAACTGACCTTCATCATCACTGGTTAGGTGAGTCCTCTATTAGTGTATTTTCTGATGGTCGTTTTAAGGTAAATCATGCATCCTGTAGAAAAGCAGGAAGTGCTAGGCCATGCACACTGTCAACTCAGAGGAAGTTAACTGCTGGGAAAAGTGACATTTCACCCCAACATAACCACTGGATCATTCATCCTTTCTCATTCATCATCTCTCTTTCTCTCTCACGCCTGATATATTATGTTATTCTTGGCTCAGGGAATTTACCTACTTTAACTCTTTTTATATTACTTTAAACAGATTAAAGGTCAATCAAACATGTCTATATTTAAAATGTGACATATTTGGCTCCTGTGATACTTATTTAATCTGAAAACAGATGTGTTATTATATTTCAAACAGACATTGAGGCCTGTCTTGATGTGGCTTATCAAAGTAAATAAGTAGGACTGGAAGAAATGTCTAATTCATGTATGAAATATCACACAGTAATTCTCTTAAAGAAGGAATGACATATTTGATTGGATGTTTTGGTGGTTATTGGGCGACATCCAGCACAGCAAAGGACAGATGATCCTGTGAAAAGCACACTGTGGTCTGTAAGTCATCTCCCAGGAGAACCTTGGTATGAAAAATTGGTTCATATCAATACAGTTCCAGACTGAAATAAATATATAACAGTGAAGCACTGAAATTCTTTAGAATGAACATTTTAAGACCATTTCCTTGTTACCTAAAATAGCTGGGAAACAGGACTATGGAGCAGTGCTTTATTTTCTCATCCACATCCAGCTGTGTCCCATAGCTTCTGGCAAACAGGCTTTATTTCACCAGGGAACAGCTGGAAAAATCACGTTTTCTAGTTAGTTGGCTAATATCGACTGAAGAAAACTGTCCATTTGATTTCATTATTCATTTGAAATTGCACTTGGACATATCACATTTCACATTCTGAATGTGACATAAATGTATGTGTAATAACACTGTTAAAAGCTTCTTCTATCGAAGAAATTCAACAATTATTTATTTTGGCCCACTGGCTGACCGTAGATATACAGAATAAAGATATATAATGTAAAAATATTTTATGATTCTGTGGTTCTTATGATTTTCTCCTCACAGTGAATGACCCTATATCAGGCTACTCATATATCTGTATATTCTGATGCATGACTTCTCTGACCAAATATTTTATGTTGCTACTAATGATGAATGATTGAATGATGAGCTGACCTTAATCATGTTACATGGTATGGTCAAAAGTATGTGGACACCCGAGCATAACCCATATGCTGGTCTTCCCTAAACTGTTGCCACAAAGTTGGAAGCACACAATTGTCTAGAATGTCTTTGTATGCTGTAGCTTTACAATTTCCCTTCACTGGAGCTAAGAAGCCCAAGCCTGTTCCAACATGACAATGCCCCTGTGCAGGCTCCACGAAGACATGGTTTAAGAAGGTTGAAATGAAAGAACTCAAGTGGCCTGCACAGAGCCCTGACCTCAACCCCACTGAACACATTTGGGCTGTATTGGAACACCAACTACACCCCAGACCCCCTCACCAAACATCAGTGCCTGACCTCACTAATGCTCTGCTGAATGAGCATTAATCCCCACAGCAATGCACCAACATCTACTGGAGAGCCTTCCCAGAAGAGTGAAACTTATTATAACAGCAAAGGGGGACTAAATCCATATGGTTTCTGGTTGAGATGTTCAACAACCACATAAAGGTGTGATGGTTAGGTGTCCACAAACCTTTGGCCATATAGTGTACTTAGGAAATATGTCTGATGATCTTATCTAGTCATGCATACACACCATTGCAGACTTCCACGTCTTCCACTGTTAAAGTAGTTTAATGGTTATTTAATGGACTTAAATGACTTCTGTGAATTTGCTGAAATATAATGAATCTGAACTTCGGACTGCCTGTATGGAAACAATAGAGCACTGATATATAGTTATAGGCTACATAGCTAAATATAACTAGCAAATATTATTTTAACCCTGCTGAAACCCCCCCCCAATAGAAACCCTGATAGAATTTGTAATGGTTTTAATGTTTATAATGGGAATTGTGTTGCTTTTAATGGAAACTCTACTCTCTACTGGTAATGTGTTGCCTTCTATTGGTGGCATGTTATGTCTAGAGGATACCATTAAGGACCAATAATGGTAATGATTTTAATGGTTAGCTGATGGTTTGTAATGGTATTTGTAGTAGAAACCATTCGAATTTCTGTGATGGTTCCTATTGTTTTATTTCAGCAGGGAAGATACAACAGTATCAGTTAATGGCTCTCAGAAACCATTAGAGATTAGAACTATTAGATATAAACATAGTAAATGTTTGATGGAAATAACTGGGCCGTTAGGAAGTGAATCAACATTTCCAATGAAATATAACCCTAACCCTAAAATATAGCCTACAAAACTGTGTGTAGGCCACCTATCTTCAACTTTAACCATTTAACACTTATTTATTTATTTACAATTTTTTATTTTAAAAACTGTGATTAAGACATTTTTTCTGACTAATTCACTAATTGGTCTGATAATGTCGAAATATAAAAAACACATTTTCAAGCACTTCCAGTCTGAGCAGAGATGCTAATCTTCCCTCGCCTGGCGTTTACAAACCGTTGCCTAGTTACTAAAGTAGAGTTTTGTACTTAGTATAAACTAATGTAGCAACACAACAAAATACCGTATACAAATTAAATCTGGATGTTGTAAAATGTCCGTTTCTTCAACACATTGAGGGGCTTTTCTACAGCTCTGTAGCTCCTACAGCTTGTTATTGCAGTCAGAAATCGTAATGTCACACTAGTAATTAGGGAAACTTGACATGGCATGCTGCTACTCTCTCTCTCTCTCTCTCTCTCTCTCTCTCTCTCTCTTTATTGTATTGTAGTGCGCTAGTGTGCGCTGTGTGTTGCTTGGGACGGAGCCTCACTTTGACATTTGGCCCATGTGAGTAGACTAGAGCGAGAGGAACCACACGCCTGAGGAGGACCGGGGACTAATAGAGTACTTTCTTTCGCGCTTATGTAGGCTCATTCTTATTTACCGGACATTTTCGAGTGTAGATTTAAAAAAAAAAAAAAAAAAAAAAAAAAGGTTCGTACAAATGCAGCCATGACCTCCGTGTGGAAGAGACTCCAGCGCGTCGGTAAGAGAGCGTCCAAGTTCCAGTTTGTCGCGTCCTATCACGAACTTACCGTCGAGGGCACCAACAAATGGTATGTAGCCCAATAAATCCCTGGCATTACTTCACGGTTTATGGACGGAACAAGATGTAAACAGTTGTTTAGTAAAGTTTGAGTAGGGAGGAAAAGGTCCACCCTTTTTAAGCTGTGCGGTGTCCAGTGTGTTACACAGCCTCCTTCAGTGACCAGAGGAATTTGTCAACAACAAGGAGTCTGCTTTAAACCAACTGCCCTATTATTATATTATTGTTATTATTAACTGCTATTATGTCACGTTTTTACGAGAAAGTGTGGGCTTGGCCTCTGTGCTTATCCTTTACTTCCGTGTTGTTTGCAGTTTTCCCCTGTCATAAGCCATGCTGGAGACACTGTTAGAGATGATGAGAGACACTGTAATGCAGAGTTATAAACAGTAAACAGCTTATATTTCATCATTTGTTTAAGTTGAAACTGTGTTCATGTAACATTACACCACTATCTTGCACTTGTTTCTTTTCAACTTTTCACTTAGTGGAAAGTTGTGCTTTGCAGTAGTTGTGTATAAGCCATGCTTATATCAGGGTTATTATAGTGCATGTCATGCTATTACAGTGAAAGCATATCTGTTATTATAGTACTGCAGTATGTTCTGTACACACTGGTATTACTCAGCACTTAAAGTGGGGAAAAAAAGAAGAAGATAAAAAATAAACGATACTAGGAGATGCTGACAACATACATTTATTTACTCCAAGCACGGACAAGCATTTAGATATTTAACTATTCATTTTGTAATATAGAATAACAATATATAATAATATAATAATGTAATATGGGGGGAACGGTGGCGTAGTGGTTAGCACCTCCAGGGTTGAGGGTTCGATTCCCGCCTCCGTCTTGTATGCACGGAGTTCGCATGTTTTCCCCGTGCTTCGGGGGTTTACTCCAGGTACTCCGGTTTCCTCCCCCAGTCCAAAGACATGCGTTGTAGGCTGATTGGCATCTCTAGATTTTCCGTAGTGTGTGAATGGGTGTGCGATTGCGCCCCACGATGAGTTGCGCCACTCATCCTTGTGCCCAGAGTCCCGCTGAGATAGGCTTGAGGCTTCCTGTGACCCTGCGTATTATAAGCGGTACAGAAAATGGATGGATGGATAATAATGCAATATCTGTATGATACTAAATACTATTAGTTTTATTATTATATTATTATGTATGTGTGTGTGTGTTAATTTGAAATGTGCTGCATGTAAACACCTTATTCAGAAAATCCACTGAAAGGAGATATACACACATACTCAGTTAGCAAGAAATTGCAGGTGCTAACAGCTGTAGGCTAGGTGTTTAGGAATGTCAACTCGGGCATACTTACAACAAGCATGTATACGGGAACATTGCGATGCCTGTACATATATAAACATCGTATTCGGAATATGGCTGCAACCTGTGTATAGACCTTAAAGCGAATTTGATGTGCATGTAAACGTAGTCATTGTCGGACTCTCGCTTTCTCTTGGTGCCCTTTTGGAGCCAGGCCAACGTTCTTGTTATTAACGTTACTTAGATAGATCGAACAGTAGACTAGCATTAAAGTTATTTATCGTGAGACTTTTTTTTAACATAAAAAAATTATGTTGAGACTTGTCGAGAGAAGGGGAACAAGAGAGTCACGTAGTGCCCCCTGGGTAATGTAGTTTATGTAAGGTAATTATGAATTGCTCAGAACCTGATATGGAGAAGGCAGAAAATAGCACCGGCAGCTTGTGTGAAGTGCCGGTACGCAATAAACAAGTCACGCTACACCAAAGAGTAAAATGTAGATGTGCCAGTACTGCGTACCGGTGAATACCGGCCCACTTCGAGCACTGGTTTTACAGCTGTGCAATTTAACATTCTTCAAATGTGCGGGATTTTCGATTATCGTGGTTTCACATTTAAGTAGTTTAAAGCAATTCATGTATTTCTGTTGTCTCGAGTAGGGCTGGGTGATGTAATGATGTACTAGCCATATTGTGAGAAATTACACCACGATACACTTTTTTGCCATACCACAGATACCACAATATTTTTGGCAAAAATATTTTTTAAGAATGGCAAACTGTTTATTTATTTATTTTTTTTTATTTTTACAAATGATGTTTTTGTAGTTTTCATGTTAAATATTTGTTATTTATTAAAACAATACGTGTAAGTTTTTAAAAACATGTAATTATTTATGAAGAAATAGATATCAGTGTTTTTTTAAAAATGCAAACACTACCGGTTTTCTGGCAGTTTGTTAGCAAACCTAAGTTATATATTGCACTACATATCATGCATCGTTGAAATGCCTTTAAGAGTTATGATATGATATTTTTGTCATATCACCTAGCCCTAGTCTCTAGTGTTGTGTATTTAGGGCTTTGTTTGAATCATATGCATTTGCGTACACACAGTACTTTATTTACTTGATATGACTTTCACACCCAACGATAACTTTATATTTACATATAATTGACATTATGTGCCAGCGTAGGACTGTCTTTCATATTAAAAGCAAATATATATATCGATTGAGGAGGCATGCTAGTGCAGTGTGTACTGTAGTGTTGCCGCCTCACAGCTCTAGGGTGATCGTGTGAGCTTCCTCCTGGTTTACCGTTTTTCCTCCCGCTGTCCAAAAACATGCAGGTAGGTTGGATTGGTTAGGCTAAATTGCTGCTGAGTGAGTGTGTGTGTGTGTGTGTGTGTGTGTATGTGTGCATGGTGCCCTCTGATGGACTGGTATCCCACCTGGGGTGAGTTCTCCTGCCTTGCGCCCAGTGTTCCTGGGACTGGCTCCGAATTTACAGCAACCCTGACCAAGATAAAGCGGTCACGCAATAAGAAATACAGAAGAATATGTCGACCAAGTAAATCACTCAAAATAATGGCCTTGTAAAGGAGAATGAAATACTGCTGATTACAGTAATTCATGCAAGAATTATTCAAAAAGTGCATTTAATTTAGGAGAAGGGTTCTCAAACATTTTGCAGTGAGGGCCCGCTATAACTGTAAAATAAATTCCCCTCATTACAGTTTAATTTCCGAAGGTAATCCAACTAATACGAATTGCTTTAAAGACGGATTATTTAAATGCGTACTGTAATATTTTGGCTGTTTATTGGAGCCAACTATCCGCCATTAGAACACACTAGGTCTACACTGAAATTAATTAACGGCTTACTTGTTTTTGAGTAATTGAGGTCTGGATTGAGACCAGTCAAATAGGATAATAACTCTAGGAACTCAATAATAAATATAGTACCTTTGTTAATGTTGAGTTGTGACTTCCACCATTGTAAAAAAGGAGAAAAAAAACAAAACACAAACCCCGTAGTAAGGCTTTGTAGATTGCTGGACTCCATGTTGAAAACCAGAGATTTAAGAAAATGGCAAAAAATAGAAATTGTGCAGTGCATTAGGGCTGGACTGAAGCACAGCTGTATTCTGCCTCACTTGACACATCTGACAAATGGATAACTATAAAAGAAAAGCAGAGCTGTGGTTTACTAAGTTCTGTATACATAACATGGACATTATTATGGACCTTTATTAGAGCTTAGTCAGGAAGGAGAAGGTTTCAGTGACAGCAGCAACATGGAGGGAAGCCAAAGACTCCTTGTAGTTTCTTTTACACCACCGCTTACTTATTTCTAATGCCTATTTCTAATTCTTATTTCTTCTGTAGTATTGCTGTTTAACTGATCGGTAGGATTTTAATACATTTATTTTCTAATTTCAACAAATCAAACTGCAATGTCAATACATTGTGTTGTAATAAAAGTAGATCAGGATTTATAATATAAGTGTCACGTCTCAAGGTTGATGCAGAAGCAATCGCAGATATTAAACGTTTTATTTAAACAAACAAACAACAAAACAAAGACACTAAGACAACTTGGCAAAATACTGTGGCAAAAACTAAACATGGACGCGTGGACAAAAGCATAGAAGACAATTACATGAGACAAGGAAGCAGTGCAAACAGTGACTATATATAGGAGTGCTAAACAGAAACGTGATACAGGTGCAGGTGGTCATGTGACAATGATGTAGTATGGTGCAGTGGCTGCTGGGAAATGAAGCCCAGAGTTACCTCCATGATATATGACAATAAGGTGTAATTTCCGCCTATTATTAACATGTTATTTGAATCTTTTTCAGTATCATAAATATATTTCATGACATTATTAATATGGAAAGATTTTTTGACAGTAGGTTATACCTTAAATGGTTAACGATTAAAATAAGAATTTAGTGTCAGCACTGCTGTCTGGCATCCATCTGAAATGCACGAGCGCGTCACACTTACCGAATTAATTGTACAGATGAGAAAAACAATTGTTACATTATGTTGTATATTTCCTCACACTTCCGAATTTTTTTTCTGGTTACGCCACTGAGAGAACAACTGGCACTGGGTATAAATGACAATAATCGACAGGAACAATACTTTAAGACACTTTTACATATTATTACATGTATATATTTTTTATATTGTAATATTACTATTTTTGAGTTTCATTTGGTCGAAGCCTGTGTGTAGACAGCATTACACTTTCCAGGAAAAGCCTGTGTAATGTGTCTCCTTCCTGGAGAAGGCAGTCTAATTCTGTTTACTGCATAACTAACAGTTTGAAAAACATGGTGGACTTCTGTGTTGCGCTGACTGTTTTGACTGTGGAACATATTTACACTGGCATAGATTTTGTGAACAGGATAAATAAATATAGACACACACCTAACCGCATTCCAGTCTCTCCAGTGTAAAATTTGTACAGTTTGCAGTGCATACAGAAGTACGTCTATAGTAAGCAGCATGCATGGCTTTTAATTGACAGTGATTAATTAGTAATCAGTCCTAGCGTCTCCTCAGGATCCTGTTGCTTTGGGATGTAAATGTTGTGATGGAAGAATTGCTCTTGTTTAGGATACTAAAATTCCTAACATTCTCCACCATTATGCTGTGCCTCTCAGGATTGCTGACTAGTTATCAGATCAGGGCAAGCCATTATTATTATTTCACTTTCATTGCACTAAATCCAAGTGTTTACAAAGCGCTAAACTTTAAGAGTAGACGTCATGTATTATGAGCAGTTACAGTGTTTGATTACACGACATAGTGTTGTTAAGGTAAGATCCAGATGAGTTTATAATGTGTTATAGCGAAGCCTCTTTTGTCACTGATCCAGGTGAAATGGTGCGAATGAGTAATTGTAAAGAGTAGTCACGAGGCCAAATTGAAGTACACATAAGCAAATACAGTACATAGTGTTGACGTACGTTGCAGTGTAACTCAGAGGAATGTGTAGAATGTTCACTGTTTTTCTTGCAGCATTTTTGTTCTTGTTTCCTGCGGGTCCCAGATAGCCTCCTTGATGTTTTTTATCTAAAAAGTGCTCTGTTACACAATATGCTACTTTCTTTAATGACACACACATTTTCTGTAACCATTTAGAAAACAAAAGTTTAGGAGTCGAAATTGGACAAACAAATGATAAAATAATTAGAGACTTTTAAACTATTGCCATTAGTCATTAGTGTAAATGTGCCCCCCCCATTGCTGTATGTACAGTGCTGTGAAAAAGTATTCGCTGATTTCTTCTATTTTTGTGTGTATCTCATACTAAATTGTTTCAGAAATTAAAACAAAATCTAAGATAAAGCAAAGGCAACCTGAATAAACACAAAATATAGTTTTGAAATGATTATTTATTGAAGCAAAAAAAGTTATCCAATACCAACTGGTCCTGGGTGAAAATGCATTTGCCCCCATAGTTACTAATTCCCCAAATCTATGAAACTGCATTCATAATGGGGTTCAGCTGGACCAGACACAAC
>JANDJT010000206.1:12252078-12289766 GCA_024331685.1 Stegophilus panzeri | reverse complement strand
ATAACTTTTTTGCTTCAATAAATAACATTATCATTTAAAAACTGTATTTTGTGTTTACTCAGGTTGCCTTTGTTTTCTCGTAGATTTTGTTTTGATTTCTGAAACAATTTAGTATGAGATATACACAAAAACAGAAGATGCGTATGGGGATATTCAGCATTAACTGATGATGATAGTCTTAGCGTGCTAATGAAAACCTTCACCAGAAGATAAAAAGACATTGGAAATCTGATTGAATCACTCACACTACCAAGACTATAACTCATTTGAAATATAAAAATATGGAAACTCACCCACACTATTTGTTAGTTACTAGCTGGGTGTTGTGAGCTCTCTAGCTCAACAACTTCATTGTTATGACACAAATTCCACAAAAATTATATATCAGCTGACTATCATTTTCTAGCGTCCGACCAAATTAGTGAAAAAATAAATTCTTTACTTGTTCAGCAAGAAAAAAGCTAAAATCTTTTTTGTCTGAAGTTGGCACTATGACGTTTGAACTACATGAGCTGGCTTATGATGTATTAGTACAAATTTCCCATTCTATAAAAATAAAATCCCATTATTTTGTATTTTGGACTGTAGTATTTTAAATTTAAAATGCTTACTCTTACATTTTAAGTCTATACATTGTGAAACTAAAAATATTGATATAAAGTCTGTAACTGATAAAGAAGAAAAAGACACATTTTGACACATGAAGTGATTTTGAAGTATATATATTATATTATAGTACTGTATATGCACTTAGTATAATGGGCATTTAATATGGTGTGGCAGCTGACTGGACTGGCTATTGCAGCAACTGGCAACTTCTGTCAACTAACAGAAACAAATTCAGACAAATTACAGACAGATTCATTTAATTAGCTCTATTTTAGGTATACTCTATAATTTAGGTACATAAGTTAATGCTATATAGTCTGATGCACAATTCTTCAGTAACAAATGTAGCATAACATTATGTAATACTTTAAGGTGCTGCTACTGCTACTACTACTACTAATACTACTATAACTACTACTGCTACTAATACTACTACTACTACTACTACTACTAATACTACTACTTCTACTGCTGCTACTACTACGAACAAATGTTGTGTTTTCTGATGGAAATCAGCTCTTCCAGTCAGTGTCCTCTTTCTTACAGTGATGATGATATGCAGAGTTTAGCCAGTCTAATGAGCCTTAAACATTCAGACATTGGAAACCTGGAGGACTTCAACGACAGTGATGAAGAAGACAAGAGGACGATTACAGGAACAGGCAGAAGCATGGCAGTCACAGGTAGAGATATACTTAACTCTGAATCCACTGCTTTAGATTTTCAATTCAACGCTGCATTTTTCATTAGAAAATGGAATATTTATTTGTCCAAAAGGGTTAAAAAACTGCCCTCACACACATGCACACACACACACACACACACACACACACACACACATAAGTGAGAAAATAAAATCAAAATAGAATTGAGAATTAAACAGCACTGTGGTATAAATTAATTGCATAAACTCCTTCACAGTTTTCTCTTTTTATACAGGCACTGCATTTAAATCTCGATCTCAGATGGCTTTTTTGCTGGCATCTGATTTACAAAACCTATTTATGGACCTTTGGTTCCATCATAGATTCAAATAAAAATCAAAATTGTACTGGACACTTATATTTAGCAGAAAATGCAAATGGTACTTCCTGTAAGCTGTGTGCTGATCTTTGCACAGATACATAAATAAGAGTTATGTGTGTTTTTAGGCAGTTTTGTATTTAATAAAGTTTTCGTAAATGAGTCCCTTCTCTCGTTTCTCTCTTCATGGTCAGCTCCTCTTCCTCCCGTTAGAAAAGTTCAGGATGAGGCATGGAGGCCTGCTGTAGACACAAACCCTTTTGTCACAGGTAGCTTCCTGCCTGTTTTCTATTGCCTGCCTAATTTCCTCTCTCATTTCCTGATAGTTTAGCACTGCAGTCTCTCATCCTCACATTACTGTTAGAGCTCATTTGAAACAGTGATATTCATCCGTAATAACCCGTACCATTTATTCATTCATAATTAAAGTGAAATTCCTGTTTGGGTTAATGTTATCAGAAACAGAGTGCCCATTAATGAAACATTTAGTCCCATGGGGTCTGAGTACTCTCATCCTAGTTATTACTTCCTTTCTTTTCTTTTATTTCTTCCATCTAAATCCCCTACTGTACATTTCTCATTTCTCTGTTTCCCTCTTGTTCTGGGTCTCTCAGTTCATTCTGAAATGGATTCGAGGAGTTCATCATCATCATCCTCTGTTCCTAACCTTCCTCATCAAGCCTGCCACCTGTTCCAGACCTCTGTCAAACCTTCTCTCTCATCACTTTGTACTGCACCCACCCATCTCCCTGACCTTTCTGGCTCATCCCAGGCGTCACACGCGTCCCATTATGCCTTTACTGTACCGGCATTTATTCGCGCTCATCCTCCTGCCCTGCCCAAAATCTTCCAGCCAACAGCAGGCTCAGGTACACACATGCATGAAGCCTGTGCCGTAATAAAAACACCACAGAGGGGTGCTGCTAACTGGAAGTGAAGTGCACCGTATACACCGCTGTCAGGCACATTTTTTTTAATCCATTGAGTGTTTACTATGGTCTGCCTTTTACTTAATGGTGAGACTAGAATGGAGGAATATTGCTGTGACTAAACCGGGGCCTCAGCTATTAGACACAGTGGAGAGAGGGTCCTGTAATAGAGTCCATTTGCATGTTCATAAACAAATCATGTCTTAATGCACTGTGGGAATTTGTGTTTTCTATAGGAAGGATCTCATAAGCTGTCGGTTCTGTCTAGATTTAAATACCAATAGTCTGAATTTATAGCATTTGAAGAAGAAGCATTTGTCTGAATCCCATGGTAACCTGTACAGCACGCTGTGAATTTGCTCATAGAAGCGGTCATATGTTCTGCACTTGTCTTTTTTCATTCACTTCCTGTCCTAATGTGCCTATATTGTGTTAGGTTTATGTGATAGGTAAAAAGGTCTTGAACAAACAGTAACATTAGGGCAAATCAGAGTGAGAAAAAAGTCCTTTCCTCATGAGACTTGTATCTGTTTTTGTTTAATGTCTCTCTTTTCTGCTTTGCTTCTTTTTCTGCTCTATTTAAGTGCCTGTATCTGTTTCCCGAAAGCCCTCAGGGGGCCAGGCTGACGCTCGTATGACCGAGGTCAGTAGCTCTGTAGCTTCACACCCACGACCCCTGTCCTCTGCATTTCCTGGTCCCAGCGCTCCTCCTTTCTCTCTCTCCTCCACCTTCTCCTCCTCCTTCTCCTCCTCTCAGCTGACTGCTCCACCTGCTATTTCTCAGACAGGTAATGACAGTCACTTTTGTAATATGACATCTCCTTGAAGTACATTAACTAGAAACAGGCAAGAAGTTGACATGTGGAAAGTATTAGCACTTTTATACCAGCTCAGCAAACTACCCATGATCCTCCAAGTTGTTGCTGTTTCGACTGTGCTGAATTTGGTTACCCTTCTTACTCAGGTACCATGCATTGAGTGGTGCAGGCCACCAGAATGATGAATAGTATACATCACAGACGACCTGATTAATGTCTCTTGCACAGATTGCATCTACCAGGATGGAAATCTTCACTACTAGGCTAGTGGAGTGTGAATGTGACTCCCAGAAACATTTCAAAATTCTAGCATGCAAAATTCATCTGTGATGTTTCGAATATTAATTTGTAAAATAAATCAGTGAAACTAAAGAGAGATTGTGCGTTTCTCTTGTGACCACACTTGAGGTTGCGAACCCTAATTTGGAAATCCTTGAATTAAAGTATTGTCATATTCACATGATGTCATTACAGCCTCTTTACAGTAGTATTTTATTAGACCACCCGATAACCTCCAGAGAAACTCAGAGTTTCATTGGTAGAAGTGATGGGAAAGTGATACAGAGACCTGGCCGAGATCTGGGTACAGTAGTCAGGTATTCGTTTGCGAGCAATGGCAAGCCTTGTTTGGTGGAAAAGCACTATATGTCATAATTGATTGAGGGTGTGTATGGAAACTTTATTCCCCTGCCATTTACAACTTCTCTGCACCTTGCTGAGAAGTCATCCATCTCTCTGTTTTTTCTTTTTCTTTTTCCATCTCAGCCACCTCTGCTGCTCCAGGAGCCTGGACACCTCAGAGCTTTCCTTCTTTTTCTCCCCCTGTATCTGTCAGTAGCCCTGATTCTTCTCTTCTTGGCCATGTCTCTCCTGGCTCTGTACCTCTCCCTGCACCATGCCCATTAAAACCCTACCGTGCTTCATTGTCAGAGCTAGGCTCCACCCTCACCAGGCCCACCAGTATGCCCTCAGCTACTGAGACAGGTATATAAAGCCTACAGAGATGGAATTTAATTGACCATTTTCTAATTATAAACTCAAATTAAGGAGTGACTGCATGCTTCAGCAGTTATCGGTGTAATACAAGCTAGCTAACTAACTGTAGTAGTTTAGGACAGAAGATGACTGAAGTGTAAAATTCTCAACTGGAATGCTAAAGTTTCAATTGATAGTTTTTTTCTATTTCTCTTTTTTTTACATTTATGCTGAAAATCTCAGTGAACCATGATTCTGTTTCTCCTTTTCTTTTTCCAATATTTTCCCCTCTCACTCATCCATCTCCCTGCTCTTTCAGCAACATGGCAGAGAGAGTGGAGGTCCCCTGAAGTAAAGCCTAGCCTCTGTCCCACACCCATTACCTTAGAAGAACCTGTCCTACAGCAGGCAATGCAGAGTTCAGACAGACTGCGAAGGCCTGCCTCAGTTTCATCACCTCTCTCTGCTTTGGGTCCTCCCCTTAAAAAAGCCAGTCCCTTTACATCTCCCATTAATACACCTCTTCCTCCTTTACCCTTGCCAGAAATAGTAACCTCTCCCACCTCTAATGTGCCACCTACAGTAGGTACTCCTCTGTACCTGTCCCGTCCAGCTTGCACTCTGCCCTCTCCTTTGCCCCGTTCCCTTGTCCCATTAGAACCCCTGTCACCTGCACACTCTGTCCATGTTGCTGTACCTCCACCTGTCAGCCTCAACCCCATCCCTGATTCATCTCTACACTCTGATACCTCCCTTGTCAGGTTATCTAACTCTGCACTCACTCCTCATCCCAGTATTTCTACTCAGCTGTCATCTGTCCACTTTGCTGCTCCCTTTTCAACTGCTGCTGTTGATGCTGAGGTTAATCCATCTGATGTCGCTCAGCCAGGTACAGAGCAAGCTCTTTGAAACCAGTTCTCCGAAAGTTGTCCCTTGCTAAACCAATTATTTACTATTTTACTTTTTTAACATGCACAAGGGCTGTGGTAGCTTGAGCCCTCAGAGTTAAGCATGGGTTTTGTGACCTTGTTTTTTTTTTGACCCGTGCATTATAAACATTTTCATAAACACTCACCTGCACACAACATTTTCTCTCCTTTTGCACTTATTTTGCCACTTGTATGTCTTAGACCCTTGCCATCGGGTCCAGACGTTGGAATGGAGACACCAGGTTGTCCCCACCGTGTTTAGACCAAACGTACGCAGACCTACTGGCCCCCTTATTGTGAACACTCCTACATATTCTTTTCCCCCTTCTCCTTCTCCTCCACCTGTCGTTCCTGGCTCTCAATTTCAGTCCCAAACAGCCATCGCTCCACCCCTTATTGGGCACATTCCTGTACCTCCCACTGATACAAGTAAAGGTACAAATGGGTGGGCTGAAGTTTCAAAGCTACATAATTATAGCGTGTGAATGTGCATGCTGAAGGACAAGCTGGCACTGTGTCTAAGGAGTGTGTGTAAGCTTTTATAGTTACTGTTATAATTGAAGTTTGGGTAGCAGTGCTCTCTGGAGGGTGTCTGAGTAAAGACTATGTCTAATATAGTATATGTGGTGGTCTGGGAAAAGCCATCAGACATTGATGCAGTTGAATTCTGGCAAACAGCCACAACTACTTTTGACTAAAACTAATATATTTGACGCTGTAAATATGTTCCCGAGAATGATGTAGAAAACTTGCCAAGCTAATTTTCCTTATGCTTTCTGCAAAGATCACGTCAGGTAGATTAAGAGTCATTTTAAGAACTGCAGCTACAAAAATGGCCAGTTTCTTTAAATATGTTTTATTTGTTATACGAAATAAATCAATTATGCTTTGATCAAGTTGTTGGTTATGTGCCATAGCTAGATATATGCCAAAATATATTCAGTTTGTAAATGCTTGTAAATCTTTGTGTCGTTGACAGTGTAGAAATAGCAGGGGACAAATTTGTAATGTTTGTATGCTAAACAAAAAAAATTAGGAAATTTAGTTAACAGAACAAAACTCATTGAATTAATTTCCAGTGCTAACGAAATAGTGACATTAGTAGTGAATTAGTAGAAATAGTGACATTTACCTCAGATGATGAGAGTAGAGAAATCAGTGTGCAAGATGCACATGATTACTTATTTTCCATCATCTTTGATAAATCAAATGGCCATATTTCCATCCATCCATCCACGCTTATCCTACACAGGGACATGGGAAGCCTGGAGCCTATCCCAAGGGACTTGGGGCACAAGGCGGGGGACAACCTGGATGGGGTGCCAACACATTGCAGGGCACAGTCACACACGCACATTTACATGCACTACGGACAATTTAGAGACGCCAGTCAGCTTACAACGCATGTCTTTGGAATTGGGGAGGAAACCGGAGTACCCGGAGGAAATCCCCAAAGCACAGGAAGAACATGCAAACTCCACATGCACAGGGCGGCGGTCGGAATCAAACCCCCAACCCTGGAGGTGTGAGGCAAACGTGCTAACCACTAAGCCACCTTGCCCATGGCCATATCTATTACTTATAATTATTGTTAAATGAAATGCATATAAAATATCTGTCAAGTTAGGATGCCAGACTATAAACTGCTAGAACGTTTCTTGTGACTGATATGTGTGCAAAAGAGAAACGTATTTCAGTACAAAAGAAAATTTACTTTTCAGAATTATATATAGTGGACAATGTCAAAATTTCACCATATGAAGGGTTTTCCCAGGCTGCCACACATATCTATAACCGAAATTGACAATCTTTAAGAGTTATGATGAATTAGGTTTGTTTTGCTATCTGTTTGACTGGTGAAAGTATTCATCCCTTTTGTGTTTGTTTTAACAAAAAATAAGGGCACCTTAAGAACGATGTTTGTTGTGTAGGTGTGGGAATAAAAATTCATACACATAGCACTTGAACATGTGAAACGTTCAAAGGGGTGAATAATTTTATATTCACAGTCAGTGTCAGCTTTGTGCCATGCTCTGTGTGTAAATATGCTGTGCCTCAGAGCGAAGTTTTTGCTAAGCTTTAGGGCTAATGTATGGACATTGCTGTGTCCATGGCATCAACTGGGTTCAAGATGTGGGCACAATCTCCACAAGGCACTTGCAACATTGGCATGGCATTTAGCAAGCTTTACATTTTTGGAGGCACAGGCACCCTGTGGATTTAATTTGAGGACAAAAGCTAATGTAAAACTCTGCAAAGCCATGCTTGCCAACGGATTCTGCACATATCATAGCATTCTTAAATAATAGTTGTTTTTTTGTTGTTTTTTTCAGAGTCGCACAGACAACTCGGCATATTGAGAGAGGAGGAATATCCCACTGCAGTCTGTCCTGGTAAGAACTGTTTTGAATGTCACATCTGTTCTCACTGCTAATCTATATATACTACACTCCCTTTCTACATTGTTGGTTTTCTTATTATGTGAAAGGTGAGGAAAATGCAGATACCAAAACATCAAATGCTCACCAAGCCAAAGACTTAAGATCGTCCCATCGCAAGGCTGGGCATATCACCATAGCCAATCATAAACCAGACAGAGAATCATTGTTTGAACTGCAGATCGTGAAGCCAGCACCAAGGTGAGTGACTGATATAATAACAGCATTTGGGGTCAACCAATGAAAAACATACACATTGCTATTAAAAAAAAAACTGTGGTAGACTGTGAAAGGTTGCATTAGAGCTATTGCATTATTGTTATTTGTCCACCTCTTTCATTTAAACACATTTTATATTACTTGACGACTTACGCACATTTAATATATAAAAGTCGACAAATTCTAATGCATTGAAAAAAAAAAAGTGTTCTACATTTAATTTGGGATGCAAACTTGAGAACAGACCAGGAAATCTAAAAGGCTTGTAAAAGTGGTAAATGGTTTTATCATGTATTTCAAAGAAGTCTTGAGGTACTCCTGTAGCCTAAACTTTCAGTCAAGTTTTCAAACAGTAATTTTTGATACTGTTATTTTATTATTTTGCTGTAAGCATTTTTTAAGGTTGTAAAGCTCTTTTTTCACTATGGATCTCTAAACTGTTGTTGGTCATCTAAGATGGTAATCTTCCTTACGAGAATCATTTGAGTTTGAGGCATTGTTGGAGTTGTTGTTTTTTTTTGTGGGCTTTTTTGTACTTAGACGGCCAAGCAGCACATGCAAGTTATAAAAGTTCTCAAAAGAATCTTGAATACTCCAAACGGTTTGCCTGTAATCTGCCAACAAATCTTTCGGCGAAGCCACCAAACAGGAATTGAGGGTGTATCTCAGCAACGACCTTGCACACTGACACAAATCTTTGTAGGAATCATCAGGACAATGTCCTGAGGCTATGCAGAGGATTTCGTGACAGTGCCACTTATTGGTCAAAAGTTACAATAACATGCCAAAAATGCTTCCATCTAAGCGCCTTTTTTGCAACTCCTCCTTCATATTTTGTCCAATCTTCACCAAATTCGGCTCACATCATCTTGAAATCTGTCTAAACAAAGGCCAAAAATGTATTTTGTAAAACAAGATATATTTTTGATAAGCATTAAGAATTTATTTCTATTAAAATATATTAACAAAATCAGTGCCAGGTTTCACAAAAGCATTGAAGTACATACATCAGTCTTAAATGCTAGTGCAAGTGTTACATATAACACCTTCTACCTGTTAATTTTATCATTCTTTTGAGAAACTGGTTTGATATCACAATGTCATACGCATCTATGTTTTATCATGTATCATGTGTTTTTACAGTCAGCTGTATTGTAAATTTATTTTGTGATGTCATCACCCCAGTACACCTCTTGATGCAAAAACATTGCTCTCTGATGGTTTTTTTTGGGGTTTTTTTGTTTTTAGAAGCTGGATAGATTTGTTACCCAGATTGAACCTTGATTTGTGCTACTTTATCAATGTGTTTCAGTGGCCGTTTTCAGTATAAAATCTGTAAGCGGAAATGGTCATATCATGCCTGGACAAATTTCACTTTAGTGTTTTTCCTTCCCAGACCTGAGAGTATGGTCTCTCACCTGCAATCTACCCCCAAAGCTCCTAGTGTCTCAGAGGCCCAATCATTTGAGTTGCCTAAATCTGACATGGATGTGGCTGAGAAGACTCCTTCCAATACAGCTTCACAAACTATTCCATCATCTGTCATAGTCAAAGAGTCTACTTCCCCCTTGGCTGAGGTCAAGTGCACCCTATCACAACAGTCAACAGAGGTGCAGGCAGTGTTTACTGATAAAGAGGAGAACTTAAAGCTACAAACTGAGCTTACAAATTTGCACAATGTCCAAACAGATGAAAATGAGCAAGAAATAAATTTTAATACAGAGTTGACATTTAGCCCAGAAAAGATTAAAATCGATCAGGGGTAAGTCTAGCATGACATAGCATGGTTGCATTTAGTTTTTCTGTTTGCATGCACATTAACAGAGCAGTACTTATAGGTGTGTAACCTTTAGGCTCTGATTTAGTTATAGCATGCATGTATTGCCATCTGTGTAGACATGCATAGTTGCTCATTTTACTTCAGTCCATCTAACATCTGTACTATTTGACCTGAATTCTGGTTTCCCTGTCCCTCAGAGCAAAGAGCACTGCTGCTTTCCTTCCCTTTTGTCCAAGGACACCTATTTCCACTTGGTCACCCTTCACATCAACATGTGGCACAGATCAAAGTCAAAGTGGAGTTTTGCCCATCAATGGATCAATCAGGATAAAAGAGGAGGTCAATAATCTCGCCACTGACTACCAGAAATCAAATCAAGACTATGAAGCTGTGAAAAATATTGTGGACTTGTCAGGATGTTCTGATATTGCACACAGTCTACAATTTGCACAGGTCCATAAGGCAAAAATAAAAGCAGATAATAGTGAGTCAGATAGGATTGACTTTTTTCTGTCTGATGCAAAAGCATCACATGTTTCTAGATTCCCATCTGGGGAGGATATTAAAATGGAGGATGTGCAGTGGCCTAAAGATGAAAGTCTGTCACAGGAGGAGAGCCAAGAGAAAAGAATAAATACAGTGGCCCCTAAGGATACAGAATATCAAGACAGACACGGCTTTGAACATATGCGTGAGCCTCAGTTAAGTGAAAGTACTACTCCTGACATGCCTTTACCTCAGAGGTCAAAGGTTGATAATACAAAGATATATAGAGAGCCATGCATGGTCAGCATTCTTCCATCCTGCCCAAGAGCTGCATCTATACCTGGCTTGCCATCCTTATACTTGCCAGAGAAAGCTATCAAATGGCTATCATTTGAAGGGTCAATAAGAGTCATGCCATGTAAAAAGGAACCTGCTAAACAGATTCACAATTTGGGAATACAGTATCATGACATTAAAATACTGAACAAAATGATTTCACTGAAGCCAACTTGTCCAAAATCTGTCAGCATTCCAGGATTTCCATCTGTGCCCCTTGATACTGAGGGCATACCAAGTAGTGTTAATTTCCTTCCAACTTGTCCTAAAGCCTCAGGAATTGCTGGCCTACCTTCAAGACTGCCATTTACAATTTCAGAACCTGAAAGCTGGCCCAAGAATAACATGATGTTATGGGAAAGAAAAAAGAAGAAAAGTAAAGTGCAGATCCTACACTTATTTATAGAGAGCCCAGATATGTTTAAGGCAATGATTCCTATAAGACCGTCTTACTCAAAAGCATCTAAGGTTCCTGGATTTCCATCTACTCCAGGGTCCATACCACAAGAACATCCAAGTATCATAAATATGATACCATCTTGTCCAAAAATTTCCAGTATTGCAGGGTTCCCTTCAGTGATTCTCAGTATTGAGCAAGATCTCTCACTCTGCCGATTCGACTACACGCCATTATTTGTGAAGCAAAATAAAGATCAAATAAGGGTTATTCATGACTTGGGAAAGCCATATAATGATATTAGACAAGTGAGAAATATGTTTTCACTGACATTAACATGTCCAGTAACTGCTGCTCCTGGTTTCCCATCTGCACCAATTCATATCGAAAAAGTCCCTAATGTGGTCAGTCTATGTCCAACTTGCCCCACAACTTCAAGGATTTCTGGCTTGCCTTCAAAATTGCTAGTCATTGAGCCAGATGATAAATATAAGCATATGGATAATGTAATACTGTGTAAAAGACAACCCACACATGACACCACAAGTGACCCACATATTCTTTATATGTCTACATATAATGCAGAAACAGCCAAATCAATGAGTCTTATAAGGTCCACTTGCTCAACACAATCAAGGATTCCTGGATTCCCATCTGCCCCACAGTATAGACCTCAGAAAGACCAAAATATTGTAAATATGATGCCATCTTGCCCAAACAATTCAGAGATTGTAGGCTTCCCATCCATAACAGTTATGAGAACAGATCAAGAAATTCAACAGTGGAGATTAAACAGTGAACGGTTTATTCAAATGCCAAGGAAGAGAATATCAGACATGTATATTTTGAGTCAGGTTTTGGACACATTTAAGGAAAACATTGATTTTACAAGGACTATGGTGGCCTTGGTGCCAGCGTGTCCCAGCAAAGCACATTCTTCTGGCATTCCATCCCTAACAACACAGAATCATCAGTGCTCTCAGTGCATGATAAAACTTCTAACTTCTTGTTCAAAAGCTTCTTGTGTCCCTGGAATACCATCTGTACTCAACACCGAATCTGTTTCTTATAAATGGCCAGTGGACACTGAGCCATTATGGATCAAAGGAATGAGGAATCAATCATACTGGTCCAAACTTTCATATCCACCTCAATATGAATGTATAGATGACAAAGACGGTATACAAAGCATAGTTTTATTAAAACCATCTTGCCCAAGAACAGCAAAAATTCCTGGCTTCCCATGTGTACCACCACCAAGATCAGAAAAGCATATCATGTCAAATAGACTGTCACCCTATGCAATAGTTGAAACCTGTGGCCCACTAGGTTTAGAGTCATCTCTCATCTCAAGCTTTTCTATGACAATTGTTCCTATTACAGTTCTAACAGAGGAAAGAAATCCTTCAAATGAATGTGATATTGCTGTGCAGCATTTAACAAATAGTTCAGATGTAAATGAAGTGACTCATCTCAATGCAACTAAATTGACCTCTAGTTCCCTGGAAGAAACCAAAGAGGATGTAGGATTTTGGATAAGAAGTGAGGAAGGAGAAAAGGGAATTCTGGAGAGTGGGTAAGTTTGGGACATAATTCTGTAATGCAAACAAATATATATTTCTCACCCTGTAGTCAGTGGACAGTGCACAGAATAATTTTCATAAACCCTGTGTTCAGCAAAATAGACTGCAGAATGTGGCACTCCCTACCTCCAGACATACCATTATTGCTCACTGCTGGAGAAAGGTGAGTTACAGTTGTAGCTCTTTGCATTTACAGTGTAACTTGGACCAGTGCTATACTGGATGGCTTGCGGTAACAGCTTCATTTACCTCTCCATTTCACTACTAATAATAAAAATGAAAAGCATTTGACATTCTGTATCATACGGAATGCAAAGCCTTGCAAATCATATGACATGGAAAAGGAATCTGTTCAACATCTTAGGGTGCTTTCACGCCTATTAGTCCATCTGAGTCCCAATCAGAGAGAAACTTGCATTGTTTGCTGTTTTGATTGGTTTGTTTTCACACTGCATATAATTAAACAAAACTAAAAATGTTGGCTGAGCATTGTGCAGGGCTGATAACTCAAAAAATGATCACCAAGTGTGAATAGAAATCAGAAAAAAATCACCCAAGCACAGAGAACATGGACCCGGCACTCAATAAATTGCTAGATAATTTTATAAGTACCTACATTAAAACATTTTGTGTATCCATTGTTTATTTTTTTGTGTTCAATATATCCATAAAACATCTAATTTCTGCAGAACTACAGCGCTGTCCTTTGGCTTAGTTTGCGCTTTGTGGCTCAGTTTATCAGCTTTCATCTACAGGAAAATGTTCCCCACATCCCAAAATAAACAGCATGTTTGGTTCACTTCCGGCAGTTGCGTTGATACAGGGTTGCATCACTTTCTAACCGCAAGTGAACTGTGCTAGAGTTGTTGTTTTGCACCCAAGTATGATCCTTGTGTTCTAACTTGCAAACCACACCAAAGAGGAAAACAAACCAGGATTCGGTCAAACAGACTTACCACTACATATATGAATGCACTCTCAGACATTGCTATATTGCAAAGGAAATTGTGCAAGCTTGAATGAGTCCTGTTTGTATTCTTGTGGTGTTTTATGGATGTGTTGTTTATTGGGTTTGTGGTATGACTTTTTGAAACTGATGACAACTTATGCAATTATGTATGAGAAAATGTCGGTGTAGAACTTGTGAAAATTTGTCCTTGGAATACCATCTGTACTTGCATACCCTTACGACAATGTTTTACTTTCTTCAGAATTGAACGTACAGATGCTGAGTTCCAAAATACAGATGATTATACATACAAAGAGCACTCTGCTTGTGATGAGTATAGATTTGAGAACCTGATACAAAGACCAGATCAACTCGCATCCAGACATGAGGATGAAAAAGAGACAGTGGAAGACGGATGTAATTTCGAGCCTTCCATGAGTAACGCTAAGTCCAAATTACAGCAGGTCCAGTGGGTACCTAACATGGCTGATCTCTTTCCATCATGCCCAAGAATTTGTCGAGTTCCTGGATTCCCGTCTACAGCTATGACTATTACTTATGAGACAGAAGGAATGGACTGGCCTAGAGATGGAAATACATTGTGGAGAAAGGTAATGGGACCTAAAACAGAAGAACCCCTTCTGTACATGGCAATACCTCAGGATGATACACAAGTGATTGGAAATATGGTATCTCTGGCCTATTCGTGTCCCAGTGAAACAAGTATTATAGGTTATCCTTCTGCCATCAGGGGAAAAATATTAAAAATATCCTCCATAAGTACATCTTGCTCCAAGATATCCAGAGTAGCTGGTATGCTGTCAAACTCCCTAATTCAAGAGGACAAGCCTCATGTGGAGTGGCTAAACAGGAAAGGATGTTTGTGGGACATGCAGTCAAAGGAAAAACTGACCTTCATCATAAATAAACCAGTTCAATATACTGAGATTTCCAGTATGATGGTGGCTATTGCTCCAACTTGCCCTGAGAGAACACTCATTCCTGGTTTTCCATCTGCACCATGCTCTAAAGAAAGATGGAAAGGTGACACCATGGAAACCTTTTCTTCAACTTTCTCAACAGTATCTACCGTATCTGTAGTTGCTGGGCATACTTTGAGAAAAACACCAGCAGCTCAAGTAAATGGATGTACCACTACATCACAACTTCAAGTCAAAGTGGTTCCAAGTATGTCGAGGCTTCTTCCAACATGTCCAATGATCTCTGGAATTCCTGGATATCCATCTAAACAAGAATCTAACAATTTGGTATGGGTCAGTGGTCAGACACTAAATTTAAGCAAACAATTAAAAGAAAAAACAATTAACTTTAATGAAACTGGAACAGATGCAGAGGATATAAATAAAAATATGACTTTATTATCAACCTGCCCTCTTGCATCACACATTCCAGGTTTTCCGTCTGCACAGCAACGTAAAGGTCAGAAGCCAAACATGCAAAAGATTCGTCCCTCTTGCCCAATGCTCTCCCATATAGCTGGATGCCAGAGCATACAGATCTCCAGATCATCAAATTGGCCAACCAGTCAATTCATTCTGATGGATAGGCAAACTAAGAATCCTACAATTATTATAAATAAAGCAAAAGAGAACAAGATACTTGAAAGCAGTGCTGCTTTGCTGCCAACTTGTCCATCCAAATCCTGCACTCCAGGTTTTCCATCTGTACCAGAACCAAAAATGCAAAATATTTTTCACTCTTGCCCCAAAAAGTCTAAAACTGTTGGATTCCCTACTAAAGAAGGAACAAGGCATTTTGATTGGTTAGTTGACAATCTAAATACAATTCAATTGTGCTGCAGTGCACCAAAACACAAGTTATTTTTTATTAAGGACAAAACAGACAAGACCAGAGACTCAATGAAAAGTATGTTTGCCTTAGCTCCAACTTGTCCAACACTGACAAGAATACCAGGATTCCCATTTGCACCAAAACGCAAAGTTGCTCCTAATATGGTAAATCTTCAGCCATGTATTCCAAAAACCTCAAGAATTGTTGGGCTCCAATCAAGAGAGAGAACACGCACACATGTATGGCTTTTTGAGAAAAAGTCTTTGTGGGAGAAATTATTCAATACAAGATCAGATATTTGTGACCAATGCCACTTTGACCCTCCTTGTGAACAACTAGACTATTACAATATGAAGAAAATGATCACTTTGGTGCCAACCTGCCCAAGAGAAGCTCAAACCCCTGGCTTTCCTTCTATACCTTACATCAAAGTGGATAAATTCTATTTACGAAAAGAGTCAGACATGAGAAGTATGCTGAATTCTTGCCCAGGGTTTACTCTTGTTCCAGGCTTTCCTTCAGTAAATTCAGTTATCTCAGTGGAGTCATCATGGAAAGTTCAGGAGAAGCCACTGTGGGTTAAACCTGTAAAGCAGAAATCAGTTTTAATTTCAAGTGCAACCAAACATTATGAACAATATGTGAAAACTGTATTGATTACACCAACATGCCCTGATAAAGCTAGAATTCCTGGATTTCCATCTGTAAGAACGTTAATGTATGAAATGACTGCACTCCTTCCATCTTGTTTGTATGCACCAAGTATACCTGGAATGCCATCTAGGAAAGACATAATTCAAGATCTTATTGAAATAGACAGAGTGTTGCCTCCTCTGCCGCTTTTTGGAGAAAAACCTTTGAAGACAATGATGCTTTTGGCTTCTAACAATCTTCCTACAGTTGAGGATAAAGCGGTTATGTCCACTTTGGTGTACTGCTGCCCAAGCAAAGCAAGGATTCCTGGATTCCCATCAATGTCTACTACACTTTCCACACAAACTGACATGTCTGTAACAAACCCCAATCAAATTCAGACCCAAACAGAGCCTGAAATGGCACTCAGTGGTACGCCACATGAGATAGGCAAACGGGATCTTACAGTGAATATCAAACTCTCTGGTAAGACATACTTGAGTGTATTTTACTTAATGTATCTTATGACAGCAGAGTGAACATTGATTCCCTGTCTTTTTAAAGATAAATCCCCAGAAGTAAAAAAGAGCAAAGAAATTCTTGAAGGGTGAGTTCATTTGTGCCTGTGCCTTTTTTTTGGGTGATGTATTTTTCCTGTCATCACACACTAATACACCAATGTTTGTTAATAATTTGCATGGTTTACGTGTGGCATTTGTGCTTATTTTTCACAAATGTAACTTATTGGTCAATAAAAGAATAAAGATTTATTTGAAGAACATTATGTATCTACAAATGTATGATTTGAGTAGAACAGTATTTGAAATTTGAACTGCATGAATGTGGAGGATTTGGCATGAACACAGTATTTTGGCATTGGACTCCAGCCTAGTATCTTCTTAAGACATCCAATTATCAGCAGAAGTCCACTGCAAGAAAAGCAATCCCTGGAAGAACACACTGTGGAGCAGTCATCTCCAAGCCAAACCCATGACACTACAGACTACTCAGAGACTGATATAACATCTGGATGGGAGGTACTGGAGGCAGAGGATCCTTTTATAGTAAAAGAAGGATCTTCAGGCCTTGTTGAATCCATAGTTGGTGTTTTTCACAAAGGGTAAGCAAGAGACAAATATGCAGCATGGCAGATGACTTAAAGCAAAATGTTTTTAAAACATTTAATTGTTGTAGAGATTTACTTGTGTAATAGGTCTGTTCTCTAATGTGACTGTGTGATGTGAGTACTATATTCAAATGCTGTCCATGTTTTTTGTGACCTTCTAATGCGATTTTTCTCCTTAATGGGACAAAATGTTGTCTATCTAGATCACTGTGTACTAGATCATTGTTTACCTTATCACAAATTCCTTTTGCAGATTTAATCATTTTCTTACCAAAGACCAACACACAGCTTATTTGACTGCCAGGTTGTACATGAAATCCACAAATTAGAGAGTTCACTGTGCACAGGAATTGTGAATTTGCTTCTTTTTTTTTTTTTTTTTTTTTAAACAATTTTGAATCCACAATAGTCCTGTGAGGATAAAAATGAGGAAAGTTGTTCCTGTGAAATGATGGGATTAAAAGTACAGGATTGTGATAGGATTTGTAAATGCTGTAAAACACATTTTTCTAAGCATTTTTTGTAAGTTTTGTTATAATAATATCTTAATTGAAAAAGATTTTAGCTGAATTTGAATGATATTATTGCTATTATTTATGCCCCACTCAAGTTATGCATTTTATTTAGTTTTGAGACAGTAGCTTCGATGTTGCAGCCCTCTGGTTTTGGAGTGGATGTGGATCAATTGACCACTGATGACCCCTGTTGTTCAGTGGATCCTGAAAACAGTGTTAGTGTGAAACCCATACAGCCTTGGTGTGAACCTGCTGAGGAGCCAATCCTACAAAAAGCATTACATGTTTCATCAACTGAACCTCAGCAGTTTAAATTCCCTGTAAGTGCTGAACCATACATGTGGCACTTGGCTGACAGTCGATCTGAGACATCCTTGTGCTCTAAAGATGTTGAAAGCTGGCTTACAGAGAATGGAGAACATAGCCAGATGAAGAAGTGGCCTCCACTAACAGAGGCAGACCTACATGATATTACCAAAGAAGAGGAAGAACACGTCCCGCACACTTTACTTCAAATTAGTGAAACAACCAAAAAGAAAATGTTTGATCTTGATGAGAATATTAAAGAAGAGCTTTTAGATAAGCCTTTCTTGATAGAGAAGGGGTGAGTGTGTTGGAATGTTGTCTGAGTGGCAGCATGACCTAATCCAGTTTGTGCTTTCCATGCCTTTTGCCATTCATCCTTTTGTACTGCAAAGCTTTTCCTGAAGCAGCCTTGTGTGTTTGGGTCTTGAAGTATTAATGGTTGAATTAGTTAATCTATTACATGTGCACGTTTCAAAGATTTAAAAAAACAAAACAAAAAAAAACCTTGATGATGTTGGATTAATGATGTGCTTGATTCTTGAAAATTGAATTGTTGGCTGAGGGGTTGTTTTTGAAACTGCTTGCCAGCAGTGTTGCTTGTTTCTAGCTTAGAAAACAGTTTTGGTGTTGTTAATTGGAATGTTCTGGAAATAATTGGGAAGGTTTGATGTTTATTAAAAAAACAACAACAATGATTTGTATTCTTACCCTTAAGGCCAAAGAATCATAGTGCTCAAGAGATCTCTGCACTCATCCAGCCTACAAGCAGCAAGCCTCAGAGAGAAGAGATAATGACATTCTCTCTAACATCCCAACAAAAACATTCAGAGAATGTTACAAATGAAGAGACCTCTGTTTTAACATCTAGTCAACCTCCACCACCACAGGAGGCTTGCTTAAATTCCAGGATTCAAGAAGCTTCTTTGACAGCAGTCATGAAAGATCAAGAACCCATTTCTCCTTGTCCGAATGTATCAATTGCTTCACCGTGTGGCACCAAGATAAACAGTCATCTGATTGAGGAGTCTTCACACACTGAGGAACGTGTATTTGTTGTGAACCAGACTGAATGTCTATCAGATATGTCCCAGAGCTTGCAGGCAGCAATGTCTGGATCTATGATTGAGGATAAGAAGTTGGACAAAGTTGTTGGTATGCCCACATCTTTGGAAAATCCCATGACATCTGCAGATGAAGATGCTTCTACAAAATCCACGGTGCAGAGTCCCACTGTTCTACCTGTCCCAATGCCTCGGGTAAAGAAGCGCCTTAGTGCTTCTTTACCAGATGATTACCGAGTGGAAAGTGGTACGACTGAAATAAGCACTGGTGATATTTGCCCCTCAGACAATAATGAGATGTCAAGTAAAGCCAAAGTACCTGTCATTTCTAAAGCTAGTGGTACTGAAAATAAAACTGAAATGCAGAAAAGGAATCAAGTGTCCTCCACAGATGTGTCTGACTCTGAAGGTGATATAAAATCAGCTACTTATATGCAGCCTGGCAAAGAGAAAAAAGCTGAAAGAGAGCTGGAGCAAATTGCTTTTGAGATCAAAGAGAAGTCAGTAGATCAAGTCAAGCCCACAGAACCACTACTCCCAATGCCCCGTGTGAGGAAGCGTTATAGTGCTTCTTTTAATGATGACATACCAACTGTTTCATCCTCACCTCCATTTGTCCCTGATCAAGGACAAAAAGAGGCGCGGTCACCGGTTCCAGCTCCTCGTTCAAAGAAGCGCCTCAGTGCTACTTTCTCAGATGAAAATCCATCCGAAGTAAACCAAGTTCTCTCCACCATGGATCAAACTGAAAGCAAACCACCTCTCTCTTCAGGAAATGAGTCTTCATTAGATTTTTCAGAAAAGACTGTCAAAGCACTTGAACTAGAGAATAACAAATCTGTTAATAGCATATTAGTTACTGTGAAAATGGTTACAGCCTGTCCAGAGCTTTCCTCCACTAATCATGAAGGCAGCATACAGCTGGTTAAAGAGACTGGCAGGGAGAAAGTTTGTGAGTCTGCTAAAGCCTTAACTATGAGTGAGACTGCCACAAGCAGTGTTCCTCAAAATGCGGGTAAAATACAAAGACAAGAAGAGAGATCCAGTGAGAAAAATCAGGATGTAGGAACAACTGTGAAGGATGTTAAGCAGGGAAAAGGAGAAGATAAGGTTCATTTGGCTACTGTGTCTTTAGATGAAACTACTGCTACATTAGATATAAAGAGGTAAGTTATGAAGGACAGAATATTTTAGACATTTTTGTGGGTAAATGATATGATCAAAACATACACTCACATGTCTGTTTACTGTATATGTTTCTGGATTTTCATTCATCCCCAACTGTAATATTGTGCTAATGCAGTTGAAAAACGTATGTGAACTGATAGTAAGAAGTATCTAGTAAATGTGTTAAAGAAAATAAATGTTGCATCATAATTTGTTTTCATCACTGTTTCCTAGACAAGCCACAGAGGATTCTTCAAACCTGCCTGTCCCAAGGCCTCGTGTGAAGAAACGTCTAAGTGCCTCATTCCCAGATGATACCTCGGTTCCCGCTGATGAAATAACCCATCCAGCGGAAGGTTCTAATAAGAACATTAATGAACCAGTTCTCACCAGAGGGAAAACGAAGACAGAAGCCATGGTTCATCATAGAGGTTCTCCAGGAAACTCTACTGCATCCACTGAGGCAGAGGTATTCCTATAGTTTTTGAAATTGTATTCGTTCAAGTAGATTTGTGCCATTTTGGATATGCAAACATGCATTTATATTGTGTTTTCTTTCATCTCAGACAACATGCCTTGTAGATTCCAGCCAGTCTCTTCTAGAGTGGTGCCAAGAGGTAACGCAAGGTCACAAAGGTGTGAAGATCACAAACTTCAGCACCTCCTGGCGAAATGGTCTTGCTTTCTGTGCCATCCTCCATAATTTCCATCCTGATAAAGTGTATGTACTTTGATATTTGAGGAATTATGTGTGTAAAACAAATGAATGTGTGATTATTTCGATGATTTCAGAAACGTAGAAATCATCTTTCCATTTATCTAGGAATTTCGAAATGCTGGATCCTTATGACATTAAGTGGAACAACAAAAAGGTTATCTTTTTTATGTATTTATCTCTTTGTACATTTGACCATTTTGGTCATCTTTATTACAGTTTTAGTTGATAGGTACCCAGTTGGAAATCTGTACTTTATTGTTGCCACCAGTGATCCTCACCTGAGCACAATGCCTTGAAACATCTTCAACATTTTCACTGTATATTCAATGTTAGTACACTTTAATTTGGCTTCACTGCATTAAATACTTTTATTCAAGCTTGGTGGCAAACTCCAGTTAATGCAAATACTCATGCATTATTACTGAAGCCTCACTGCTGGAATGTTTCATCTACTGTAAATAAATGATAAAGCATTTAGAACAGTGACTTAGGATGACACATGGTGATGATAGTTGGTATATTTGTTTGAAAGCATAAAAACATGATACATATCTTCAGTTGGTGTGACAATTTGATTAAATTGTTTTATTCACTACCACTATGACATAGTGAAGTTGCTGAGTTAATCCAAAGAGAAACATAAACTGAGTAGTTTCTATATTTAAAATAATAGGGTATTTACAAAACCCATACAAAAAAATACAAAACTCTTTCTCTGAGAGTACATAGGAAGCATATGCATATAATAGGTTTAGACCTAAGTACTGTCAGTATTTTCTTCTATTTAATCACTGCTGCACTGTCTCACAGGCTTTTGATGGCTTTGCTGAACTGGGGATCTCCAGACTGATCGAGCCCTCTGACATGGTACTGCTGCCCGTGCCTGACCGGCTCATTGTTATGACTTACCTCAACCAGATCCAAACACACTTTACTGGCCAGGAGCTCAGTGTGGTACAGATTGAACAGAACAGCAATGAGTCAAGCTATGCCGTGGGAGATAAAATACAGAACACAGACCCTGATGCTGCTGCACGCTATTATGCTGAGAGATTCCAGACCAGCCACCTTGCTCAGGAGACAGCTGGGAACATCATTGACAAAGAAACTAAGGAGAATCCAAATACCAATGGTAGTTTGGTACCACCTCCTCGAAGTAAACGGACTCAAGGGATGAGTCAAGCGGGAGGCTCAGGGGGAGCCCAGGCTCCAGTCGTTCCTCCAAGGACTCACACTTCATCCACCAAGGGTTTTTCTCATGTCAAGGATGCAGATTTGGTAAAGAAGCGGCGATCACAGCTGAGAGGGGAGTCTTTTGAAGAGACTGAGATGTCAGAGAAACTGACTGCAGTGGAGGTAATTTAGATAAAATTCAGTTAATTTACCTTAAGTACCTGAATTCACATTGTGTGGTTTGGACACAGATACCTGTGTACTCTTAAACTTAGAAATCAGGACTTTAGAAAGATGAAGAGTCTCATAGCATTGGGAATATTTACTCACAGGTTGAATTTCAGTTGAATATTCAGTTTTCACTATATTATATTATATTATATTATATTGTATTATATTACCCCAGCTCAGCTGCATCCTTGAATCTGTTTAGTTTCTGGGTAACATGGCAAACTACGTTTTTTGTCTTAATAACTTGAAACGAGAGATAAATAAAATAGGCTCATTATGGAACGACAGTTTATATCTGGTATAGCACAAGTGATAACAGGAACTGTGTGGATTTGTGTGCTTGTCTAACTTTAAATGTTGAAAAAGTCATTAATTAATACATTAAAAGGCAGAATACTGTGGTATAAAATTAATAAAGCACTTCACCCATGTTATGACAAGAAATTGATCACCATTATTAGGGTGGTAACAGTAACTCCATCTGAATTGGGTTGCATCACACCACCCTGCTGTTGATTTTTTTTTTCCTATAGCTTATATTTTATTATATTATATTATGTTATTATTATTATTAATATATATAGGAATTAAGATCCTGTTAGTGCAACTGGAAATGTTTAGAATTGTGAAATCAATCCACAGCATGTAACTTGTTTGTTGATGTTACACAGACTGGACCAAGTCATACTGAGAGTGGAGCAGCCAAAGCACCCTCAGGAGCACGTAAGCACATTTATTTCATTTAAATTAAAATTCATTATGATCAGATCACAAGTGGGGCCTGTTAGTATAACAATGATCTAAAAGTTAGACTTGTTTCTGCACATAAGTCTTATTAGATAATTACCTTTGGCAGATAGGTTCCTTCCTATAATCAAGATAAGTGCTTTTGAAAATTGGCAAAAGTCCACCCTTGGCAAATATTTGTCAGTTGTTGTACTGAGCTTTGAGTGAGTGTTGTTTGTTGTCAAATTGATTTGAGTGAGTGTGTTGAGTGTTGGTGTAAAAATGATTTGCAGAACTGACGGTACATTGTAATAAATGCTGTTTTTATTGTTTAATATGTGTGTGTATGTGTAGTGGAGTGTGGGGAACAGGGAAAAGCAGGAGATGGCCAGGTCAGTTTGTTCGCCTGTCTGCTGCCTTTGCAGGCTATTAACATAAAATATATTGTATTTTGGTATCCATTTCATCTGAGCAAAGCAAATGAATAGTTCCACATGGACCACAAAACATGCAGTGCATTCTTGTTTAATAATAAAAGGACATGCCACAGTTTCAGGCTATTATGACTTTATAAAAAAAACAACATAATAAAACAAATGCTAACTACTATCTACAGATAAAGACTGTTACATTTTTCAAGTTAACATTCGCATTAACTAACCAAATTGTTTGAAGAATCGTATCCTTTGTTATTTGTGTGTTGAAGGGAAATATATGTTTGTGTGTAGGATGTCAGTCAGTATGTCTTGAGTGAGATGCAGGCCCTGGAGGCAGAGCAGAGGCAGATAGATCACCGGGCCGACATTGTGGAGAGGAAACTAAGAAGACTTATGGAGTCTGGTAAGCCAATTGTATGTGACTGTGAGTAATACAATAGGCATCACGTTACTGTTCACTACAGAGGAGTACTAGTGATAGTGGATAGACACTGCTCACACATTTCATACATCGTCTTTCCAAAACCGATCATATAAAGAAGTTGCAGTGTTGCCTGAATCTTCAATATTGCTTATTATAATGATTGAGTTGAACACTATTTCCTGCAGGTAGTGATCGTTCAGAGGAAGAGAAACTGATTCAAGAGTGGTTCACGCTAGTTAACAAGAAGAATGCCTTAATCAGGAGACAAGACCACCTGCAATTACTGTGAGGATTTTGCACAAAGCTTTTTACGTTGTTCTCTGAATACAGGACATTGTTTGTATGATATCCATTAATGACTGTCTGAATACTCTTGCATGTACTGTATATAAGCTCCTAATAAGCTTTCCAACCCTGTGACAGACTTGAAGAGAATGATTTGGAGAGGAGGTTGGAACTGCTCAAGGTGGAGCTTAGAGATCTCATGGCAGTAGAAGGTAATACATTCGACACTGACAGCAAACATAAGCATAAAGTCATGGTGCATGTGGAAAACTGTGCAGAAAATTCTCAACACTGGTAGATCTGTTTCTTTTTAGTTCCATTAAAATATATACATATACATATGAAAGTCCCTATATACATATAAAACAGTTACCCCTGGGTCTAAATGGCTAAACTGTAACTGTTTTATACATGGATGTGCATATGTGTGTTGAAATATACAGAAATATGTAAAGCTATGTATTTTAGCCAGTTATATTTACATAATCATGTTACCTCATTACTAACAGGAGCAATGGTCTATAGGTATAGAAATTTGTATACAATTGAAAGAAAATGTCATCATATAGCATATAGTAGTGTTAATATGGTTACACTCACATTTTATTGATGCAGTCACCTGATAAAATATATCTTTTCACATCTCAGACTTAAAGCTGCAGTACTGAACTTTTGCCTCTCTATCACCATCTCTGTTTGAAACATAAAATTGCAAGTTACTTGTGGAGTTATTATTATTTTTTTACATGGGTTGTGCTTTGGCACTGCTCCCGTATGCGGATGAATCTGATGGTTTGAGGTATTCGTATGGGTTGAATATTAGCTCCAGTACTTGACAGCGGTGGTGGCAGCGGATACGGTTTTCTTGGAGGTAGACGTGAGTTGCTCTCTCTCATAGCTATCAGAAATTAAGCGCAATTTACCACACTGATTTTAGCACAAAAAAAATACACCATAGGAAACTCAATACCTAGCTGCATCAGGTGAACAAGTGCACTAATGTTAGCTATCTACCTATTAAGCCACTGAAATGTCTTACTTGTTCATCAGAAAAAAAGCCATGTCTGTGTCAGTCTCAATCCCTTCAGATCTCAGAGTGTCACCACATCTCCACAGCTGTGCCGATATTTATTCTCGTTTTAGCACGGGCTCGTTCACTTTCTCTTTTTGACTGCAGGCTCTCCAGCAAAATCCGACCTGACTGCTCAATTTATAAATCATTATTTTAAGCTTACCGTTGCGAATCGGAGTAAGGTAAGGAGACCGTTTTGAATACTGACTTTTTAATGTACATGCTCAATAATTGATTTTTGTTCATTTTTTACAAAAAAGTTCGATACTGCAGCTTTAATATACATGGCTTCCTTTAATCATTCATTCATTCATTCATTCATTTTCAGTAAATGCTTCCCCCTGATCAGGATCATGGTAGTTCTAGAGCCTATCCCAGGAACAGTATGTGTGAAGTGGGAATACACCCTGGATGGGACACCAGTACACACACACACACACACATTAATACCTAGAGACAGTTCAGAGTAGCCGATCCACCTACAGGCATATTTTTGGGAGGTGGGAGGAAATGTGAAACTCCTCACCAACAGTAACCCAAGCTTAGGAGGGAACTTTGATAACCAGCAAGAGCTTAGGACCCAGAAGCAGAGCACAGATGGTTAAAGAGGATTTATTGAAGGATAATGAGGGTAGGGGTGTGTGGAGCACGGCTTGGTGTATCTGTGAAGGCCAGAACTCGAACTCTGGTCCATGGTGTGAGGGTCAGACACACTGACTGTAAGCCACAGGGGAGGCGAAGCAGGGCTCAGCGTAGCGTAGCGGAGCTAGGCACGTGGGCGGTAGGTCACAAAGAACTGAACATAAACACAGAAGTGGCCTTATTGTGATAGCTGACACACACGGGAAGTGAGGGAGAAACAAACACCAGAAAGACAAGGGAGAATTTTTAAAAATGAACAGTTCTGGTAATTAATCAATTAATTAATTAATTAGAATCAATTTATAATGAATAATGAATTAATTCCAGCCGTATCCATAGAGACACTAGACGTGATTAAAATCTGGTCTGTTTCAAAAGCATACATGTTGATGCACACACTCTCAGAAAATGTTTTGCAAGCCCATGGGCTTCAGAGGCAATATTCCAAACGTTTTCCCTTCATCTTTTCCTCTCCCCAATTCCTCATTCTTCTATCTGTTTTTTCTTTTCTTTAGAGTGGCAGAAGACTCAGGCCCATAAAACCAGAGAGCATTTGCTGCTGCAAGAGTTGGTGTCTCTTGTTAACCAGAGGGATGAACTGGTCCATGACATGGATGCGAAAGAGAGAGGGTGAGCTCTGTTTATTACAGATCCGTGTGTTATATTTCTAATGGGCCTCTGGTGTACTATTAAGTAATAATCAGAGTTGGATGTAACATGTTACAGTTTAAATGTATGTAATTTGATTACAGTTACTGATGTCAATAACATTATGTTACTTGCGTTACAAATTTACTGTTAAGAAAACAATATTAAGTAAAATGCGTTTTAAAATAAATCATGTTTTGCCCCGAAGATTTTTTCCTTAGCCCTGAATAATTCTCCACTTGGAATGGTTTGTCACTACATAACTGAACGTCAGTAAAAGAGGACGATGGTGTTGTAATTTTATATCTTCAGTGAATGGAGGTGAGACCAATCAGACAGGGTTTACAGGACAATACATGGAAATACTCGTGTTTGACAGCTCTTAATTCTGCCAAACGCTAACTCACAGTCAGTGTGAGGAAAAATGGATATACGGCAATTTATTTTTTAAACCAGTAAAGGGGTTGAAACTGAGACAGTAACAGTGTCTGAAGCTGAGCAGGAAAACGAGGTGTGTAAATGTCTATATGAGTTCCAGTTTACGTGAACTTGATATGAGCAGAGCATAAGGAAAGATAATGTACTATGCATGGCATTGTAGCAGCTAAACCCATAGCTTAGTTGTGCCTCCCCTTGGCTAGCGACACCAAACTAGTCTTGTTAGAAAAGTTTTATATTTTATCGGTCTGGTAGTCCTACAAATAGTGACAACACCCGAGGCAAGTTTTATGATAAAGCCAACTTTTTCTGATCATGTCATACATTGCTCAAATTACTGAAAGAACTGAGTTTCACTTTGTAGTGTATTTTTGTAGGTTTGATAGGTTTTGAAAGTAACGTGAAAGTAAAGTAATTAGTAATCTGATTACTTTTTACATGCAGTAATCAGTAGTGTAATCAGATTACAATTTTAAAGTAGCAATTAGTAACCTGTAGTGGATTTCTTTTTTTGAGTAACTTACCCAACACTGGTAATAATAGATCAGAGGCACATTGGTCATTCGCATTATCACATAGTCTTAATTTCCTTTTGCCTCTCTCTATGTTGCAGAGCTTTGGAAGAAGATGAAAGGTTGGGAAGAGTTTTGGAGCAGAGACAAAGAAAGTATGGAAGTCAAAAAGAGAAATGCGTATTGCAGTAAGGGAATAAGATGGTCTAAGGTGACGTTCACATTAATAGACTGTTGGGAGCACCAAACGTCACACTTTATATTGAAGTAGTGAAGAACATATAAGGTGGAGAAATGAAAGACTCACCAGAGGATTAAACAGGTTTTGACTGTGTGGATTACAAGTGGAGATTTTATTTTATTTTTTTAAAGTTTTTTTGCACTTTAGTAAGAGAAACAGGTATTTTATTTAGGAGGTCACTTAGTGTCCATTTGACTTTGCAGAGATTCTTTTGTAAAATTTAAGTGGATACTTCTAGTAGTTCGCCTTCAGAATACATTTATAAATGGTTTATAAACAGATACTGCTTTACATTGTGTAATTTATACAGGATATTGATGCATTTTAGACAGAACATAAAATATTGCTGTGCCATAGCAGTGATGCTCTCTTTAAAATTTTATTGCCACTAGTGTTTTTCAGACAAATGGCATATAGCTGTATATATAAAGGATAGCTGTAAGTAGATATCAGACATTGAATATTGAAATCAAACCTCAAAAAGAAAATATAGTTTTACTAGATACACATTATCTAGTACAATTAGTACATAATTGTTATCCAACATACAGTGGCGGACAAAAATCTGTATGTTCATCAAAGAAAGTTATTGAGATCTCTGTGTGGACTAAACATTTCAAAGACGTACAGTAAATGGAATGAAATTTGATTAATCCAAAATTTAGCAAAATGCTTGAATTCGTGACTGTGGTTTGGTATTTCCTGATCTCGTACAATTTGGTCTTCCACACAGATTAAGAACTTTTTAAACTATGAAGCCTGCTTAAAAAAATATATAAAAATATAGTAAACAAACCCTTTACTGTACACACACACAACTGTTCTAACTACTGCCATTTGGTAATTAGTGTCAAGGAGGTCCTCAGTGCACTTACGGTATTTAAGATTTATTTTGTGTTACTTAGTTAAAATATAGCATAAAAATATGAACCACAAGAAAATAACATGCAACCCAGAACTTTTAAACTTCCTTTATTACATGCAGTGGCAGATTTAAAGCAGAAATGTAATTACATGGAAAAACACAAGGTTACAGTTCGCTGTGTAGCAGAATATTTGTGATGACTTCAGAATGAATGTGTATTTCTGAGAAGGTTCCAAAAAATGGTATTAGTTTTGACACTCTTTTTCTTGAAAGTTAGCTAATTTATTTATGTATTAATCTGTGAGTGTCTGGGTGATTTTTTTAACGTGTTTTACTGCTGAAAGTTTTGGCCTCACTTTTTGTGCATTGTATAGCTATAAGGAATATAGGAATCCTTGTTAAGTGACATCTTGCACATTTAAAACTGCACTGTTTAAAAGAGTTTTGGGGAAAATAAAAGTTGCGTTTATGTGTGTCTACGGCAACATTATCCATTGTATTGCATTTAAAATTCTGTCTAATGTTTCATGAGCTTTCATGAGCTTTTGGCAACAGGTGATGATGAAGGGAAGGTCTTCCATCAGAGCATTTACAACTGACCAGAGCGCACACACGTTTTCAACAAAAACAAAGTTTCAGTTATTGACCATGTACCTAACCTACATTCTAAAAATTGCTGGGTTATTTTTTCTACCTAAACGCTTTTTGGTCATTTAATTGGGTTGTTTTCTAAGTTTTGGGTTGATTTGTGTAACCCAACCGCTTATTGAATGGGTCATTTTCACTGACAGTTGAATCAATGCATCTCTCCCCCACCTCGACGCCTTAGCCCAGCTCCTGGGGTCAAATCAATTCAGTGTGGACTGTTTAAATTCCCCTCAGGTGGAGGTAGCAGTTTTCACATGGACAGACTGTTAGATTTAGTTGGAGAAACAAGGTTCGTATCAGTATATTTATCCACAAAACCCTTACTGTACACTAGAAAAAGCAAAAATGTGCAATAACAGTCCAGAATACATGACATAAAATGCACCTCTATCTTTATCTATCTATATCTATATTTGACATTTTCAAAGGGTAAAAATATCCCTGAAAATATTAACCCATTTATGAAATAAAATGAACCCAGCGTTTTTGTACAAATGAAACCATCCTTTGGGTTGAAAAAGAACCCATTTACTGGGTTAAAATGAACAACCCAACTTGATAGTTTAGCCCGAAATGTGTTCTGTCCTATATTTTCCCAGCCGTTGGGCTAAAAATAACCCAATTTGGGTTGAGTGTAATAGCTCCTGTATTTTAGTTTTTAAAATGAACTACTGTTCAAGCTCCTGAAAGGTGTAGTTCTGGTTGAGAACATTTTGAAACTTAGATTTAGAAACAGCAGGAAGTATTTTTGCAATTTTTAAATGGCCTTTGAGCTACTGTTTTCATGCATTTTTCCTAGAAATGTGGAACTGCTAGTCCCGTGCCAGTGACGTACAAAAAGAAGAAGTGAAAGAGATGTGGATTAATAATGGAAAAAATCATGCAACTATTTTGCAACGAAAGTGGAAAGGTTAATATTTGTGTAGTGGCCTTTTAACATGGGGACATTTGAACACTTTATACTACGTATAGATCTGAAAACTACATGCTTTCCTGAAATGAAATGTTGATCTGTCACACATATCTCAACTGCGGAAAAAAGCATTATATAGCATTTTAATTACATTTAAAATTTATTCAAACTCGAGAGACCAAAAACAATGCCACGGTTAAAGTCAGAGATCACGTTTTTTCCCCTTTCTGATGTTTGAAGATGAACAGAAGCTCTTGTCCTGTATCTGCATGATTTTATGCATTGTGCTTCTGCCACATGATTGGATTACTGAATAATTGCATGAATGAGCAGGTGCACAGATGTTCCTATTGAAGTGGCCCTTGGGTGTGTAGATATAAAAGCCTTGCAGGTGTAAAATGCAATTCTGAGGCATGGCTTGGTGTCTGTGTTTAATTCCTGTTTCTTTAGTTTCTTGGTTGCACAGTTACTTGTTTTTGCTTAGCTCATTATTTTCTATTCCATTGTTTTCTTTTTTTTTAAGAAACCCTGACGTCCCTGAGTTCTTGGCATACTTCAAGAGAATGGGATAAAATATCACACTGCACGTACATATTACGGACAACAGTTCATATTTCCGTATCATATTTCTGACACTGCTGAAAAAGCTTCTTGTACTTCCTTTTTTTAACTTTTCCATCAAACGGCTGGAGCTTTTTTTCTTTAATTGCTCCAAGACCCCAAGATTTTTGCTATTGACCATTTTCTCATTCTCTTCAGTATAAGTATGAAATCATCAGCATGGGAGAAAACCAAAGAGGTTTGAACACAAAGAGAAAAAAACCCCAAGATGGTTGACATGTCAACTAATGAATATGAAATTACATTTGCAGTTGAACACATATTTAAACACAACCATGACCGTAATAAAACAGTTGAAAATTTTGAGTTTGAGCTACATTTGCAGACAGTTTTGTAGTAATTAGAAAAACATTTTATGGTTGAAAAAACATTGTGGTGAAAGTAAGCCTATGGCAAGTCTCCACATGTTTAAACTCAGTTTATATATTTATATAAGCTGATTGGTTTAGTGGTTAACACGTTTGCCTCACACATCCGGGGTTGGGGGTTCGATTTCCGCCTCCGTGCACAATGGGCGCGTTTGCATGTTCTCCCCGTGCTTCAGGGGTTTCCTCTGTGTACTCCGGTTTCGTCCACCAGTCCAAGGACATGTGTTGTAGTTTGATTGGCATTTCCAAATTGTGTGAGTGTGTGTGTGTGATTGTGCCCTGTGATGGGTTGGCACTCCTTCCAGGGTGTCCCCTGCCTCATGCCCTGAATCCCCTGGGATAGGCGTCCCTGTTTAGGATAAGCGGTATAGAAGATGGATGGATTTATGGATATTTGCTGATTTTTATCAAGAGCTTTAATACTTCTGGATTTCACTATAAATAGAATTTGAGTTAAAAACTTGTAACCCAGTGGGAAAAACCTATTGCAAAATAGAGAAACATTTCTTATGTAACTTGATTCACAGAATGTCGATCTTAAATAAATCTATAGAATGTTTTGAAATTTTTTGAAAAATATTTCACGACCATTATAGAACTGTTCCAACATCTTTATTGTCAATCCACTATCATAGTGGTACACCTTACTTAAATATGTTTAGTCTCTTCAGAGTTCACACATTAATTGACTGCATCTAGACAGAATAATGATGACTTGTACCTGATACCTTAGGGCCATGGTCTCTAAGTAGGGTCCTGGGAGTCCAAGGGTGTCATATCACAGCAAACCAGTGACTACATTTCCCATCGTTGCACTGCGGCCTACAAACGTGACCGCCATGGACTGCAATTCCCAGAACACTTACCTTCATTCTAATCACATACACCTGCATCCTATTCACAGCACTCACAACCACAGTATAAAGAGACGGTTTGTACACAGTAGCTTTGCGAAATATTACGCTCAGTTGCTTAGGCTCTGTTGTATTTCCAAGCCTTTTATTGTGTTTGCTTTTCTGGTTATTGACTTTGTTTACTCTGTTGACCTTGATTCTCTGCCCTGCCTAGTTTAGCCTGATCGTTTGACCCTAGCCTGCCTTGTACTTTGATTTCTGCCTGATCCTTTGGCCTTCTTATTGTTTGATTAAACTGCCATACCTGCAATTGCTTCTGTCCTGCGCCTACATCACATGACAAAGGGGTCAGTGAAACACTGGCAGGCGTCTGTGATTTTTTTAACTTAACTATTATAGTGGTGGAAATCACAACCCAACATTATATTTATTATTGAGTTCTTATAGTGTTCATTGTGCATATCGGTTCAGACATCAAACATAATCACAGACTTCATACAATTGCATGAGTTTGAGTAAAACAGAGGTGTGTGTCAGTTACACATGATTCTAATCTTGAACTTAAGCTTTTTTCTTGCATGATATCAATGATCAGTGGATCATGTAACCACAGTATGTCACTTTGAAATATATGTTTTGGGCTCACTCACTCCAAAGAACTATGAAATGCCATTTAAAGCCAATATTAAATATACAAATATGACATAATTAATGAGTTAATAGTATCATCTGTTTAATGTCCCCAAAAAAGGTTTTATGGTTTTGGGTTTTTTTTTGCACATGCAAGACATCAGAGGAGACAGTTTCATAATCACAGACATTGTTTATCTGGAGGACTGAAACAGTTATTTATAAAATTATGCATGAACCTAATGTGGCATAAGAATAGCAGATGAATGTTCACAGATGAGCTTTTCATTCAGCTCATCTCTGACTCATCACCGGAACTGAACAGGTTTCATCCTAATCTCAGTAACTCAAAAACAAGTAGTCGTATAAATAATATCAATTTGAAGGGACAGTTTTAATCATTTTATGTTTAAATTGTGGAATTTGAGTAATGTAATTCAAATGAAATGTGAAAGTTATTTCAATTTAAATTCACATTTTTAATAGTGTGGTATGAGTGGAAACAATTCAGGTATAAAATCTCCAATCCACAGTGTTGAATACAGTGTTTATAAATGTCTAGTTGGACACAAATGAACTCTGAAAGAGTTCATTCAATACTCATCAAAAGATGTTAATTCAACACTGGGGATTTTGCTGCACATCAAAGTGTGAGAACTTAGGTGGTTATAGTTGTAACTGCTAGGTCGGTTCATTTTTAAATGGGGAACTTAAATGAAGAGGAAAGACATCAAAATGTACTGAAATAGCACAGCTTGAGGTTTTGTATCAATGAAAGCTCATGGTGTAGACTAAATAGTATCATAGTTAAATAAGCTCTTTCATGTCAGGTGGCATTTAAGGTACTTATTTAACACAGTTAAAACTCCAGTGCTTTACATTTCAACCGTTTCAAAACATTTACTTCAGCATTCAGGAAAGCATCAGGAGAGAAATATGTGACACATTGAGTAGGACAGGTTCTACTGTGTGTGTGTGCGTGTGTGTGAGTAAGAGAGAGAGAGAGAGAGAGAGAGAGAGAGAGAGAGAGCGATGTGTAGAGAAGAGAAGCTCAGTGCACAGATGTGAGTGTGGTAATAGTATGATTGTCCAAATTAGTTGGCAGGTTGTGTTTTTCTCACTCAAATCATTACTCCCACAGTGACTCTCATGGATATGGCTGTCATCCTCTGTTTACTATTACGTTACTACTTGTTTTCGGTTACATTTTTGGCCACGACAGCGCAGCTGACCCCGATTGAAGGTAAGAAAATTGAGTTTTCACATTGAAACACTTATTTATAGCTTTATTTGTTCTGATTTTCCTGATAGAATATTAGATCTAACACAAATACTTGAAAGAAATATATTTTGTTGTTTCAAAAACATTTTTGACTTTTTGACAAATGATATAGAACAAGTGCAATACATTATACAGTGGCTTGGCTATATCGGGTTTCTATTTCGTCACATGACACACAATACAGTTTTAATTTTTTAAAAAAAATTTATTTAACCAAAAAGTTATCCAACACCTATCACCCATGTGAAAAACTAATTGCCCCCTTGAACTTAAAATCTGACCGTACCACCTTTAGCAGCAATAACTGCAACCAAACAGAGAATTAGTAACTATGGGGGAAGATGCATTTTCACATAGCTGGTATTGGATAACGTTTTTGCTTCAATTAATTACATTATCATTTAAAAACTGTATTTTGGGTTTACTCAGGTTGCCTTTCTATTATCTTAGATTTTTTTTTTAATATCAGAAACAATTTAGTACGAGATATACACAAAAATTCATATACTTTTCATATTCACATATTATTATATTCATATACTTTATGAACATTTACACTGTATATATAAAATGTACACTGTATATGTGAAGGAAACATATTTTAATAACCATAATAACTTGAATCCACAAACTGCAGAGGACATTTTGGACTCGACCTCAGACAGAGATCTGCAATGGGTATCCGATCCACCCGGAGCTGTACGTTCCTCATTTCAAACCTAGTGCTGAACCTTTCTGTAACTGCCATTCATTAAAATGTGTAATTTGTATATTGAGATGTTTAATTTCATATGTTACAAATCATTTATTTCAGTGGCAAAAGATAAAGTTAAATCTGGGGCTGGCCTCAGCCCACCCTGTCTACCAAGGCTGTAATTCAAATTTGAAAAACAGACTAAAAACATTGTGGACTACATGGATGGCGAAGAAGGATGCTCATGAGCTTCAGCTGGACCTGCTTTTTGCTCAAGATGACAAAACACCTGTCATAATCCAGTTACTGGAGTCTGATAGACCAGTGGAACATCCTCAGACTCGACAAATACAACAACAGATTGTAGCTCCACAGGAATTTACTCAGCCTAAAAGCCCTCAGGATGTGGAAAAACACCTGTATCACGCGCAGGGTCTAGACTTGGGGAAGATCAAAAGAAATGGCTTTCATTTGGGTTTCTCCTACAGAGGATCATGCATGTTTATTTCGTCCGTACGGGTCTTCTACATGAAATGTCCCGGGCTGACAGTGAACCAGACTAGTTTTGGAGGAGCATCAGCAGGGTCAGGATGGATCAGAGGCCAGTGTGTGGATGGAGCTGAAGAAGAGTCTACCCCAAAGATTGAGTGCAGGTCTAATGGACAGTGGGGTGTAATGCAAGGATTCTGTGTCTGTGGAGCTGGTTATGAAGCAGAGGGGAACATGTGTAAAGGTAAAAGGATGCTTTAAATTTTTACCTGTTGAAGATTTACACCCATGAAAGCACTACAAGAATAATTCACGAGACATGTACAGTACACCTAGTCAGATTAATCATTATATTTCAGTGTTATTGCTGAAATTTTTTGCATACCATCACAGAGTCTCCTATGCTATTTGGCTGTTTCTCAAGTCACCCAAGCAGCATGACATGTTCCTGCTTGTTCAGGCAAGTTATCGGAAGGACAGTATGACTGATAATTAGTAAAGTAACAAGCCTTTAACCATATGTCATACATTATGTCATACATATGTCATAACCATATGTCATATTCTATCAAGACTCTACACTCAACTCTGTTGTATTCTGTAGACAGGTGTTCCTCAGGAACAGGGTTGTGATCACTGGAGAAGAGATGAGTTAGCACAACAGGACTGAGAAAATTTGAACTGCAAGAGTTGCATTAGTGTGTTGACAATAAATGCAGAGAACTCAGTGCTGAAAATCTATCATCCTGTGTAGCATGCAGAGGAGGCATGATGTGTATGTACTTGTAGCTTGTTTATGAGAAGCAGTATTAGTCACCATCAAAAATGAATGAAAAAAGTCATTAGTCATTCCAGGCATTGGTCAAAACATGTGATTATCCAAGGGGTAATTGGTACTTGTGATACACGATGGTACAGAGCTATTGGTGAAGGTGTAATTACACAACAAAAACACACAGAAACCCATCTGGGGTGTCCAACTCTGGTATTGAAGGCCTGGAATATAGAATAGTTTGGTAATTTCCCTGCTAAAACACACCTACTAATCCTAGAAAATTGAACAATGAGTTGAATCAGATATAGTGAGGTGTGGAAAACCTTTCTTGTTATTGGTGTTATTAGGGGAACATGAACCAATAACAAGATAAGGGTGGATATCCATGAATGTAATTTTTTTTTTAAATCTTCCATCTGATTTATTTTTTACACAGCTTGTGGGTTGGGCAGCTACAAATCTGCCAATGAAAGTGGAGAATGTCAGCTTTGCCCGTCCAATAGTAGAACATCCTCGGAAGGTGCTTCAATGTGTGACTGTGAAGAAGGATATGCCCGACTGCAGAATGACCCACCACAACTAGGCTGTACAAGTGTGTAACGTATCTTTCATTTATTAATAAAAAGCCTTGGTCTTGTTTTTAACCTCTTCATCATTTACATCACAGCGGTTTATTACATATACATTCTTTGTAATTCATTGAAATTGCTAGACATACATAGATAGATATAGCTATAAACACGTGTGTAAGAAAATCTTTCCTTTCTTTCTGTTATTTATTTTCAGGATCTCCATCAGCACCGCTCAACTTAACTATACATCACTTGAGTAACACAGACCTGATTGTGAACTGGGCCACGCCTGCAGATCTTGGTGGAAGAGAGGAAGTGATGTATGATGTAGAGTGTAGACAAAAGACAGAAGAATCTCGTTCTCCATGGATTCCATGTGACAATACCATGTTAATAACTCCACAGTCCACAGGGCTGACTGAAACTGTGGCCAACATTACTGGATTACAAGCACATGTGAGCTACCAGCTTTCTGTCAGAGCATACAACAGAATATCTCAGAAACTGGGCACATCTGGGTCTTCACAGTCCATTACTATATGTAAGTGATGATTCCCATCAAAAACGGTTGATCTGGGCAATAATAAAGGATGTATTTGTTAGTTTAGATGATGGCAAAATATGACCATACTGTACATACATTTTAGGGGGGAAAAAAGTTCTGATTAGTACGTTTAAGGGTTCTTTGTTTTGTCCTTCTGAGGGAATCCTTAAAGGTTGTATGTAGAACTCTACAAGAGTAATAATCAGAACCCCTTTAGGTAGCATGTATGAGGTAATATTTAAAAAATTTACTCTATGTGCCTGACAGTGAAGACTCCAGTAGTAATCCCAGCTGTTCCTGTACCAACACCTGCTGCCAGGCAACAGCTCAAAACTCCAGTGATTGCCGGCGTGCTGTGTGGAATACTGCTACTCCTGGCGCTGATACCAGCTGCATTCTGCCTTATACACAGAGGTTATAGTAAATTCAGGTAAAGAAACTAGTATTTTGTTGTAAACAAAAAAAATAATTTTAAAAGAAGTAAATAAAAACACTAAATAAAATAATATAGAAAGAAATATTTTAATCTATATTTTATTATTATATTTATTTCACTATTATAATTATTGTTGTTATAACAATTCAAAACAGTGTAACTTAGGGCTTGATCATTCTATTTATAAATTTAATTATTAGAGATGCACCGATTTATCGTCCAATATTCGGTATCGGCCGATAAAGGCGATTTTTCACGCTATGGGCAATCGGCCGATAAATCGGGCGGGAAAACACATCGATTTCATGCTGTGTGTAAAGATGATGTCTCTTGTGTGGAATGATGACAAAACTGCAGTT
>JANDJT010000206.1:12237570-12251646 GCA_024331685.1 Stegophilus panzeri | reverse complement strand
ATGTTAATTAGAGTAATGTGTTTTCTGTTTATGAGACCAGTTACTGTGAAACAACTTGTTGAAATGGAGAGAAGAAAGTTTTTATTTACATTTCCTTCAGAATTGTGGAATTAATTATTATTAAAAGAAAAGAATAAAAGGCAGAACTATTGGTATCGGTTCTCGGTATCGGCCGATATCACTGAATAATCGGTTATCGCTATCGGCTGAGAAATTTTGTATCGGTGCATCTCTATTAATTATTTGTATTCTGTATTGGGTTTAGGGAAGATCAAGAAGTGGAGCTTATGCCTTTACAGGATGTTGGTAGAGTGTACAGACCCCCTGAAGAACCACAAACTACACCTCCTCAACAAACTGCCAGTAAGATTTAATTAAACTTCATCTCATTAAAAAACACAGAAAATGATGGCAGTGAGTTTTGGTGGAAGTGGTACATGACTGGAATTTAGCCTTTAAAATGGTTTACAGTTCATTTCAGCAGTGTCAGTGGAAGTACAGTTGACTGCAGTGTCATTAAACATATACATGTGAGCTATACCTCAGAGCTGTCTCTGCCATTGTCTCTCTTTAGGTTCTGTCCTGTTTTTGGACAGCATGAATGAAAGCCTGCTGTCTGGTATTAAAGACGTGTTGGTAGATCGCAGCCGAGTCACGCTGGGCAAAGAGCTTGGGAAAGGTACACATATCTTCAGGCTAAAAAAAATAAATAGATGCTGGTCAGTCAGAATGAACTTGTCTTTAGTTCATTCTTCATACTGAATGGTGTAGTCCAGTACAATATTAAATAGGTTTGGCATTTCACCTCTTTTAGGAGAATATGGGGCAGTCTATGAGGGCATATTCTTATCAGAAGACAATGAGAACATCCAAGTGGCAGTGAAGACCATGAGAGGCAAGTACAATATACACCAGCTACACCATTTTAAAAATAATCATTTTTATTGACTCTCTGTTTTGTCTATGAGTACTTAAAAAAAAAAAAGATTAAATGAAAGGGCTCAATTACAAATCCAACAGTGACATTTCTACCTTGAGTTCTTGACATCACTGTGCTGAGCTGACATTTATTATTATTATTATATCATTATTAATGAAATATACTATAACTAACCAGCTCTTATTATGGGTGCCTGTAATCCAGCTGATTTCACATCCCTCTCTTATCCTACATATCAGTCTCTAGGTCGTTTTTTCCCCCTGAGATCTGGTCTGTCTGCCTTGAGGTCACATTTGCATCTGACACATGACATCTGTCATTAGTATATACAGCCCTCTGTCTTGATACACTTTGTCACAATAACTTAATGCATACTCCATGTGTATCATACACTATATGGCCAAAGTTGTGGATACCTGACCATCACATGCATATGTGGTTCTTCCCCAACCTGTTGCCACAAAGTTGGAATTACACAATTTTCCTGTCAACGAAACTAAGAAGCTCAAACATGTTCCAGCATGACAATGTCCCTACGCATAAATCGAGGTACATAAAGACGTGGTTTGCCAAGGTTGGAGTGGAAGAACTTGAGTGTTCTGCACAGAGCCCTGACCTCAACGCCACTGAACATCTTTGGGACGAACTGGACCATGGACTGAACCTCAGGCCTCGCCTGACATCAGTGTCTGACCTCACTAATGCTCTTGTGGCTGAATGAACACAAATCCCCACAGCCACACTCCAAAATCTAGTGGAAAGCCATCCCAGAAGAGTGGAGGTTATTATAACAGGAAAAGGGGACTTTCAAAAAACAGATATGGGTGTGATGGTCAAGTGTCCACAAACTTTTGACAGTGTACTACACAGTTATAGAATGGAATTATTTATAACTGCACTATCCATTGTCACCCAGATGAGGATGGGTTCCTCTCAAGGTTTCTTCCTCATATCGTCTCAGGGAGTTTTTACTTGCCACGGTCGCTTCTGGCTTGCTCATTAGGGATAAAGCTATAAATTTTAAATGTATATCCTGAATTTATATATTTCTGTAAAGCTGCTTTGTGACAATGTCCATTGTTAAAACCGCTATACAAACAAAACTGAATTGAATTGAATTTAGGTCATATAATGTATATACATCAGAAAATTATACTGAAACTGAACTACGTAGACTATTCAGCTCACTCACGTTTAAGATGTTAAATATTATTAAAGCCTACTTCGTATTGGATAACAGTGAAATATTTAATTTAGAATATGTTTCTAATTCTTGTTACAGTTGGAATTAACAGCCAGGACGATCTGCAGTTATTTCTTAAGGAAGCTGAAATCATGCAGCACTTTGACCATGATAACATAGTGAAACTTCTAGGTAAATACAACTTCTCTAAATGTCTATTTCCAGAGAAGTAAAGTTTTATCTGTGTCTCTGTGATGTTCTTCTTAGTATGGATTATATAATTATAGTCAGAGTTTTATATTGTCTGTACTGTGTATTGTCCTGTTAATCAGCGTATATTTTCTGATTTTGAAAGAGCCTCTTGCTCAAGCTGTGTGTTGAAAAAAAAAACCATACTATTTTTGTTTATAGTTCTGAACATAGTTCAGAGTGTGTGAACTAGGGCTTTAATCTTTAATCTTTAGCTAGGGCTTTGGTGGCTTAGTGATTAAAGGCTCGGGGTTATTGTTCAGAAGGTCAGGAGTTCAAACCACAGCACTGCAAAGTGACCACCGTTGGGCCCTTGGGCAAGGCCCTTAACCCTCAATTGCTCAGTTGTATAAATGAGATAAATGTAAGTCGCTCTGGATAAGGGCATCTGCCAAAAATGCCATAATTGTAAATTGTAATTACCCATGCGTTGTTTTTTGTGCTGTGAGCTGACACTCAAAGGAAAGATAAGCTTTAGCCTCAGTGTCAAGGCAAATTGACACAGATTTTGCCATGATAATGCTGTTACAGACACAAACTGAATTATATATGGTCTTAGAACACATAATGTAAAACTAGTACCTTTTCACATTGTGATCAAGTGACCAAGACAGCCTAATACAAAGTTTCAAGTCTTGGAACCAAACTTTGACATGTGAGCACTGCTAGAACACAGAAAGCCAGAATACAAAAGCCACTTACGCACATCTCAACACTACACTAATACTGGGTAGGGTCTCCCTTTGCTCTGAAATCAGCGTCAAGTCTTCCTGGCATGGCTTCCACAAGCTGTTAAATATTCCTTTGTGATCCTGGTCTATGTTGACATGATTGCATCATACAATTCCTGCAGATTTTTCAGGTGCACTTTCATGCTGTAAATCTCTCATTCTACCACATCCCAAAGCTGTTCTATTGGATTCAGATGCTTTTCTGTTCACCACAGTTGTACAGAGTGGTTACCTGAGTTACTGTAGCCTTTCTGTCAGCACGAACCAGTTTGGCCATTCTCCGTTGACCTCTCTCATCAACAGGGTGTTTCCGTCCACAGAACTGCAGCTCACTGGATGTTTTTTCTTTATTGCACCATTCTGAGTATACTGTATGGGTAATTCATGGAGACAGGGGATTAGCAGTTATAGAAACACTCAAACCAGCCTGTCTGGCACCAACAAACATGGCACAGTGAAAATCACTGAGATCACATTTTTCCCCTACTGATGTTTGATGTGAACATTACCGGAAGCTCCTGGCCTGTATCTGCATGATTGGCTGATTAGATAATTGCAAGAATGAGTAGACATACACTGCATGGTGAGTGTATGTTAACCTTTTACAGATTGCTTCAAATGAGCTGCTACTGCTTAACCATGGTCCTTAACTTGATCTCTATTGTGGCAAGTTGAAAATAAAAAGTTACTGAAGTAAGAGAGGACAATTGGGTAATGAAATACTTGAAGTTGAAATGTGTATTTATGTGCCACGTCTGTCCACCAGGTGTCACTCTGGAGACAGTACAGAACTCATCCATTCCCGTTCCACTAGTCATCCTACCATTCTTGAAACATGGAGACCTGAGACGATTTCTTATAGCCACCCGCTATGGTGACATTCCTATGGTGAATACCAAAGACACATACACAAGCGAGCAGACATTTCCAGACAATATTTTAAATCTCATAACTTGCAGTCTGATACTTAACCAAATAAATAACAAATCACCACATTCCTTGTGACATCTGTAACCGACTGCTTCATTTCAGTTCGTGCCTCATCAGAGCCTGCTACGCTTTATGATTGACATTGCCACAGGCATGGAGTATCTCAGCTCCAAGGGCTTTTTGCATAGAGATTTGGCAGCACGCAACTGCATGTAAGTCCTTGGGGGAATTTCTGAACATTTTATATTACAGTAAACTAGTGGTATTTGAATCATTTTTCTCTCCCACTCATCACCCACGTGTGCAGGTTGGGAGATGATCTGCGTGTACGTGTGGCTGACTTCGGTCTTTCCAAACAGATCTTCAGCAGTAACTATTACAGACAGAAGGTTGCTATACGAATGCCAATCAAGTGGATGGCCATAGAAAGCCTTTCTGAATCCATCTACACCAGCAAGAGTGATGTGGTCAGTCCTGAATATTACTGTCAAGACACATTTTGGGGTTTATTCTGAAAGAGTTTGTTGAATCTTTCACTGTCTTTAACTGTATGCAGTGGTCCTTTGGAGTGACCATGTGGGAGATTGTGACCAGAGGAAGGACTCCATATCCTGGCATCCCCAACCACGAGCTTTTAGAACTGCTGGAGAATGGGCATCGCCTCAAACAGGGGGACTGTGACAGTAAACTGTGAGTACTTTCCATATGTTTTCATTCAGCAAGAGATGAGCAGTGAGTAGGAAAAAACAGATGCTACTTGAGAAGGAATGCTGTAGTGATGCTTTCTCTGTATCCAGATTAATCAAAACAGAGCAAAGATTATTGGCTATACTTATACTTGAGGAGAACCATTTTGAGGATTATTTCAGACTTCTTCATATTGTCCATGTATTAACAGTCCAGATGCAATAACAGGCTGACAATAAAACTGTCATTCCCAACTTCTGACCTGGAAAAACCATTTGTGTCAAACTCCAGGTGGGAATCATACAGTAAGTCAGAATTTTTTTAGATTTCTGAAAGCCCTGATTCCTCAGACCAAGCCTGGAATAGAGGCAATGGCCTTCATAAACATTCCATATGTCCTAAGAAATGCAGTCTAAAAATAGGAATAAATGGCCATATTCAGAGTTGAGTTAAGCATGTATAATAAGGAGCTAGAATACAGATATTGTGCACATCAGTATTTAGACCGCAGGCGTAACTATATGACCAAATGTTTGTGGGCACTTGACCATGACTCCCATATGTGGGCCTTCCCCAAACTTTTGCCACCAAGTTGGGGAGGCACGTGATTATGTAGACTATGACTTTGTATGCTGTAGCATTATAATTTCTGTTCACTGAAACAAAGGGGTTGAGTCCAAAACCTGTTCCAGCATGACGATTCCCCTGAGCGCAAAGTGAGGTCTAAAAAGACATGGTCTGCCAGGCTTGGTTTGGAAACACTCAAGTGTCCTGCACATAGACCTGACCTCAACTAAACTGAACACCTTTGGGATGAACTGGAAACTCATTATGCCAACCCCAAGCAACATTGGAATAGGATGTAACCTTTGGAATGGGATGTTCAGCAAGTGTAATGGTCAGGTGCCCACATACTTTTGGCCATATAGCGTATCCGCTACATAGACAGTTGTGTAGCAATTGTGGGTTTAAAGGCAAGTGTTTTTCTTTAAAGGCGGTTGTCTTCAATTTCATTAAATATTAGGAAGATAAACATCAGTATGCTAATGTTAGCTAATATTGGATAAAAAACACAACCAAAACTTTTACCTAGTAAACAAAAATGACCAAAAAAAAATGAAATAGCAATAACAGGAGGTTTTTCCATCCTCCTGAATTATTCTGAAGGTTGTGAATATGACATGAGGCACCGAGACCTTTATATGATGACATGATGTTATATTATCTTATCTTATCTTATAAACAGAGCCTGTGAAATTCATTATAAAAATAACCACTGAGCATGGGCTTTTAAATTCGCTATCAACCGAGAAATTCAAAAGCCCTAATAGTCTCTAAATCTCCTTGTGTTTTCCTCTTTTTTTCTTCCTCTATCACCCTTTCAGATATGAGGTGATGCTGAGCTGCTGGCACAAAGAGCCCTCTCAGCGGCCTTGTTTTGCAGAGCTGGCTCAGAGACTTAAAGCTCTACTGTGTGAGCTTCCGCCCTTGGAGCCCAGTAAAGAGAGCTACTACATCAACCAGGGCCTGGAGGCAGCCAACGCCACCCAGAGCAGTGCTGCAGAGCCTGACCCTGAGGGAGCTGTAGGAAACATTTACTTGCCCTCGCCAGAGGCCAGAACAGACTGCGCTAAAAGGAAAGAGGAGGTGAAGGAAGACGAAGAGGAAGGATATCTGCTCTGCAATAAACGTGGCATGTAGACTGTCAAAAAATGGAGGCACAAATTCTTGATGTAATGTGCATATATATATTTTTTTTAAATTCCTAACTTTTTAAAATAAATGTAAAAAAATAAATAAATCCAGTCCAGTGTGCACACTTTCAATTTAGTGCCTACGGTATTCATAATTCAGACATTAAAGTTTGGTCCATGTGTCTAAACATGACACTTGTCAACACCATAAAGCCAGATTAATATTTCTGTGATCAACAGTGATTACTGTATTTCATACAGCCACATGAAAAGAAAAAGTATTTTCTTACTAAGACTAACAGACACAGAAAGTCCCACAGAAATAGTGGCCTAATGTCAAATCAATTAGACATCTGATGAAGAGCTCATTTACCAGTATTAAATGTGTAAAAAGCTTCAAAAAATTACCACACTCTGATCAGAATTGACAAATACTATTCAAGGCAAAATTTGGTTGATATAATCTTTGCCAAAGTTATTAGCCCCTTCCAGCCTACCCTTGATACTGTGGTCTCATGGATCTGTGCTAGCAGCCACAGTTTAATTCTTCACCTCCACTACTCTACCTCTTTTTGCATGTTCCTGCAGAGCTGTTGTAATGTCTCCCAGAATGATTAACAGTGACAGAATGGATCATAAAACACTTAAACACTTAGTCAGAATCAATGCCAGCTTGTGAAACTCTACTTCCACTTTTGCATGGTACAATCCTGCCAGACCCTAGTAGGTACCATTTCTCACAAATAAAATAAAATGGGATGCTGCAAGATAGGAAGCTATTCCAGATTCAACCACAAGCCAATTTGACAACCAATGCTTGCAATGTGTACTTATCATCAGAGCACGTAGTTCTCCCACTCTTTGAGTCTTTGAGCACCTCTTTCAATTCAGCATCTCGCACAGGCTAGTATGAAGGGGCCTTAAGGGACTCCAGCACAGGGGAGAACTCCCGTGCCCGGCTCTTATGGAAAAGTAGTTATAATAGATTGTAATAGAAGGTTGTAATCGACTGTGAGACTCCAGAGAGATGCCATTCATGATCTTGTGGTGCCCTGAGATGGCAGCCCTGAGAATAGCTTCCCTCTTAAGGTTATACAAGAGGAGGTCTTTCATTCATAGGCATTCATGACTGCTTGGTTGTAATTCTCACATTCATATCGAGGGGTCAGGAAAAGGTAGAGGAAGAAAACTGCATAGTATATGGTAAAGCCAGTCGTGGTCCAAAATATCCTGTCTCCCATCCACATAAAGCCTGTTCTGCACATACCAGCCTGGCAGAATCTGATAGCAAGCATAATAATGTGTAACACATTTTGGGGTGACAGGGTGGCTAGCATTCTCTGTAACGCTAGCCTGAAGCTGCTAAATTGTTGAGCCTGCTTCTATTTTGAGTTCACTGTGAGACCAAGCTCCATAATGTGTGCAAGGATGTGTGCTGAATGGGCTGCTCCTCAGTGGGGCCACAAAGGAGACAGTCATCCAAATCTGCCAGTATCGTAATGCCACTGGTCATCAAGGGAGACAAGGCGACTTCCATACATCTTGGAAACAACCATGGAGCTAAAAAGAGGCTAAAGTATCTGTGTTTTAGGGTGATGGGGACATAAAAATAAACATTGTGCAGGTTCAGTGACACAAACCAGCCCTGGTGCATGCTCAGCTGGACTCTTTATTGTGTTGGGGGTGCTATATATGGCCCATACTATGAATGTGGAGATGATTAGCCTGTTAGGGGCTGGAGGGAGTGACTCTCCTTGCCTAAGGTTTGTCCAAGGCATGCAAGGCCATGGTGGAACACAGATTCAGGTTGTGGTGATCTAAAAGTTTCTCACAGATGGTTTGTTTGGCTAGGGCAGTTTTGTAATTCTGAAACCTGTGCTCTCCTATCCAGGGCTTCTTTGGTGGCAGGCTCAAAGAACAGCCCTGGCACACAGGGAGAGTGGATTGTGCTAACCACACTGATGCCCTGCATAACCCAGGTTGGCATGCAATTCCTAGGTGTACTACCACTCCAATGCTAACAGCAAAACAACTAATATAATGACAATATTTGACACAAAATACATTAATTTCTTACTAAAACATAACCACTGTGTGTGCATTTAGCACATGGGCAGCACACATCTGAACTTCTACCAGCTGTGCACACTGCATCAGCAATGGCTCACAGACAGACGTTGCACCTTTTAGATTGTGTGGAGGGAAAACCAGCCACAGAGCTGCATATTAGTGACAGTTAACCACAGGCCTGCTAGTCACTTAGATGCCAGGAGAAATGATGACACCGCATCTGAGCAGACACATCGAGAAACAGCACATGACATGGAGAGCAGAGAGGAAAAATGATACACTATATGGCCAGAAGTTTGTGGATACCTGACCATCACACCCATATGTGCTTGTGGAACATCTCATTCTAGATTTAGGCAGTGGAAGCTCAGTGGTTAAGACACTGGACTACTGAATGGAAGGTTGTGAGTTTAAATCCTAGCACTGCCAACCTGCCACTGCTGGGCCCTTGAGCATAACTGCTTGGTTGTATAAAAATAAGATAAGTCACTCTGGATAAGGGTGCCTGCCAAATACCGCAAAACATACATTTAGTCCCCCCTTCACTGTTATAATAACCTCCATTCTTCTGGAAAGGCTTTCCACTAAATTTTGTTGTGTGGCTGTGTGCATTTGCCCATTCAGCCACCAGAGCATTATGAGGTTAGGTACTGATGCTGGATGAGGAGGCCTGAGACATGTGCCTGTATCTCTGACCATAGCAACAAGCTGGAAGTGTCTAGCTTAATATAGTGTGCGTGTGGTCCGATATGTATGGCGTGAGAATAAGAACTGAAAATACCTGTATGAGAGCAGTATTTATTGCAGATACTGCTTCATTCCTTACTTTTTATATTTTATTTTATTTAAAACGGTCTCGGCATGCAGTAACTGAGCATGTTTCTGCCACGTAGATTAGCACAAAGATGTACTTTGACAGTATGGGAATGAATAAGTCCCACGTCCTGGTCCCTGACTCACATCTACAGCCAATTAAAAAAAAAAAGAAATTGTGTGTAAAATACACTAGTAACTCTAGTACACTAGTATTGAAAGTCAGAAATGATCAAATTAACAGATGACACATTTTAAAATAATGTTCATACATTTCTCATGAACTTCCCTGGAGCTGTTCTTTAATGAATCAGTTCAGATTTGAAATTAAAGTCAACTCAAGAAACTATACGGGCGGGTGACGTCATGCAAGCCTTGCTTAACTCGCTTTCTTTTCTTTTTTTTTTTTTTCGCTAGTAAGGTCTCTTTTGAAATCCGTCCGTACTGCCACGTCATCTGATGTCACTGCCGCACCTGCGCAGCCATCTTGTACTTTTCCTGCGGCCAGAGAGGAAGGAAGAAAAGCAAGGATAAAATAACCGTGCTGTTGTTCAGTAGAGTAATGTTCGGTAAGTAAAAAGGGACTAGGCAGAAAGGCAGTGTGCAGTGTGACAGCAGCGGAGAGTAAACAGAGACGCAGCGGAGTTCGCCACAGTGCCTCAGAAACACAGACGGAGGAGTTATCTGTTCTCTAGGAGGGAAAGAAGAAGGAAGAGTGTCCGTCAGATTTCCACCTAAAAAAATAGAAAGACACCCCGGCCTTCACCAACATGAATCCTGAATAGTAAGAATTCCTCTTCTTTCACTACACCTGCAGTACAAATGGACCGTTTTCACTTGTTTCACGTCCACTAGTGATAAAACATTGGCGTCGTTAGCGGACAAGCTTTGTCACCTCGTCTAGTTAGCCCCCGTCAGCTGGCTAGCTAACCCAGCGTTATATTCTCCACCCGTTTTACGACACAATCCACTTCCTGTGCTGTGATTGGATAGAATCGGGGACTGCTCGTGACAGTGGGCTACGAGCCAATCCAAGCGCAGAACGAAGCGCACTACCAGCCACTCCTAGCGTTGGAGGCGGGAGGTATCGGAATACGGGTTCGTTATGCTAATTTAACGAATATATCCAAACTAGCTAGCTAGCTAAAATAATATTGGCCGTGTGAAGTAGCTTACCAAATTTGTGCGAAGACTAGTGGACGTCAGGAGAGAGCATTTCTCCGCTTACACATTTTCTTTCTTTCTTTCTTTTTTGTTGTTATTTAGACACTTTTTAAACAGACGCTGGGTTGCTTATTTGCGCTGGGTTGCTAATCGAAAGTGACGCCATTGATTTACGCCGCAACCGGTTTCCTGTCGTTTTATTTGGCCTCATTAGGTGAAATGGGTGCGTTTCATGAAAATAACCCGTAAGCCGGAGAAAATTGACAGAAGTTTCGCCATAGTCTGTGTCTCCTGTGTGACTGGGTTAGGCCTGTGAAATCTCTGGGCTGTGGCTGGAGGAGGAGGTCATTAGCGTTAAGGATGGTCGATATGAAAACAAACTCCCATCACGATACCGAAACACACATTTTCACCATACATGATAACTGCTTTGTTAACAGCTCGTCAATAAAAGTGGATCAAAATTCTGAGAATATTTCAGCTTAAAGATGACTTCTTACACGACCTGGAAATAACGAGTAAACGATGATAATCACAATACCATAGAAATGTGTGTTGTCACACGATTCCCACACAACCGTCTCTTTTTCTTCTTGCTTGACCGTTTGGTCAGACTGTGTACACCTGATCCAAACAATGCTTCGCTTCGGTTATTCTCAAATTTCTATCTCAACCACTATTACGTATATAATATGGGCAATGTGGCCAAAATGTAGTATCATAGTAACAAACGATGTGTAACAAAATATTTACTTTTCCCGAGGTTCGCTTTCAGCAGGATTTCCAGGCCCGTGTGAGGGAAAAACAGGTCGATGATGGGTAGTGGTCAGACCAATACCAAACCTCCCTAAAGAAGTGCTTGAGTACGTTTATCAGGAATAAAAAGCGTAACACCTTGCAGTGCTGCTCGTGCAAGTGGAGAAGTTTAGGTATGTAAGGCGTTTCCATGACAATGAATCTCCGGGGGTCAAGTAAATTAGGCTGTTTTTAATTTGAAGGTGGATTTTAAATATCTTATTATGGACACATTTAATCTCGCGTGCGTCCGGTGAAAACCAGTGGAGAAAAGAACAAACGTAGTTCAAACGCAATTTCAGGTTCGAACCACAGGCGTGTCAACACTGGTTCCCAGATTGGGGCAGAAACAAAGCCCTTTGAGAACACGTGTGACATTTAAAATAAAGTCCAGTGAACTCACCATTTACTTATTCAACGTTTAGCAGAAAACTAGCAAAGTAAAAGGAAAATAAAAAGCATTTTATTGGAGTAAATTGCACCTGCATGTGTTTTATACACTCTATACACTTTATAGGCTCCCTATGCTTGACGTATATTTTTCATGAAACATGCACTTGCTCATTGCGGATACACACAGTATGGTCAGAAAAGCATCATTTGATGCAGTCTGTCATGACAAGACGGATTTACATATTACCAACCTCTAAAATAATCTCCTGTTATGCGTGGTCTTTTGACACGGACACGTCAGACTGTATGACATGCTGCATGCACAAAGTGCCGATTGCTTCACAACAGATGTGACGCAACGTCTTGTTGCATATGTAACGTTAGTCCTTGGCAGTGCCAAGAATTGTGAGTGCTCAGGATTCAGAAATCACCACAACAGCTCATCGATTGCAACATATTCGATGGTCAGAAAGGGGCTCGAGTCACATGGAGGTGTTTTTCAAGGATGGGCCCTGTTTATGTTTACCACTTTATCTAGTGTTATTATGGGGCGTTTGAGTTTTATTTGACACCAGCTTACTAAATATAAAATGTCGTAACATTTATATAAAATTTCTAATATAATAAATTATATTAAATTTATTTAATCAGGTCTTGAGTTATTTTATATAGTTTCCATAACCATTTACTTACATGTCTGCTATAAATGTTGCTTCCAAAAGGATTGGCAATCTGTGCTTTTTTTTTTTTTTTTTTTTTTAAATTTTTTTTTTAAGGTGAGTATTTTATGTGTTGGTCCTTAAAGGAGCGTTTTCTCCAAACTCTCCTGAGTTGTGGTGAAATAGTGACACACAACACAGATGCAGTGTTTTAGATCGATGAAATATTAAAGTGCACCTATTATGGTTTCTCAAATATTACCTTTCATGTAGTGTGTTATAGCTGTTTTGAATGTAAAAACGTCTGCAAAGTTTAAAAAAAAATCACAGTGCAGGACAAACAGAGTTATTGACTCCCAAAAAAAGGAACCGATTCCAAACAGCTGAAACGAGTCGTTAGTGATTCCAGATTCACTTCCTGCACAAACCTACGTAGGTTTGTAACAAAAAGCCCCGCCTCTGGTCTTCATTGGCTGCTCGCTGACAGCAGTAGACCAATCACAACAGACTGGGACGTTTGACCGATCAGACCAGAGTATGCTCTCTGAAAGGATGAGTTTAGGATGAATCCTTTAAAATGAATCATTTAATGAGTCGTTTGTGACACTGGGGGGAAAAAAGTAATGCTGCAGTTTAAATTATGAGCACATTAAAGTGTTTTTTGACCTTGGATGCATGTAAATCTATTGTATGAGACTGCTAAAACAAAATTAGGCACGTTTCAAAACCATAATAGGTGCACTTTAATAGATGTTTGAAAGATTGATCTTTGATATATGAACTTTATTTACCCCAAACATAATTTTCTTGCTTTCGTACAATTACCTTCTTTTCCTGCTTAATTGTTATTGAACTGTAATCCTCTGTGGTGAAATATTCAGCTGCAATGTGATTTATGCATTTCAGTGACTACCTGTTCAAACTGCTCCTTATCGGTGACTCTGGAGTGGGCAAGTCATGTCTCCTGTTGAGATTTGCAGTAAGTACATAACTCAGTCAGTCTGTTTTTAAACAAAATGAATTAAGATAATGAAACTGATCCTTTCTGGTAGGGTTGTCGCGATACCATAAACGTATCTTATGATAGTATACCAGCTGAAGTGTCACGATGCCAAATAATCATAATTCAAACCTACAAAATGAACCCAATTTACAGAAATACATATAAATGAAAACGGACAAACCGAATTTTCCTCTGAATACTTTATTAATGAGCATGAATTTTGGAATGGTTCAATGTGCCACATATTTCATCTACTGTTCTATAGAGCAATGAAATCATGCAAATGGAAATTGTCCTCAGAGTACTAAGAATGAACACAACATTAGGAATAAATAAAATTGGGAACGTTAGCTTGCTTACTAGCAACCACGGCAAATTTTAGTATTTACACACAGCGGTTAGCGTAAAGTTAGCTTGCTTGGTAGCAAACAGGACATCTTTAAAGATTAAGGTAAAGAGTTTAGTTTAAATGAAGTGTCACTAACCGTTGTGTATTCTGCATAAGCAGTGGGATGTGTCGTTTTAGTGAAAATAGTATTAACTGCCGCACATATGTTACTTACGGTACTACCATAAAAAAAAATAGAGTGGCATCGGCGGTATTTGAAGCTTTAATAACGCAATACTACCATAGTACCGGTATACTGTGCAACCATACTTTCTGTTAATTAAGCTCTTTGGCACATATACTCAGCAAAAAAAGAAACGTCCCTTTTTCAGGAGACTGTATTTTAAAGATAATTTTGTAAAATCCAAATAAGCTTT
>JANDJT010000206.1:12165309-12181671 GCA_024331685.1 Stegophilus panzeri | reverse complement strand
TGCTCCCTGGGATAGGCTCCAGGTTCCCCGTGACCCTGAAAAGGATAAGCAGTATAGAAGATGGATGGATGGATGGACTCATCGAGCAACTTCAACTCTCTCTTCTCTCCCTCTTCCTTCTCTCATTCCCTTGCCTCTCTCTAATCTGACATTTTTTCAGCCTTATAGCTATTCTTGCCCATCAAGGGAGCTTTCCTGGAATTTACATTTTATTCTACACAAGCAGAGATAGTGGTTCAATATTTGCTTGCTCCTTAAGTGTCTCACATTTGTGCAATTTTTTTTTTAGTCCCATGAGCCAACACTGTGATGCTGTAATACCTGTCATAGCTCTCTGTAATCTGTGTCACCTTTCTTATACTGCATATAGCTGCAACGGTCCAGTATGAAGAAGAGTATTCTATACATTATACTGGAACTGTATTACTCTACATGATGAACTGCCATATGTTACAATACAGTTCAGTCTTTATTATTGGTATTAAAATGCAGCACAAATAAACTGTCTTTAAATTGCAAATCAGCTACCATCTTCTCACATGCCATTGAATACATTAGTGATTTTGTGGCAAATATATTTTGGAAAAAAAAGGAGTGTGCAATACATCATATAGTGAAAGTGAATATTTAATGGATATTTGAATTTAAATTTGGATTCTCACAACACATCAGATGGTTTAATAATCTTTATGTCTCAGTCTGAATCTGAATAGCATATGAAATGTGGAAGCTTGTTTTCAACCGTCCTATGTTCACAGTTTACCTCACTGATGATAATGTTACTGTGAAGAGTATGACTACGTTTACATGGACAGCAGTAATCTAATTATTGACCTTATTCTGAATAAGACAATATTCAGATTAAGGTGTTTACATGAGTCGTTTTTAGAATATTCCTTTCATGTTCAGGTTTTACATGTTATAGAACAGAAATCGATTAACGGCACACGTCATTACGTCCCCACGCCACGCTGTCCGACGTTGCCTCCAGAATTTCACGTATCCACAATAAGTTCGTCTTCGTTACGGTACCGTATAGAGTTTTGGGTGCTTCATTTTTAATTTTATGAAAGCTTCAAGTGCAGTTAATTATTTGTCATGCTATTCGTGCAAAGAGATGACCGCATACTTACCTACTATATAGTAGCCGAAACACGTGTATTCCGCCTACTATATAGTAGGTAAGTATGTGGTTTGTTTGCCATTAAACGGTTGAGCACTGCCGTGTGTGATCGTGTCCTGTCGCAAAATGCAGTGAAAACTCTCACACGTTGTTAATAGTGTGATTAAGGTGTGTACATGTCTGTAATGTAACTTCGATAATGTGACTAAAACAGCAGTACTCCACATGTCTTAATTTGATTTGTGTTTACTTCGAGTATGACTTTAATCGGATTAAGCAAATAAAAAATTACTGTTTACATGGTAGTTTCTTAATCAGAGTATTGTCTTAATCGGGTTAATATTGGATTATTGTTGTCCATGTAAACGTACAGAATGTCACCCTGAAATGTCATCTTGACCATTCTTCTCTATTTGCTTATCATTTCCGTTTCCAAATTACAGAACTAGTTGATCTTTTCACCATTTAAGATGGTTTGGTTTCCATTTGCCTGAAGTTATCATTCTCTGGAAGTAACCTTCGGAATATGAACCCCTCAGAGGTTTCCCTGGAAATAAATGTACCCTATATGCTGCTAGGACGTGACCCCCAAGGGGCATATGCACATTTCTGGAAGGAAAAAAAAAAAAAAAACAGTTCCTGAAAAAGAGCTGAATGATTATGTAGTGTGTATGTGTGTCCTATATCTCAGAGGTGATTAGGTTTGGCTGCACACATATGAAATTATTTAAATTATGTGTCCATATTCAAATGGATGGTGGTTAAAATGATACTTTAAAAATGGAAATTTTAAAATTAAAATTTTAAAACTGTCTTGGTCTGTAAATTATGGATCTAACAGTTCCTCAAGCTCAACTACATCACTCAAGTTCATAACTGGTATCACCTAGAGATGTATACAGTATACAAAGATTGTTTTTTAAATTGCGCTTTTTTCTTTTTTTATATTATTATTGTTGTTTGTACTTCCTCACAGTATTTTTGGTTGTTTATTTAAACCAACTAATGGCCTAATTTAAACCACAGTGACCCTGATCAGGCAGTTACTAAAGGATGCTGCAAATGCATTGTGTCACAATGCAGGTACAGACGCAAGTGTAGATGATCAATGTTATATTAGAAAGTAGCAAACCAAAACAGAGAAGTAATCCAAAGGCAGTGGTCAAGATTCAGGCAAGGGTCAGGTGATGAACAAACAATGTTAATTAGGCAAGTAAGAGCAAACAAGAAAACCAGAAACTAGATCAGAAAACCAGAAAGACAATCAATGAACCAAAGGCTTGGTATCGACTGGTACAAAAGACACGGTGCGTATAATTTGCAGTGAGTGCATGGAGAGAGAGTCCTTAAATACTGTGAGTGTGTAATGGAGTCCAGATGTGTGTGATCAATAATCAGGTGAGTGTGAACGTTAGAGAGGCTATGGGAATGTCTCAACCAGCTCCCTAGTTCTGTAGGTAGTGAATCAGTAGATTTGAGGTTAGAGTTTGGTCACTGGTAAGGACCCTGGCTCACTACACATTGGGACACTGATAACTGAATTTCCAGCGACATGATTACGTACTCGCGTTGTAAAACATCGACAAAAATTTAAAACGTAAAAAAATCTAGGTTTTATATGTCATATAGATTTGTTAGCTTAATCACATGTTTTTCTGTAAGAACATGTCAAGCAGAATCATAGGCAAGCTAGTGGATTAAAAAAAATAATAATTAAACACCTAGACTCAAACCGTATAGAACGTCAAATAAAGTTAAAAATAGCTAACCTATGTAATAATTTGAGAGATACAACAACGATAACAAGCTGCTTACATTTGTAGCCGGACGTTCGTCCCCCATTTTTTTCGAACTGAGAGGCTTCAGAAAATATGATGTCATTTCTAGTAATGGAACATAGTGAGTGTTGATGCGCCCTGGTTTTTGTGGTGCATTGTGGGATTTTTTTAGTGAGCAAATGTTCCAGTGCACTGGAAGGATTTTGAGATTGAGACGGCCCTTATAATGGCCGACTCCCTGATCAGTGCCCTCTCTACTGGACTCGGGAGCTGGTTGAGACATACTCTGGCTCTGTGGTGGATGGGTGTTGTAGTCCTCCGCAGCCATGTTTGCCAAAGGCCACACTGTATTCTGGGAATTGTAGTTGGACGCTGATTCCAGCACAGACATGACACATTGTTGTCATGTTGAAGAATGTGGTCTTTGTTTATCTGACCACTTGCTTTCTCCCACATGAATGTAACCCCCCTTTTCTCCCCCGATTTGGTTAGATGTCATCGGACAGCTACCACTAAGGAAGTTTGAAGGCTAACACATGCTTCCGCAGAGATATGTGAAGCCAGCCAGCTGCTGATCCTTCTTCCGCATTCATGAGCTCGCAGATGTCAGTGCTTGGCTAGTGTTGCTCTGATTGATAGAGGAGTGAGAGCATGCCATCCCTCCTACCCAGAAAGCATGGCCAATTTGACTCTTTTGGCTCTGAGACTCTGATGGTTGTGGCAGTGTTGGGATTAGGACTTGTGATGTCCCGATGATAGGGTGAACGCTTTTCTGCTGTGTCACTGGAGCTCACGTATCTTTTTTGTAGCATTTTGCAGGGAAATAGAACCTCAAATAGGGCAAAAACACTTTGAAGTATATAATCATTCAAGATGCATGGGACACATACTAATTTGTAAGCCCAGCCACTAAAATTACATGCTCTTAATAAATTGGACCATTGCTCCTTTATTAGATCTCTTTGCTGTTTATTAGATCTCTTGCAAAAGATGAATTAAGAGCATTTTGTAGAAAGCCATCTTAGTCGCAATGGAACCAAAAGTAATGAGAATGTTTTCGCTATGGAGGTAACAAGAAGAGAAAGAACTTCTTAGAATAAATGTTCTGCTTGAAAAATATTGGCATTTTAATGTGAGTTCTTATTGTACAGTTTCATAATCACTTAAAAATCTGATCAAGGACTTCTGTATAAACCTTCCATCTTTCAAGAAACTCCATCCTAGGGTTTTGAACCTCTTTTCTTCTATATACAATCCATAATTCATGATAGGGGTCTGTTTGAAATTGGTTTTCAAAGGTGTGGTGTCTCTGCTGTGGATACCTAGTCACCTGTGAAGCTGAATGCAGCTTTTACAAAGTCCAATTTGTCCACTTTTGTCCACTTTGGTTGAGTGAAAGGCTCTAGCCTTTCGCTCAACCACACACTGAGACATCTCCCCTTCTTTACACTCATCTCGTCTTTCCTCTCATCTCGTCTTTGATCCTGTGGGTAATGTATATAAATAATTCAGTCGGTGAGCTCTGAATAGTCAGTGCAGTACAGCACATACTATCTCACCAAATGAATGATTTATAGAGGCCTTTTAAGAACCATCTTTCCAAAATAATGCTTAAAGAAGAGGCCAGAACGAGCTTATCCAGCTGTGAGGTGTGTAATTGAACATTAATGGACACATCCGTGTACACATTTGCATTTGTTAGGAAGCTCACAGTTATTCATTTGGACTCTCTGTTTTTCTTTGTGCTTGTTTTGTCCCTACACAATTAAACGACGGCTTTAAAAGTAGTTTACATTTACATGCATGGTTCTTTATGCACACCTGGCTGCCCAAGACCATCCGTGTGGTCTGTTGTTCTTCATAATAATAACACTGTGTTTTGAGTTTACTTATGTGGTTCTCATTACACTCATGGTAATGTGCCATCAGAGGCACTGATAGGCAACAAAGATATCTCCAAGTTTAGTAGCACAAAGTTAATCACGTCTTAATTGTTTCCAGCTGAATCTGTGCAGCCTGCATTTAAAAGTTAATAAGTTCGGCAACATGGCTGTGTATGATGTGCTCACCATGTTTCCTGTTAAAATCCATTGCAACCTTGCGACAGCTTCACGATCCAGCCATGAGAATGATTTCAATACGTTCTTCTTTTGTCAAAGGCATTCTTAAAGGGTATCTGAGAAAAATATATAATATAAACTAAGTGGGGCTGCAACTAACGGTTATTTTCATAATCGATTAGTTTGCCGATTTTTTTTTTTTTTTTTTTTTTTTTTTTTTGATTAATTGGATGGGGGCGGGGCAAACTTTCAGTACCATTTTTTTTGTTTATTTAAAATAAAATCCACAAACTGAGTGTTACAAATATAAACTTCAGAGTAAAACTTTACACAACTGTTTGTCCAAAACAGAAAAGAACGCAATACACACACACACACACACACACCAGAATATATCTTATTTAGGACTAATTTAGGACTGTAGGACTCTAGGACCCTAACCCTAATTTAGGACTGTAGGACTCTAGGACCCTAACCCTAATTTAGGACTGTAGTTTAATTCGGTGCTTTTTGTGCATCCATAAAAAATTAACGCATAAATACTATAAAATACATTTTTATATATGTAGGCTGAATTCGCCTGAAAATTCTCTTAGTGTTAATAATATATAAAAGAAAGAGGTCATAAATTAGCAGTAGGAAATGATCGTTCAATATTATTCACCTTAGTGCTTAATAAGCTTTTTCTTAACTATACCGTTCTATTCCCAAATTAATTTTATGTTACGTTATTACTAAAGGCTGCAACAGGATAGCTTAGGATAGCTTCACCTCAAACCAACATAATATTTTCCATCACTACTATTCAAACAGTGCATAAATCAACTTTATGACATTGTTTGTGGTGTTGAAGGTGCTGTGTTCTCAAATAGTCGCAAGTCTTCTTCAGACTACACTGTAGAGGTTACTGTGCTTTTAAACACTAGAGAACATTTAAAGTCAACAAAACATGCCACAGTGATGAGAGAGCTGCTGTTCTTTCTCTCTCTCTCTCTCTCTCTCTCTCTCTCTCTCTCTCTCTCTCTCTCTCTTTTTTTTTTTTATCTTTCCCTCTTATACATCTATCTGTATGTTCAAGGGCATTTCTTTTACATGGGTCTTTTTTCCTCCCCCTTAGTACACTTTATTGAAACATAAACAATTCCCCAAATTCCATGTTAACTTTGCAATGTCCCTGAAATCTCTGACCCCTGGGGAACGTTTTTTTTTTTCTTGTTGTTGTTGCGGGAAGTGTTAGCCTTTCATATCATATTCTTTATTCACATCAGCCTTAGGATTTATTCCCTTTTAAGGATGTATGGGTGTCTTTTAGGGCCAGGAGATGTGGCCTTCAGCCTGAAGCTCTAAGTCATTCTTAACCTTCTGTCTTTCTGGTCTGGATCTTTTTGGTCTAGCGTCTGCCTACAGCATGATATTTTAAATTGTGCATGCTACTGTTATAGTCAGGAGGATGTTCAAATATAGTAGCAGAGTGGACTTTCTCAGGCTTTTCTGTCAGTGAGAATGTGGATGACTAAGAGGACACTCCATGGAAACGCCCCATGGAAAAATTGCTTCCATCTTACACAGTATCCTCTTGAGAACAGTTCTCTTAATTATTTTAAATGCAACAATAACAGTCATATTAGACTCATTTTAAACATTGGAAATGGGTTAGATGTGATGTGATTATATTATTATTATGACCTAATAACCACTTGCAGTTAACATTTATATTTAAGGTGGCATGGTGGTGCAGTGGATAGTGTTGCCACCTCACAGCTTCAGGGTTCCTGGTTCGATCCTGTAGCTCTGCTTACTGTGGGAGTTCTATAGTTTTGTAAGGATTGGCAACCTGAAAGATAAAAGACAAATGCTAGTTCATACAATTGGTAGAGTGGCCTAAGGGGCAACAAAAAGAACACTTCAACTTTAAGTGCAGAAACAATACAAAAGACACTCAGTGATGAAACTGACAATTTTAAACCTAAATTAAGTGCAGAAAATGATGATGTAAGTCTTTACACTGACCTTATTCTGATCTAAGAAACAAGCTGAGAACATTCTGGTGCATCTTACCAGCTCTTCAGCCTCTTTCGTAGAACCTACAGTTATAACTCCAGTCTTAATGTAGGTTCATCTATCACTCCTGTCTACTGTACTCATTATTTACCATCAATGTCATTTAATAACCCATTAATTGCACATATATTAATTATATACAGTATAAACACTGAGCTGTATGGTAAAACAGCTGGATCTCAAAACTATAATCTTGTATTACATGTTGTTTAGCCGTGTTTAGTAAGTTTACGACTTAAATGCTAAAATTTATGTTCCTTTATGTTACATGTGCTAATGCATATGGATACCAGGTGTTTTATGTTCTGGTTATTTAGCCTGTGGGTCAAATATGGAGTGTTGTTGTTGTTGTTGTTGTTTTGGTATTTATGGTGCGCTGGAAGAATCTCAGCTGGAAAAACGGAAGAGCTAAAAATAGTGAGTAATGAGAAAATGAGGTTCTCTCACTCACATACAGTCTTTTATACACACACCCACACACACACACACACACACATAAACAAACACACTATTGCCCCGCCAACCTTCATGGCTGACCTCTACCACTATGTGACCACTCCACTTCCTGTCATATTTTGGGAGGCTGAATGAGAGCGTGAGAACGGCTTGGTCTGGGCCAAAACGTAAGGAGAAATCCCAAAACAAGAAGTAGACCCCATCCGATTCTCTAAGTATGTATACTACTCAAAAAAGTTCAGTTCCATATCTTTTTCTCCTCCGTTTCACCTCAATGCAGTCGTCTGCATTCAGTTCACATTTTACTGTAGTTCAGTTCTTTTCATCTCAGTTTTCTTGGCTCATTTTTTTTTTCTACAGCTTTATGACTGTGTTTAAAGATGGTTCAGGCATATGCTTGTATAAAGTGCTTATAAAAGGAGAATTTGTCCTCATAATTTCCTTTTTCATTATTTCTTCCACTCTGTCTGTAACTAAAATAAAAATATTATTAAGAATCTTTTTTTTTTTTTAATTGACTGGGACCTTCAGTGTCAGAAAGACTATACAACCCCTGGCATCTCCTTCCTTCTTGAAGGAGTTTTATAACTCTTTATAACTCTCTTGCTGGGGCCATGTTTCCTTTCAAAAAGTCCAAGGTTAAGGTCTGTAAGCACTCTCTTTTAACTGCAGACTAATTAGCATTTTTTAGACTGGTGTTTGCTTTAGAAATTACAAGGTGATGCCATAATTGCGTCTCTACTTGATCTGGAAAAAATATGTCATTAATTAAAACTATTTAATTTAATTTGTTTGAGGTATTTTTCATAAAGCCAGAAGGTTCAGCTATTAAACAAAAAAAATTTGTGTCATCAAATCTGTGATTTGTTTATTTGCTACGAAGTAAAAAAAAAAAAAAGCAGAGTGAACATCCTCTAAGTGTGGTGATTCCATCATTTTTGCCAGGGGTTGTATTAATGGAATGTGTTTATAGAGTCAATGTTAAGTTAATCACAGGTACTATAGGACTGCATTCAATTCCCACACTACCTAGTTCTCACCAGCTACTCACTGTGCGACTGTTGGCTAATAGTTTCCATATGTGGGAATAAGGAAGTCTAGTAGGCTGCGTCATGTATACATGAATACACTTGAATGTGTGCCATAATGGATCTTGTGATAAAACTAACTCTGTTTAAACTAGTCATTAGTGTTCATCACACAATCAACTGTGGGAACTGAGATCTTCTACATAAGAAGAATGATATCAAGCAAATTGTGGCTACTCAGACTGAATTAATTATGGACAAGAAAATGGCCGGAAGAGATCCGGAAAAATGGTCAGCCATACCGGGGGGCGGGGGCGGGGGGGTGAGGGGGTTGCTGCCTGGCAAACCCCCAAGCTGGACATCAGAAACCGGGCTGTCTTTGCTAAGTGAACCTCTAAAAGGCTTTTAAAGCCCGCAGAACATAATGGAGCATCCAGTAGAATCCAGCATGGGCTTTCATAATGACTGTAGGTTACTTTTATTCTTGATGAGAGAATAGTTTGGGGGTTTCATTGCACGTGTGCATGTGCATGTGTGTATGTGTGTGTGTGTGTGTGTGTGTGTGTGTGTGTGTGTGTATTGTGACCTAATATCCCCTCAAAATTTTGGCTTCTCCCCATTTTTTGATATATGAATTGAGAATAACCTAACTGGAATGCATCATATTGTTGGCTAATATAAAGAACACACAATCAAAAGGCCACAGAGATCCACTAGTGTAGAAAACTATTTCCACTATTACTGTTTTCCTCAACTATGTAAAATGTATACAGTTGTAGAGTGTTTGTCTATTTATGACTTGGATTGGCCTGCACTTCTCATACTGGACTTTTTTTTTTTTTTTTAAAAGATCACTCCCTTCATGAACCCTACATAAAGGTTTTGGAGAACCTAATATATTCATGAAAATTTCATAATTTTGGTAACTAATATAAACCTTGACGGGAACGACTTCAGACCTTATAAAATATTTTTCTGTCTATAAACCACAAAGAGCCACATTCAGAATTGAGGACTTAAGTTAAAAAATGTGGTCAATATTTTCACAGGGATAATTTTTCCACATTCAGAGTTGGCTTATGCAAGTGTTTCTGAGGTTACTAGATTACTAGTTACTAGGTTTTTCCTGAGTAGAGGCGTCCAAGATGTTTTTATTTTTATTTTATTTTAATAGCATCTAGGCCACCACCTTTAAATGAAAAGAATGAAAAAAGACAGCATTTCCTCGCCTTTGTTGTCAACTGCAACACAATGTAACATAAAAGCAGGAGACAATTTAAAAATAACAAAACAAAAAGAAAACTATGATGATATATATACATCAGAAGATGGCAAGCGTGTAGTCCTAGCTGTAATTATCACATTAATCACTGCAAATGTGGCTACCAGCTTCATTTTTCAGCAGCTTATAAAATAGCACTTGATCCAGTACAGCTTATTGTTTTGCATTATGAAGTGGAAGTGCAGCATTATAAAGCGTGAAGTTTAAATACTACCTGTAAAGTAAATATAAGCTGAACAAACACTCACACGTGGTTACAGCTTTACATGTAGTTCATAATTGTATCTATATAAAATATATTAAACTGGTTAAGATGCTGTCTCTGCTGATTTGCTCAGTGTGGAAAAAAAAAAATATGGCTATGAATATGGTCCAAGTTACCAAAAATGTTTTTATATGAAAAAGGCCTACTGTATCTGGCTAGTTTTGTGAGAAACGCTTTGGATTTGCTACATATAATGTTATAGTTGGCAACTATGTTGCTGTTGATGGTATTGACATTAGTTTTCTATTCGCATTGTTTGATTTTGAAGATGTAATACAGTGTCCACTTTTAAAACTGCTTGAAGCAAACAGAAGTCATTTCTTACGTTGTTATAACTGGGCTGGCCAAAGTAAGACAACTTAAGACACGGCAAGGTAAAGACTTTTTGTCATTTGTTGAATTTGAAGCAAAATTTGTAGGTGTTTTGGGTGTATGTTAAACATACCATCACATCATGGTTGTGATGAGGTCCCATCACATCTCTTCTCTTGAGCGTAGAAAGATTGCAGCTAGTAGAAACTACTTGATTCCCTTCAGCTTTCCTTGTTACCTATAGCCATTAAGATTGAACTACATCCCATAAGGGTTCACAATGTATACTTTCACTTCATCTTTCCTCACTTGATTTAACAAGTAATTAGTAATTTGTGTGGTGACAAACGGTTGCAAACTTTTTCCGAGAAAGGAGAATTTAGTCTAAAAGGACGTACATGTGCATCCTCCACTACCCAATAAATGGTTTCCATCTAGCAAATAAAACAAACTGCCTGGGGTCTGCCCACACATTGTGTAAATTAAAGGCCATAGCTCAGCATGGAGATCTGTAAACACTCCTCCCAGTGCCTCTGTGTAAGCAAGGGAGAAAGAAAAATGTGTATATGTGTGAGAGAGCATGTATGTGTGTAATTGTGTGTCAGGAAGAAAAGGTGTCAGTAACGAGTCAATGTTTTATAATGTGTTATCGGTGTAGCGGGCATAAAAGAGATTAGAGAGTTAATGTGTGGGCTTGTGTATGCCTGAATGTGTGTGAGAGAAAGGGTTTGTGTGTGTTCAACCTCCCATACGTCTGTGTGTGTGATCCTGGCTTTTGTCCATCTGTCATATGCTCGTAGGCGTCCTTTAATGCAATGCAGAAAGTCAAGGAAAGAAGAAAGGAGTGATGGTAAAGATATCACATTCTTGCCTGTGATGACCTTAAATGACATATTCATGGTGAAACACACTCCTATGGAGATAAGGAGCTGGTTGTATTTTTATCAGTTAAAATAAGAAATGTGTCCTTTAACATTTTAAAAACAGGTAATTTGTAAAATGATCTGCACTAAAGTAGGGATCTGTTGGAATTCCTCTTTTGGGCTGGTCTCGGTATTGAATAGGAGGGCTAAAAAAATTGTCAATAACTTGCCATTACTATTATGAACCATTATATAACCTATATATATATGCCATATAGTTTAGCATAGGCATAATACATAGGCATAAAACATATTTGTTACATATACACATAGAAATGTATTAAAATACAGATGGACACTAGCATTTGTGATTACCGTTTATTTATAAGTCAAGTAAACAGAATGGTGAACAGAAAAGCTGTGCTTGCCATTAGCTAGCTTATTTGTTCAAACAACATGAAATTTATGGTTAAGCCTTTTGTCCCTTTGTGTAATGTATGTAATGTGTAATTGATTGTGCAAGGTTTGCTTAGTCTGTTTACTTCTCATATCTGCAAAGGTATTTGGAAAGTCATTGATTGAGATTTCCTCAATCACTGCTGATACTATGTTATAGATGTGTCAGAGAAGTAGAAGCCCCAGTGCACACAAAATCTAGTGGGTCTTAACTGGACATGACTGTAAACAATAGGCTGTGTGAATCTACAGCCTGGGCTAGAAAGAGCCCCAGCTGATTACCATTCAGAGTATTTTTTTACTTTCTGTGCTATTGTTCTTGGTTCCATAAAAGTAAAAAATAATTCCCTTCAAGCCATTTGTTAAAAGAAAATAAGATGACATGAAAGCCCTTATATATAGACCCTTATTTCTCCTTATTTCTATGTTTCTTTCCTTGAAAGAGAGTGAATGCTCAGCCCTTCTAGTCCATTGATTACTGACTGACCAACTGACTGCTTGTCTGACCAATCCACTCACTATCAATCAAGATTACTTCCCATCTGAAGAAAAAGATCAGTGCTGATGTGTAACATTTATTTATTTTCACCTTACTTTAAGCTGACTATGAATACATCAGTTATATAAAGGCTATATCATATTAAGCTTGTTTTTACCCTCTATCCCACCTTTATGCAAATAATTTTCTGATTCCTGAAACGTGCTATGCCATCAGTTTCACAATTTTAAATTCAAATGAATTCACACAACCCAACTCATATGATGTTAAGATGTTATTGTTATGTTATGTTATTGGACAGGAGTTAGTGATAATACAGTCCCTTTGGAAAAGTATTGGAATGTGAAGGCCAGTTCTTTTTTCCTAGCTATAGACTGAAGACATTTCGATTTGAGGTGAAAAGATGAATATGAGGCAATAGATTACAATTTCAGCTTTCATTTCCAGATATTCACATCTAGATGTGCTAAACAACTTAGATCATGGAAAGTGATAAAAAAAAATATTGGAACATGTGACTGACAGGTGTTTCTTGTTGCTCAGGTGCTCTGTTAGATTGATTGTTTAACGATTAATAGCTCTGCGTGTCTACTCTTGGTTTGAGCCCTGGGTTTCACTTGTAACAACTGCACCTGTTATCAAAAAGGATAAACTAACATGAAGACCACAGAGCTGTCTATGGGAGAAATGCAAATCATTTTGAAGCTGAGAAAAGAAGGAAAATCTGAGGTAGAAATTGGGTGGTCTGCCACCTAAGGTGCCATGTTCTAAGTTGTTCAACATAACTAGATGTACAGTGCTGTGAAAAAGTATTTCCTGATTTCTTCTGTTTTTGTGTATATCTCATACTAAATTGTTTTAGAAATTAAAACAAAATCTAAGATAAAGCAAAGGCAACGTGAATAAACACAAAATACAGTTTTTAAATGATAATGTTATTTATGGAGGCAAAAAAGTTATCCAATACCAACTAGGCTTGTGTGAAAATGTATTTGCTCCCATAGATACTATTTCCCCAAATCTTTGAAACAGCATTCATAATTGGCTTCAGCTGTACTAGACACAACCAGGCCTGATTACTGCAAACCCTGTTCAATCAAATCAACACTTAAATAGAACTTTTTCAACAGCATGAAGTTGGTTAAAAGGTCTTAGCCAATAACACATTATGGTAAAATTGAAAGAAATTCCAGAAATGATGAGGAAGAAGGTGATTGAAATACATCAGTCTAGGAAGGGTTACAAAGCTATTTTGAAGGATCTAGAACTCCAGAGAACCACAGTGAGAACCATTATCTCTAAATAGAAAAACTCGGCACAGTAGTGAACCTTCCCAGAAGTGGCCGACCTTCAAAAATTCCTCCAAGAACACAGCAACTACTCTTCCAGGAAGTCAAAAATGGGCCAATGACAACATCAAAGAAACTACAGGCCTCTCCTGCATCAATAAAGGTCACTGTTCATGACTCCACTGTCAGAAAGAAACTGGGCAAAAATGGCATCCATGGAAGAGTGGTGAAGTGAAAACCACTGCTAACCCAGAAGAACATTAAGGCTTGTCTGAATTTTTCAAAACACACCTTAATGATCCTCAAAACTTTTGGGAGAATGTTCTGTGATTGATGAGTCAAAAGTGGAACTGTTTAGAAGACAGGGGTCCCGTTACATCTGGTGTAAACCAAACACAGAATTCCACAAAAGAACATCATACCTATGGTCGGTCAAGCATGGTGGTGGTAGTGTGATGGTGTGGGGATGCTTTGCTGTTTCAGGGCCTAGGAGTAAGTCCTAGTCCTAGAAGTAAGTGAAAGACTGATTAGGAAGCATTTGGTTGCAGTTATTGCTGCTAAAGGTGGCAGATTTTAAGTTTAAGGAGGCAATTTTTTTTTCACATTGAAGATCGGTGTTGGATAACTTTTTTTGCTTACTAAATAAATAAATAAAATAAAATCTGTCTTGTGTGTTTACTCAGTTTGCTTTTGTTTTATGTTGTATTTCATTTGAAGATCTAAAACTATTTAGTATGAGAGATACACAAATAAGAAATCAGGAGTTGACAAATACTTTTTTCACAGCGTTGTAGATATCAGGAAATGAAAGCTGAAATTCTGATCTATCATCTCGTATTCAACATTTCATCTCAAACCCAAATGTCTTCAGTGTATAGTGAAAACAAAAGAATTGGCCTTGCCATTCCCATACATGTTATTTGTATGAAATCCACCAAAATCATTCTTGGTTATTAGAATTTTGTATGAGATCATGATTAATTAATCATTTGAGATTCATTTTCATTCATATGCTGTCAAAAATAACCACGTAAAAGCACTAATCTCGCTTATAATTATGATCGTCTGCACAATTATTAAGCAAAAACATTCACATTTGTGACCTGCTCCTGCCTATATGTGCATAATTATATTCTGACAGCCATAAAACCTTATTTTGAGGGCCGTAATGTTTTCAATAAAATCCATATTATTCTTAAATGGATGTAAGGTGACATTAACAGGTTTTTCAGGTAGGAAATGTCATAAAACACACATGCATACACATAGTGTATTTACCATGTACATGTAAATCTGACAATGGTGACATTTTCAGGTCAAAATTAAGAGATTTTATTTATTTGTTTATTTAATAATTTGTGATAAACAGTGAATGGGGACAGAGAGAGAGAGATGTAACACAGAACTCACTGGATTCATTTATTCATTCGTCTTCAGTAAGCACTTTATCCTGTTCAGAGCCACTGTGAATCCTGAACCAATCCTGGGAGTGTAATGGACACAATACACACATTCATGCCTAGGGGCTATTTAACATAGTCAGTCTAACTACTGGCATGAGAAAAAACAGAGAACTTTGAGGAACCTGGAGATGGCAGACTCCACACTGACAGTAACCCGAGCTCAGCTACGCAAATTTGCCACCCCAGCTCATTAGTTTCTACAGCTAAAGGTATAAAATCATCAGGACATGTTACATTTGCAAACTTAATGTGTTAGCATGTACACTTATTAATGTACGCAAGATTGTTTGGATGCAACAAATCTCATCAAATTGTATTCTAATGACTTTTAAAAAGCATTCTTTGGTGGGAAGGAATTAATAATTCAAATATTTGTTCTTGGCTCTCATTCCCCTTCCCCTTTATTTATCACTTTGTTTAACACTGTTATAAAATCTCCTTTTTCCAGTCACAGCACTCTCTGTGTACTCATTATCTAAAGTTGTATAATACAAGGTTTCTTCCATATCAGTGCTCTGTGTAATATCGTGATGCTCTGATACCCTCTCTCAGCTTCTAGTTTTTGCTTATACTAATGTTGGATCACTGAGCAGCTATGCATGAAACGTGACTCTTTTCAGTCCTTGCTTTCACTCTTATTACTTGTCATCTCTGGTTTGTGATATGTACAGGACTGCTGCAGGAAAAAGTCACTTCTGTTTTATGTAAGTCATGTGATGTTTTTGGCTCACACTGCTGCTTGGTATCTTTATGCATTCTGTGTAATTGATTCTGACAGTGGGAGGTAAGAGTTATATATGATAACATGACTTATTCTCTGTGTCAGGACCTTAAAACATGAGCATTTAAAATGGTCTCTTATAGCTAACATTACTGAAGTGACATAGTGGTTGGTTTTAATAAGGTGTGGCCATGTCATTTGAGGTTGTGAATATAAAAACCATAACATTCCTGTGCAATAATCACTCAAGAGTAATGTTCCAACAACAACAACAGATTAAGCCTTACACTCAAGTTACAGAATATATATTTGAATACGTATTTGCCCCATCCTGATTTCTTCTCGTTTTTTCTATATACTAAATAGTTTTAGCTCTTCAAGCAAAATACAACATAAAACAAAGGCAACCTGAGTAAACACACAATATAGTTTTAATTATTACTAATTTTATTGAAGAAAAAAGTTATCCAGCACCTATCACCCATGTGAAAAAATAATTGCCCCCTTAAACTGGTTAATGTGGTTGTGCCATCTTTACCAAACACTTCCTATAACTGGTGGTCAGTCTTATACAGCGCTCTGGTAGAATTTTGACCCCCTCTTCTTTGCAGAACTGCTTTAGTTCAGCCCATTTAAGGTCCTGCCACGGCATCTCAATTGGTTGTCAGGACTTTGACTAGGCCTCTCCAAAGCTTTAATTTAGATA
>JANDJT010000206.1:12150479-12164179 GCA_024331685.1 Stegophilus panzeri | reverse complement strand
GCACACAGAGAGGTAGCCATATGGAAAAGTACCTCATGCCCACGGTTAAATATGGTGGTGGCTCTTTAATGTTTTGAGACTGTTTTTCTGCGAGAGGACCTGGACATTTTGTTAGGATACATGTCATCATGGACTCTATCAAATATCAACAGATATTAAATGAAAACCTGACTACCTCTCCCAGAAAGCTTCAAACGGGCCACATAATCAAGGTCCTGCCATGGCCATCCCAGTCCCCTGACTTGAAACCCATTGAAAACCTGTGGGGTGAACTGAAAAGGAGAGTCCACCAGCATGGACCTCAACGTTTGAAGGATCTGGAGAGATTCTGTATGGAGGAATGGTCTCAGATCCCTTGCCATGTATTCCCCAACCTCATCAGGCATTATAGGAGAAGACTCAGAGCTGTTATCTTGGCAAAGGGAGGTAGCACAAAGTAGCGACTTAAAGGGTGCCAATAATTGTTGCACACCTATATTTTAAACGTTAATTTAACTATATTTAACTTTTTCAAAAAAAAAAAAGAATCTGTGTTTTGTTTGCAATTTTTGAACAATAAAGATAATTTGTCACAGCCTTCTTTGCTCATATTTACCAAGGGTGCCAATATTAGTGGAGGGCACTGTATGTATAAATTTTTATTTCACTGTTTTGTGCACTCATGACTACTGTACTGTCTGCAACTGTGAAAAAGGCTTAAGCTCCCCCACTTTGCACAATCGTGTCATGTCATGTCATGTATCCCTGATAAATACAGTATGTTTTATTTTAATTTATATGTCAATTTCCTTTATAGACCTTTATAAAGCACACTAACTATAGTTTTTACAACTAGATCTTTTTTTAAATGTTGAGGACAAAATTTGAGTTTGAAGACAACCTGCATTCATAAAACTTTACATACTTATTCTTATCCCTAGTTAGAAGAATATTACACAGAAATTTCTCAAATTGTTGATAGTTGTTGGATTTTGTTATTTTTTATGAGGAAAAATGGCATCAAATTTTATTTATGATAATTATTACTTATAATTTCATTTATGTATTTATTTATTTTATAACAATGCATAGTTTTTTTTTTATTAAACAATAAAGAAATGTTCCAAATTTTTTTCCTTTAAAACTTTTCAGAGAGTGCTTTCATAGTGAACTATATGAATTCTGACATCATCAAAAGACTTTAAGATTTATGGTTTTATTCAGTATACAAAGTCAGGTATATTTAATTGGATTATATTTGATACATTTCCATAAATAAAACCAGAAAGACTTGTAAGATTATCAGCAAGCAACTGGCAAAGATGGATTATGATGTCTGTTGCTTTAAAAATTACCCCACTGACATGTAGTGTCTTGCCTTAATAGCTTACATAATCTCGAAGCCCATCTGGAAATTTCCATTGGTCAACATCATCTGTTCTTCTCAATTTTTCCTCCAACCTTTCTTGTTTCAGTGTAGTTTAGCACATTTTAGCACTTCTCATACTTTGAAATCACTTGTGCTTTGAGTAGTAGAACAAGAAGAGTTGCTTGAATAGAATAGAATTGAATATTGACTGTGAGATGTTATGCTTGTACAACTATATTGTACTATATAATTTAAGTAGTTTATTGTTTTATTTATGCCACTTGGCCTTCAGGTCAAATTTGTAACCCAGGACGTGAGCACTAATCCGGTCCAGATGTTAGCACTAAGGGTGCTACTTTAGGTCACCACATGAATATGATAGAGAAGATATTTTTTATTACAAGTCTTGTTTGGATGCTGGAGATTGTTTACATTCCTCTATAGTAGCTTGTTTCTAATTCCATCCATCGTGGAATAACTGGAACAATATCAGAATGTAATGCATTACAGGAATAAAACAATTGTATTAAAACAGATATACAGAAACTGTTATACGTAAATGTTTGTGAACTTTTCACATTATTCTTTCTGGCAGTGCCATCTACTGCTGAAGTGAAGAGGTTAGCTGAGGTTTTTACATGAAAAAAAGATTTCTCACAGAGAAAACAAGTTTCAGTCTGAGTTTCAGTCAGTGACTCACTAGTCCTTATTTTTGTCCTTATCAAGATGAAATAATCTACAGCCATGTAACATCCACAAGGATGTGATTAAACTGCTTGAGGTCTCCTGCATTCTTACCACCACTATTGTCTTTTGCTGACATTCAGCCTTAATAGAATTAGTAAAATATTTTGAATTGTGCTTTAAAAAACTTCAGTGCAATCGAAGACTCAAGCAAAGAAATGACTAACAGTCCTATATTGACTGACGCTATGTTTTGTCTTTGCCCAAGGTCTTTTTCTTCCATCGTTTAATTTCTGTGGCCTGGGGGGTAATAATGCTGTGTAATAATGCTGTGTTTCAGCTCCAACACTGAAAATGCCTGGCAGATTTACGAACAGCAAAGTACAACAGGGAAAAGTTTATGCTCAAGCTGAGAGGAAAATGAATACGTTTTGGAAGGCATCCTAATGTAATAGTATTTCCCTACAATGTGTGTTAAAGGGGGAAGGTATGCTTAAGAAAAGGTATGTTTAAAATGATACAAAGTGGTGGAAATGGGGAAAGAGAAGTTTGGGAAATAGATATTGGATTGCACTTCAGCTGAAACAATAGCACCATTCACCCACAGTAGGAGCACTCTCTTCATCTGGTCTCACAGTATGATAGCTAAACCAGTGACCTGCAGGAACAGCCAGCTGCTTTGCACAATATCACCCCTGTGATGAGCTGACATGTCTTTCTCTCTAATTCTCAGCCATGCTATCTCTCTCTTCTACAGAGCAGGCAACCAGGGAGGAGTTCACTGACAAGATTTAGTGGGCATCATGGATCATTCCTACCAAACCGCTAAATCCACACTTCAATAGAAAATTTCAGACATGTTTCAGTCTAGACTTTAATGGGTGTGGACTAATGAAATGGCATTGGCTGAGATTTCTCATTAGATTTACATATTTTTTCTCTCAGAGTGTTTTCCTTTGAGACTTTGTTTGAACAGTTTGAATGCATGATAAATGGTACCAGGTTGGGCAATGCAGATGTATTATGGGTGTCTTGTTTAAAGCAAGAACGTTGTTGGAATCTATTCCCATTAAACCATCCAAAGGGTGTTAGCTTTTCCAGGTTTTAAGAATAATATAATAAATTCTACACCATATCTTGCTGTATTAATGTGGACTGGTTTCTGTTTAAAAGATTATGGAGAGCTGATGTACTGTATTTTGTTCCCAGCAGAATTGTCAGGGTTGTTAGAGCTAGATGTGCTCTTAATTATCGATGGATTAAAAAATTTAATAAATAAAAAATAATAAAAAATGAGATAAATTTCAGATGGATCAATGCAATTAGGTTAATTATCTAAATTATAATTTGCTTCTTCTTTCATCAGACCTGCAGGCAAAAGGGAGAACTTCTCATGCTGGCAGTGAGATAATAAGAATTCAGCTTTGAATGCCAAGGCGAAGGCTAACGATTAATACAGCGGGAGGTTCACTCTAGTCACCAGTGGATAGATAAAAATTCAGACCCATGTGAGATCAATGGTGATTCGTATTCGCCTTCGTATTTCTTGAATTTATTATTCACTAATGGATCTGAGCTGTGGACGAGGGAAAGTATGGAAAATAATACTAAATTACATTCAGGAAAGTTGGGTTGTTAGAAGCAAAGTGGACAAATTTAACCTTAAACAAAGTTCACGTTTAGTTAAAGAAGAAAAATATACAAGTAGATCATATAATTATCTATTGTCTGTCTGTTTCATGGCAGTTTTCAATTACTTCATTAAGGCTTATTAATAAAGGTGAACTATTAAAAGCTTTTAAATAAATGTGAACATTAATGGATGCACTTTTAAGACAAAATACATGCAAGCACATTCATCTGCCAAGGGCAAGGCATCGTTCTGGATTGTATTAAAAAAGTGCAAAATTTTACTGAGGACCATGAAGCCAGGTAGACCACTTTCCCTAAATGAGTCACATTTACTTATCTGATCTCGTCCACCACAAAGGTTGATATTTTCTTAATACTGAAAACATATTTTTGTAATAATGAAATTTTTTTAATATTCAATCAGGAAATAATAAAGCCACAAATACTCACAAATTCCCATCCAAAAAGGTTAGTGAGTGGTTTCTCCTTGTTTGGTGCTTTTAGGCAGTACCTTAACTGCCTCTAGTCTATGGCATACTGTACGTGTTTTTATTAGCATTTCTCAATCACTTACATTGTGGCTAATTGCCTATAATCAAAACTAATGTTGCCTGATAAGAACCCATTCTATGTTTTTTTTTATCAGTCTAAAATCTTTTTTTATTTTTTTTTATTTGTTTGACCTTTTGAAATAGTTTAACCAAGCATATTTTGCTGGTCCTGCTAATAATTTCATGCTGGTGCCCTCTGCCAACAGTTTCTCTCCTGGGATATTTTCATAGCATTTTGCTCATTCTTTGTTATATTTGCTGCAGTAAAAGGCTTCCTTTGGGTATGGGAAAGGTAGCACAGAGGGTTATCTGTATTTTAACTTTAGCATTTATTTAATTGTCCCAGTATCTCCCTTATTTGTGCACATGTTCTGATATAGTTACTCATAACAAAACCTGTTACATGGTCACCAGCCATAAAAAATACCAGAAGACCATTTCTGACATGTGATGGTGCCTCACTGATGCACTGTCATTTGTCTGGTTTCCACACAACGTAATTTCTATTTGCTGTGCTGTGAAGAGGAATGGCACAAAATGAAATATATCCTTTGCATTTGCTCACTGTTTATGTCTGGTCTCTATAAATGCTAAACTGTTTTATGTGGTCTGACGAGTTTTAATTTATTTTTATGGGTTTATGGGTTTGTGGGTTTGTTTGATAAGGACATACTAAATGACAAAGATTACTGCTGAAGAACTCCACCAGTCCCTGTGGAGGAAGGCATGAGCATGAGTTATGGGAGTCATGGGTCATGGTTTATCCTATCTTGGAGTTAGTAGTACCAACTAGAGCTTGGTTTTTATCTAGTAGCTTAAATCCAAACACAGGGGATAGAAAATTATTTTCTTCTTCCTCTTCTTATTATTATTAATATTATTATTAGTAGTAGTATTATTGTTGTTGTTATCATCATGCAGAATGTTGATTACAGTACAACTGAGACTAATACAATGATATGCAAATCATCTAAATGTTCAAAACATCTAATAGTAATCTTTTCTTTTATTGTGAATCTGATCATCATGATCATTTAATCATTGCAAGTTTCTCAATTTATCTATAGCCATGCGGCCAATAACTGTGGGGAGAAACCATATAAATATAGCACATATTATTTCTTACATGATGAACTAGAAATATTCATTCATTCGTCCATTCATTCATTTCATTTTCAGTGACTGCTTTATCCTGGTCATGGTTACAGTGGTGAACTGGAAACAGCCTAATATTATGTACAGACATGTCAGAAAATGTGAAGCTTGGGCTGGAGCAAAAACACAACACAAGTGACTAAACCAGCAACAAAAAACTGTGTGGAGATATAGTAAATAGTTGTGGACACACAACATAATGTGACACTCTTTTAATTCACTACTTACTTAGATTTTGATTTACACTGTGCTAATGGAAAAACTGCCAAGTTAAAATTCCTGGTAAGTAAAATATTTGTTTATTCATTCATCCTTAGTAACCGCTTTATCCTGGCAGGCCTGCAGCGGACACGGAGCCTCAAGGAGCCTCAGGAGCAATAATCAAGCTCAGCTCAGGATTGAACCAGGGACCCTGCAGCTGTGAGGCAGCAACACTACCCTTTACACCATCATACCAACCATGTGAAGTATTTCATGGCCAATAAAATTCTTTCTTTTTCTGATTCTGACAAAGCACAAGTTATGAAACAATGTGTGCACACATTGTACTTGTTCATGTTTTCATTATGCTATTTTGAGTTTTAGAATGAATACATATGTGCCCATGTTTTGGTAGATTTTTTCTCTTTTTTTTAATAAAGAAAACATGCCCAAAGTTTAATGGATAAAATGATGAGGCAGCCACGCTTAACTGGGTGCAGCTTACTTTCAGTAGGCCTAGGTAGAGTTCTCAATTTTATTGTCAGAGTCAGTGTGTCATTCAGTCTTTGAGATAAGTGTTGTTTCCCAATGCCATCTCCTCTGTGCAGGCAAACAAAAACAAAAAGAACAACCCCCCCCAACATTTCCTCTATAAAGACAATTCATATTATTAATTAATTCATAATAACATTTCTATACATTTAATTTTGACCTAATTACACAATTTTTGCATGTGTTTATAGCCCATAATGTGCTTCAGACTGAAGTATTATGTTTATAATTAATTGTCAGAAAGTGGTTCCAGACTTAATCCTGCTCCTCACTCAAACTAGTATCATGAACACAAAAAAATTACTTCAAGGCTCAAAGTCAAAATCTCACATAACTATGGCATGCCTCTAGTAAACTCCACCCTGTTCATACTAATCCCATGTAACTATCTGAGTAACACTGAAGTCTGTATTTAAATTCGAATATTGATGTACACGATTTCAGCAATAAATCCTCACTACTCATGTGCAACTCAACTCTGGACACGGCCCCCATCCACCAAACTACAAGCCAGCAAGCTCTTTTAGAATTCAATAGAAACACTACTTAGTGTATAGCCAATACGATTAGCATATTTGGCAAATAACTATGTAAACCCAGTCAACTTACTCTCTTGGAAAAAAGGGTTCTATAAGGGTTCTTTAAAGGTTACTTGGTTCGTAGCCTCCTAAAAGGGAATTCTTCTGTTAGGGAAACTCTCTGTTGTAGGGTTCTTCATAGACTCTTTAAGGGTTCCTACAGAGGGACAACTGAAGAACGAAAAAAAGAGGGTTCTTCAAAGGCTCTTTAAGTGTTCACTGGATAATTAAGGATTCTTAGATTTGTAATAAATTTTTACTTGGAACTCTTTCAAACAGGGGTTAGTTGTAGGGTCTACATAGAATCTTTAAGGGTTTCACCAGAGGAACAACTAAAGAACCCTTAAGGGTTTGAAGAGTGTTTTGTGGATAGTCCACATTTCATTTAATGCCTACCTCTAAAAACCGAGGATAAATCAAGCAGTAGCACAACCGTCACAAAGTGCTGGTTCAGTGAGATGAATAAATTGAGTGAGTTACTTGAACAGTACAAGAAAATCAGGCAATAATGGAAACAAACCAATCCTCATCATAAATCTTTTTTAAATTAACAAAATATGCAAATCGAGATATTTTAAAGCCCTCCACACCCAGTAGAATATCACATTATAGGGTGAGTCATCTTTTCATTTATTTGCATGCTAGAAAAATAGGAATGCATGACCTGAACCAGCTAAAGTAAAAGAACTATTGTATTCCTGTGAGGACAAGTGATTATGGTACACTGAAACCAGTATCTTTAGAAGAGCAACAGACACATACGCTATAATCATTAGAGAAGGGAAGTAAAGACAGTGAGACAGACACGTCACATAGCACATCTCCCTGACGGGACTATGGGCGGATGATAAGCTAGAGTTAGCTCCTGCACACATACAGATGATTTGAAAGCCAGACAGTGAGAGAACACAGAAAAAAACAGACACTTGAAAGTAACTGTTCTGCACAATATGCAGTCACATTGGTATTTTAAAGCTTATTGTAGACAAATTGTTTTCTGTTTATCTTTGTGTGCAGGGTTTTGTGTCAGTTATATTTCTTCTTTAAAATCTCTTTTCCACATGGTGCACATGGGTAAACCTGTGAAACAAACTATTATATAAATGACAAATTCTGGGTTGGTGCCCACTTGGATGTTTTATTTTTTTATTACAATCCACTTTGTGCTACACAATTTCCACATTTTCACTTTGTGTTTATATACTGTTTATACTGTGTATAGCAGATCTGCAGTAAATCTAAGCAAAATCAAATGTTTAATCAAATCTAAAATGATACAAAATCCATATGTAGTTTTATCCTTGTTCTATTACTGAATGCATTATAGAGTCCAGAATAAACAATTAAATACAGTTTAGGAGAGCATATTTAGCCAAGCCAAGGCATATAAGAGAGCTTTAACATTAGACAGCCTTTGTTGTCATACTCCAACTCCAGCTGATTTTGGGAAAATCTGTCTTGAAAAGCAAATAGTTTCTGCTGTCTAATGGCTTTAAACAAATCCTAGTGGGATGTCTGCCTGAAATATGTGGTGGTCAAGCCTACTGTTACACAGTGTGTGAACAGCATTGTATCTCTGCTGGCTTCTTTACACTAAATGGATTCATTAAAAAGCATATTAGAAAATGTCTGCCTCCCAGAGATTTAAATAGGTTTTTTTTTATCCACTGCTGTGGTTAGTAAGAGAACAAGAGGAAAGGTCAAATCAAATGAATATTTAAATATCAAATACATTTTTGCCCTTATTTGACTTCTATTTTCTTTCGTGTTTACTGTAGTTTATTTTCCTATGAGCCTCTATTTTACTTTTGCAGCTCTACCTCTGTATTTCTCAGTGTTTCATGGTGATAATAGCTTCTGCACATACAATTGACAGTTATCCATCTTGCTAAGTATAAAAAAAAGTATAAAACTAGTTGCAAAAATAATAAGACACAAGCTCATTACACACCTATTCTATGGTCTGTTTAGAGTGACCAGAGAGCTCTGTTTGTGTGTTTTGATGACTACGCAAGTAAAAGTAGCATTACAGTTACAGCTTTACAAAATTAAAGCATTTATACATTTGTGAGCTTGAGTGTTTTTTAGATTGAGTGTAAATATACCTGTATTTGCATTCATTGTATGTATGAAGGTTCAGAATTTTCAGAACATGAAGGATGACAGCGTATGTAAAGAGGTTTGGGGTTCAAAGGAATAAATCTTTTCATTATTCCATAGTTAGTCCATTACTAGTCTATGTTTATAGTAGAGGTGGAACACAATTCCACTATCTGCATCTGTTTAGTGCTTCAAAAATCTATATCTGTATTTGGATTTAAACCCAAAGTGGACATACCCAAAAACGGGAAGGGTGGGTTGGTTGGTAGGTAGGTAGGTTGGTTGGTTGGTAGATTGGTTGGGTGGTTGGTTGGTTGGCTGGTAGATTGGTTGGTTGGTAGATTGGTTGGGTGGTTGTTTGGTTGGTAGATTGGTAGATTGGTTGGTTGGGTGGTTGTTTGGTTGGTAGATTGGTAGATTGGTTGGTTGGGTGGTTGGTTGGTTGGTAGATTGATAGATTGGTTGGTTGGTTGGTTGGTAGATTGGTTGGTTGGTAGATTGGTTGGTTGGTTGGTAGATTGGTAGATTGGTTGGTTGGTAGATTGGTTGGGTGGTTGGTTGGTAGATTGGTTGGGTGGTTGGTTGGTTAGTTGGTAGATTGGTTGGTTGGTTGGTTGGTTGGTTGGTAGATTGGTTAGTTGGGTGGTATATTGGTTGGTTGGTTGGTTGGGTGGTAGATTGGTTGGTTGGTTGGTTGGTTGGTAGATTGGTTGGGTGGTTGGTTGGTTGGTTGGTAGATTGGTTGGGTGGTTGGTTGGTAGATTGGTTGGTAGATTGGTTGGGTGGTTGGTTGCTTGGTAGATTGGTTGGGTGGTTGGTTGCTTGGTAGATTGGTTGGGTGGTTGGTTGATTGGTAGATTGGTTGGTTGGTAGATTGGTTGGGTGGTTGATTGGTAGATTGGTTGGTTGGTTGGTTGGTAGATTGGGTGGTTGGTTGGTTGGTTGGTTGGTAGATTGGTTGGGTGGTTGGTTGGTTGGTTGGTAGATTGGTTGGGTGGTTGGTAGATTGGTTGGTTGGTTGGTTCCTTCCTTCATTCACATTGTCCATTCATCTTGATCAATGTAATTGTATTCAGATACATCCCTCGTCTCTGTATGATTTCAAAATGCTTACATTAGTTACCTTCTTTACCTCAGCCAAAGAAACTGAAGTGAATCCTTTCCAAGTTACTGCACCTCTTTGCACCTGACAAACCATGATCGAGACTGCATCTATAAAAAAAAAATATATATATATATATATACCTTTTCCTGTATCATTCCACTTTATTACACATAACTTTATTTATGGACTTATGGACTTTAATGTTGTGAATTCTTTATATTGAGTTAATACTGATGTCTGGTGAAAATTTCATGTGACTAGACTCATTGGAAATATATTTACTGAAAAAAATGTTGACGCGTTCAATACTTATTTCCCCCGTAGCACGGTGTGTGTATATATACACTGTGCTTTCAAATCCTCAAATCTGATTGGTCAGAAGGTGTTGACTTAAAATTTTCTATAACAGCAGCTCTGACAGTAGTGCATCTGCAAATCACAGGTGTATATTAATAGCAATGCGCTCACTCTAATACGTTATCTTTGTATAGTCGTTCACAGAGACTTGTACGACGAACGATCCACAATAACGGCTTAAACATTTGAAATCGTTGATATGATGGACGTTTTCTGTAAGGAGACGTTTATTCGAGGAACCTGTAACTTGTTCGTCTTGTGTTTTTCTGGATGAAAGTTCACGCTTTGTGGTTTCTCTGTAACATGACCGGTTTTGGTTTTGTGAGTGTAATATTTATTGATTATATGAATTAATATTGGTGTTTGTGCATCCTCAGCTCTGGAGAGGGAGATGTCGGTGAGACAGAGCCGGGAGGAGCTGATCAAACGTGGAGTGCTGAAGGAGATCTTTGAGAAAGGTGAGCATGTTGATATGGTTCGTGTGTAACAGCAATGATGTTCCAGACTGAATGGCAAGACTTCATCATGCTACAGATTTTGGAAGCGTGTCCTTGCTGCTTTACGTGCTCTCTGTGTGTGTGTGTGTGTGTGTACTTATTTCGGTTTAAGACGACGTGAAGCCGAAAGTTGAACACGTTTTTACGTCTACAGTGTGGCGTGTTTCTGAGCGAAATGCACCTTCTCACAGCAGTAATGTAAAGCGGAACTTTAGCTCTATCCGGATAGGGTTAAATTTACATGCGGTCCTGGGATAATTTCCTCCAACCCCACCCCCCATTTAACTTTATTTCCATCTGGATCGCCATGTTCCATCTGGCTTCTCCATCCTCCTGTGAGTAAATTACAGGCAGAATTACCTACTGTTTGTGCCAAAATCAGTCCCAGATACAAATGTCTGTCCGTCTGTCCATCCATTTTCTATACCGCTTATCCTACAGGGTCGAGGGGAACCTGGAGCCTATCCCAGGGAGTACGGGGCACAAGGTGGGGTACACCCTGGACGGGGTGCCAATCCATCGCAGGGCACAATCACATATACATACACACACATTCATACACTACGGACACTTTGGACATTTAGAATCTAGCTGCGAGGCTGTTGACCAGGGCAAAGAAATGTGATCACGTCACCCCAATTTTAGCCTCGCTCCATCGGCTCCCGGTCCAGTTTAGGATCCGGTTTAAGATTCTGTTGTTTTGTCTTTTAAAACTCTTAACGATCAAGCTCCTTCTTCTCTCAAAGATCTTCTTACACCACGTTCATCTAGCAGATCTTCAAGATCTTCTGATGGGTTTCTTTTGTGCGTTCCTCGATCCAGTTTAAAAACTAAAGGGGATGGAGCTTTTTCAGTCGCCGCCCCTCGTTTATGGAATCGGTTGCCACCGGACATCCGCCTCGCACCGAGAGCGTATCTCTTCTCCCAGGCGTTTTAATCAAATTTTTACTATTGTCTATTTTTATTTGGTTTTATTCTGTTTTTCTCTGTTCAGCACTCTGGTCAGCTTTGCTGTGTTAAACGTGTTATTTAAATAAAATGTACTTACTTCCTTCCTTACGTGCCAATGCATGTCTTTAGACTGCTGCTACTTGTTGTATTTAGTCTCGTAGCGCACGTATCAGTGCCCCTCTCCCAGATTTTAAACACTTCCTGAGTTGCAGAATGAAAAATGGATGCTTCTCGTGTACTTTGTGATTTTGCTTCATCCCAAACAGAAACAAGTAGAAGCCAGAGTCTCTTCTCGGTCCCAGCTCCTCTTCGACGTCATGTTGTTTTGATCGTTAAACCGAAACATGGGGTCAGATCAGAGGTCATTTATTGGCGTGGAAAAAGTCTGTGGAGCGTCTGCCGTTCAAGTCCCCGTGTTATTCGTTACCATAGAAACGAGCAGCAGAGCTTGACACTTTGCGCTCGTTCGTACTACTTTATGTAAAGATTCACTTGTGTCTGATTCAGAGTCTGATATTTGCCGATGTGACGGTTAACAGATTGTGGGGATTTATTTATTTATTTTCCGCCTCCTTTTCATTTCATTTTTACATTTCGTTCAGCAGTGTGTGGAACATTTGCGAATCAGATTGGCTGCTTGTCTTTTAGTCGTCTAAGAGCTTTAACGTGTGTAAGCTGATTACTGTGTGTGTGTGTGTGTGTGTGTGTGTTCAAGGCGACGGTAAACAATACAGATTATAACACACACACACATTGTGCAGAGCTAGTTTGTGAGAATATATTCTGCTTTGAGTGCTGGTGTTGGCATCAAGTAGCCTTGTGTGGAGTCATGAGTCATAAAGTGAGGTTTTAGTCTCAATCTGCTCAAGAGATCAGCGTTCGCTTGAGTTCCAGCACTGCGGAACATGGATTAGTGTCGTTACAGAAGGGGCTTATGGGTAACTACATGTATTTACATGCATCTTTTATCTTCAAATATATCAGCCGTAATAATTAGTTCAGATGTCAGGTCATACTTTATAATAACCCCAGTACTGAAAGACTGAAAAAATAGTGTGAGTGATTAGAGAGCAGTTCCGTAACCCCTGTGTGTGTGTGTGTGTGTGTGTGTCTGTCTCTCTCTCTCTCTCTCTCTCTCTTGTTCTTTCTTTCTCTTTTTCTCTCCGCCTCACTCCTTTCTTGCACCTTACTTCTCTCTCTCTCCCTCTTTCTTTCTCACACTTTGTCCCCCCTATCTGTCTGTTTTTCTCTCCCTCACACACACACACACACACACACACACACACACACAGACTCGAGGATGGCTGTAGTGAAGCAGGAGGTGAGGCTGGAGAACGGCCTGTGTGCGACACCCAATCCTTTAGAGAGCAGCCGAGCCACGGAGCTGCTTCTGCAGGGACTGACAGACGGCCATGGGGCGGGTGAGTGGGAGGAGCTAAGGCAGGAAAATTTAAATAAGGCCTTGGGGGAAAAAAATTACAAACAAAAGAGAGAAAGCAGACTGAAATAAAGTTAACTGTTAGAATGTGCTAGAATCTTCTCAGTGCCTTGATTCACTCTCCAGTATTCCTGATTTCTTTGCTGTAGTATCCCATCCACCTCAAGCTCGATGTCTTGTGTGTGCGGAGATGCTTTTCTGCTCGCCGCAGTTGTAAAGAGTGATTTATAACGTATACGAGTTACTATATCTTTCCTGGCAGCTTGAACTAATCTGGCCGTTATCTTCTGATCTCTCGTATCAGAAAGGCATCTCCACCCACAGAACTGTCGCTCGCTCGCTCCATGTTTTTTTGTTTTTCGCACCATTCTGTATAAACTCCACACCAGAGCTGCCCAAACTACGGCCCGCGGGCCAACTGCGGCCCGTGGTCCATTTTTTTAATTGGCCCGCAGCAAATTCTAAAAATATAACGGAATATGGGCCACACATGAAACTTGCACTTGACTGTATTGTACTTCTCAGTTTTAACACTAGGTGGAGCTACTGTC
>JANDJT010000206.1:12116203-12139884 GCA_024331685.1 Stegophilus panzeri | reverse complement strand
GTTGGTTAGGTGTTCATGGAAGAGGTGGGTCTTTAGCTGTTTCTTGAAGATGGTGACAGATTCTGCGGTCCGGATTGAGGTTGGAAGTTCAATCCACCACTGAGGAACACTGAGGAACATTATTTCATATTACAATTCAAGCTGGAATGGTTCAGACTAAATATATTAAATATGAACAGTTATAAACCATTGCCACACTATCCATGTACGTTTAGCATTAAGAGGGAAAAAACTTTTTTCCTGGTGGGGGTTGTGGTGCATCCAGAGTCTATCCTGGAAACACTGGACATGAAGTGGGAATACACCCTGGATTGGATGCCAATCCATTACAGGCCACTGTCCATACACACATTCATACCTAGTGGCAATGTAGAGTAGCAAGTACACCTACAGTACTAGCATGTTTTTGAGAGGTTGGAGGAAAACCGAGAATAACCCAAAGGAAACCAGTGTAGACACATGCAAAACTCCACACAGACAGTAACCTGAGCTCAGGTTTGAACCAGGGACCCTGGAGCTGTGAGGCTCTCTGTAGTGAACATACAGTATGAAACAAAATACTTTGTTTATCCAACTGTAGGTTGAGGCATGAACATTTTTTAATGACATATATTGTATATTTGAGGTTATCATATCTCTAAATAAGAGTGCAGAAAGATTTCTGCAGGTTCTGTAAGTAAGTCGAGTCTTTCTGCTTTATGGCATATGCTCTAGAAACAGAAACATCAGCGACCACAGCCGTTAGAAGTTTTATACACATGTTCATGCGAAGGGCAGGAAGATTCCAGCAAGCAAAAATATTTTGTCTCAACCCCAGAAACAAACCCAACCATGCATACATTATGTATAGTCTTCTTTGATGAGTAGAAGCTTTGTGAAATTTGTAAGTTTGCAGTGAACTTCTTTCATAATGTATACATCTCTAACTTCTAAACCTAAATTCTTACAGAGCACCAGCGTCTGCATAATACTCACAGTTTGGTTGTTCATCTAGATGGAATTTGTGCTGTAACAAAGAAGAAGATGTAAACAATTGCAAAAATTACATTCATGTAATAAATATTTGTGACTTTTGTCTTCTGTTTGTCCACAAAGAGTGTTTGTGGACAAATTCAATTTGCTGAACACAGTCTCTGGCTATATATCAAATCAGTGTATTGACTCAGTCACCTTGTGTTTGAAATCTCAGCGAACAATTTGACTCGTATAGATAATGACATTTGTTATGTACAGATTGTATCCTCTATTGTAGCGCTATTGAAATATATCACAATACAATACTGCTTTTCATTTTATTCAAATAGAAGATCTGAAAAATTTGACATTTCTGTTAAAATGTAGCTGAGCAAGTTGATGGAATTGAATTTGCCTATTTAAGAAAGACTCCCATACCTAATTTGGGGAGTTTATATTGTTTTGTGCAAAAGCTGTGACTGTTCGTCTTTCAACCTCATGTGATGTTAATTTTGCACAGGTTTGTGATTTGGGACAACAGGTTCCTTACTAAAAATGATTTGGAGAGATGTTTGAATGAGTTATATAAAATATACTCTAGACCCACAGCACAGGCACAATCCAACGGTAAAACTGTAGCTCTAGTACTATTCTGTGTAAATGAGGCCCTTGACTTGAGGCTGCTTTTCTATTTCCTGTCAGAGGATTTGGGTTGGCTGTAGTGTGCCTGATTGGAGGATGGAGCTTTTTGTGCATTGTGTTTAATCTACCACTCACTGCCCCAAAACATTTTCCTCAAATTCAGCTTCAGTGCTGTTATTCAGTGTTGTGTTGGTATTGGTATTGTTTTAGTCCTATGTAGACATGTCGTTCTTTCTCATGTTTTGAGACTTCCAACATCTGGAAATTTTGATCTCTCAGCCATGTGCACTGCAATGGCTTTATTGTTTTGGGCTCTTTATTAACTCAGTATGTTTCTGCTGACATTCTCTAATATTTCTCTGATGGTCTCATCACTGTAAATTCATGCTAAATGTGTATTCAAAATTTAAAGTGGTTAAAATTACAGAGACAAGCATGGTTAGTGGTTGTAGCTTTTCTTACCACTTGCGTCATTTCAAATCTCATGAACTTACTCTAATTTACTTTACTCTAATTAACTCTAAAATAAATTCCATGGACCCCTCAGTACAGATTTCATTTATTAGGTTCATATATACAGTATATACCATAATATTCAGGATATTTATTGGATCCATAAAATGTTTTATTCCTGACAGACCAAGTTGATATTATTTATAGACCTACTTCTTTTTTTATTTATTGAGGTTTGGATTAAATCCATACAATTCAAGTGAGCAGTCAAACAGGCTAATAACTCCAAGATCATTCAAGAAGATTCAAGAAATTATTGTCATTTGCTGCACAGTAAAACAGGTAGTTACACTGTGCAATCACATTCTTACTCTGCAAAAGAAAAGGACCCACCAAAAAAAAAAGACCAGAACACAAACACCCAGTGTACACTACATGGACCCTTGGGGCATTATGCACCTAAAACATAGACTAACAGTTCTAGTAAGCTAAAGATAAAGTTTTTTTTTAAAATTATTATTATTATTATTATTGATAAAAAGAATTATTTACATGCACCGTAGAGGGAAAAGGCTCAGCTGGCTAAATTGTGACATTTTTGCTTGAAGTACCTATAATGCAGGTTAAAACCTTTTTTTTAAAATACTGATTTATCACTATCTGTGACACAGATGAACCGAAAAGTGCAAAATGGCAAGTAAAGTAATATGAAACATTAAAAGTGTTCAAGCAAAGACTTAAATCTTTGTATAGGCGTTTTATTAACTGGCAAGCTATGAGAGATGGGACCAAGAGGTGGGTGTGTGTGCTTTATTAAAAACAGGTGACAAAAAAAGTTACACAAAAAACACACCCACCCCCGGGTGAAATTATTCAGCACAAGCATACAAAAAATGTAGAACTAATGTATGACAGGTTTTTTTCATCTTGTGTGTGAAAGAGATACATGCATTATATTCAGTCTGGAAAAATAGAAGAAAAAAAACCAAAGAGAACAAATTTGTAATTGAACTATATATAATTACTGTCTTATCATTCTGTAATAGAATTACATTGTTGTGTTGGCCTAAAAGTAAATTAATAATTTACAAACAAAAACTATATGCAGAACAATAATGGTATTGGTCTGCTTTTGTTTTTTCAATAAAGCTCTGTTTCTATTAGTTGCACTATGAATAAAAAGTAACCCAATTCTGTCTTATTTCTGTAAGCCAGTGTTGCTTCAATGTATAACAGAACACATTGTTGGCTTAATTTGATCACAAGTTGTTCTGTGTTTCAGCAGAACTGAACAGAACAGAACTGACGCTATTCATGATTATTTAGGACCAAGATTGAGCATTTGAATGCATTTTAATTTGAAAAATCATTGGAACATTTTTACGTTTTTAGAATACATAGTTTAGTGGTTAGCATGTCTGTTTCTCACCTCCGGGGTTGGGGGTTCGAATCCTGTCTCCTCCCTGTGTGCATGGTACTCTGGTTTCCTACCCCAGTCCAACGACGTGCACTGTAGGTGGATTTGCATTTCCAAATTGTCTGTAGTGTGTGAATGGGTGTGTGAGAGTGTGTGTGTGATTGTGCCCTGTGATGGGTTGGCACCCAGTCCAGGGTGTCCCCTGCTTTGTGCCCCGAATTGCCTCTGATAGGCTCCAGGTTCCCCTGACCCTGTGTAGGAAAAGCAGTATGGACAATGGACGGAATGATGGATTCATCTTCAGTGAGCTCTTTGATCAGGGTCACCGTGGATCCGGAGCCTATCCTAGTAACACTGGAAGCAAGATGGGAGAATTCACCATGGAATTCAGGCCAGACCATGCATGGACACACCTTCACACACTGATTCATACCTAGGGGCAAGCTGCAGGTTTTTGGGCAGAGGAACCCAGAGGAAACCCATAAGAAAATTACAGACAGTAACTCAAGCTCAGGATCGAGCTTGGAGCTGTGAAGCATCAACACTCCCCACTGTACCACTGTTCCACCCATGCATTTAATGGATTGTAATAAATTTATTATTTAATAATGCAGTTAATTTTAAACACCAAACCAAATGCAACAATTTCTTTCTTTCTTTCTTTATTTGAAATGTATTTAATTGATGCAATTTATTTTGCATTACATTAAGTAGGGTATAATAAATACAAGGTACACTGCACACTGTGTAATTTTACTTATGGAACAGCTAAACTATGCATACTACAATACAAGTAAAATGATTAAATACTTAAAACATATTGCAACACTTGCAAAATATCACCCAAACACCACACTGATTAGATAAACCAATGGAAAATACACAAGAAAATACATCAACTAATACTAAAGGAAATACATTTCTTTCAGTACAGTGTGTTGGTGATGGGACTTGGTGAAGTCATTTAGATGTTCACCGCTGATGAGGGACTTCTTAATGTTGGATGTGACTCAATAACTGTGGCATCATGAGGCTAACATGACAGCGGGGTCTAGACATGTGAATCGGAGAGAAACTACCAGGGTAAACATATTAGGATTGTGTTGTTGGTGATAGATTCAAAGAAGCCATTTGCCAGAGCTGTTTTAGGTACTAGTGTAAGATCACCGTATTCATTTCTGTGGCTAAAGTAGCAATGTGTAATATACTTTATCCTGAGAACTATCTAAACATTTCTTTTACATCTTGCAGAAGTGCAGTGATCTTGATTTATTTGCCTACGCAAGCCAGTTAGCTGAGGTGTAGGTTATGTTACAGTACAATGCTTTCCCACACCAACCTCTCACTTGGTGTTTTGACATCAGGACTGTCAATGCACACACAACTGACACAGCGCTATCGAATGAACATTCTGACATTAAATCCACAATTCAGTGTTTTTCTTTATCAAGAATACATACTGGCGAATTTTATTCAGCCTGTATTGGAATTTAGAGAACAAATGAATAAGACGGTGAACTAAAAAGTATGTGCAGAAAAAAAGAATGCATGAATGATGAAATTATGTAATGTCATATTTTCATGTGAAAAATAGCTTTTATTAATTTTGTACATGGGACTGAAACTAGACAATTGGGTAAAACAGTAATACAAAAACAAATAGATAAGAGAAATAGTTTCCATGCATAAAATATACAATACAAAAAGGCACAAATGGCTCCATTCATCTTACATATAGATGAATATTTTGTACATGATTAATTGCAACATGATGCAGGAACCCAAACAAAACCATGTTTTTTATAGATCCCTTAAAGAATGAAAGAAATTAGACTTAAAGAAAGCATTGGATACATTCAGTTTATTGAAAAAGCCTGTTTTTGTTATGGTAAATGGTCTGCACTTATATAGCACTTTTATCCAAAGCACCACTGTGTCTCATTCACACACACTCACACACACACACCAATAGTAGCAGAGCTGCCATGCAAGGCACTAACTTGCCATTGGGAGCAACTCGGGGTTCAGTGTCTTGCCCAAGGACACTTTGACAGTTGGAGTCACATGGACCGGGACTCGAACCACCAACCCTACGATTAGTGGACAACCCGCTCTACCACCTGAGCCACAGCCGCCCATGGTTATGGTCTAATAGCTGAGGAATGTGTTATAAAATACTGCCGCCTCAAAATCTTTGATTTATTATTTATATTTGAAGGATGTGGAGAGATAATACAGATTAACTTCACCTTGGCTGTGCTGAGCTATGACTGGCAGGTTGCCTTTGAATTCCTTAGCACCACCACCATCCTCTGTGATGTGCCAACCCTTGGCTGATAAAAGAAGAGCCTGAGAAAATTTTTGCATCGCCCTTTTCTATCCTGTGACATAGCTTGATCAAGATGCTAATATGTGTATAAGATACTAATCGAGATACCACTGTGCGCACATTTTAATACAAACACCTATTTTCTTCTTCTTCTTCTTCCTTATAGTAGACTTCAGTAGGCTTTTTTATTTATTTCCTTTATACACTGCAAATATGTAACTTACATGACGTATCATTTTCCCCCAGTGCTGTAATTTGGGAAATGATGTGGAGTGCTCTGAATCACCTCCAGGTTTGCTGGAGATAACGGTTTTCATCTGTTGGAAGATTTTCAAATACATTACAGATTGAGTCAGGTACATGGTAATATTCCTGTGTAGATAGTAAAAGAACAAGGTCCTATAGTATTTCAATCCTCGTAACTGCTATGAGCGTTGTGTAACATCTGAAAACCACCTTGTGTACATGTGCACACATGCTGGGGATTTTACAGCATGTGAGATATTTACCCTAAGTACAACCATCATACAGTAATCATTCCCTTTCTCCTTCTCACAAAACTCAAAACAAGCTGTACATATGCGTGGTTGTGGCTTGAGTAGGTTCTGCAATTTCATGGCAATTTTTTCCCCTGAACACCTATTCATATCAAATAATGTCTTTAATGTCAGCTTTTTTTTTGATGGAGACTTTCTTATTTAGTTCCAGCCCATTAGAGAAGGCTGATAATAAAGAAGCAGTAAATGGATGAAGTGGGAGTGAGAAGGTAAACAGATAAGAACCAGATGTGAAGAGGTGACTCATGCACAGCCTATATTTGGTTTAGGTATGTGATTCAGCTCTGGGGAACCTGTCTTGTATGCGAGGGTCACCCTTTGGGCCTACTAGTAAAGAAGCCCGAGTTAGGAGACTGCAGGTTATGGAATCATGATACACATAATACACCTACATGGCATCTGCCTGCGTCACACTACTTTTAGGTGGGTTGTTGATGGGGTTAGGGGTTGGTTCGGGTCCCACCGTTAGACTCCTGGTAAGCGGTTGAGTGTCCCTCATCCAGAGGTAATTCTAGGGACTTTGTGGGTCTCAGGCAGAAAAATGCAAGGGGCTCTCCCAGCATTTTTTTCTCTTTATTGCCATTATGTTACCCAGATTCCTTTATACAGAATCAGGATAACTGTTTGAAAGTGTCAGAGTTATATTATGTGTATGTTCAATCACGCTTCCCAATTAGATAAACCATTGTTATAATCACAATATTTATTGTTTAACCTTTTGATCTTTTGTTCCAAAAATGCACAAAAATACTCTGCTCTCATGGATATCATTCAATTGCAAACACAATACAGGTTTATATAAAAAAAAACCCCAAAAAAACAACTTTGTCAAATATAGGTGTGCAACAATTATTGGCACCCCTATGAATTCATATGATAAAAATATATTTGAAGTATATTCACATAGATATTTTATATTTCTTTTAGTACACCTGGGTGACTAAGAATTCTGTATGGAGGAATGGTCTCAGATCCCTTGCCATGTATTCTCCAACCTCATCAGGCATTAGAGGAGAAGACTCAGAGCTGTTATCTTGGCAAAGGGAGGTAGCACAAAGTATTGACTAAAAGGGTGCCAATAATTGTTGCACACCTATATTTAACAAAGATATCTATTTTTTGATAAATCTGTGTTTTGTTTGCAATTGAGAGCAAAGTATTTTTGTGATTTTTAAAAAAAACAAAAGATCAAAAGGTTAAACCAATAAAGACAATTTTTCACAGCCTTCTTTGCTCTTATTTCCAAGTGTGCCAATATTAGTGGAAGTCACTTTAGTTCTAGACCATTAGAGAGTGTTGACAATGGAGGCACACTAATAGATGCACTGAGAGTGAGAAGGCCAACAAATATAAGAACCAGATGTGAACAGGTGACTCAAGTCTCCAAACACACCATATATCAGGTTTATTCTCTATCTTGGGAAAAAGTACGGAAGAAGAGGATTAAGCACATATGTATATGAACTGTCTTTGTGTTTTAAGTGATTATGTGATTAGTCTTATTGGCGTTAATAATCTGCCTCTTCTCATACTTTTCGGTCTGTTGTTTTGTCTGTGTGATTTCATCTAATCTATCTTTCTAACTACACACCCGAGACACTGAACCTCACCGATAACTCTCTGTAATGTAAGAATCACTGAGCTAGAAGTAAAAATATAATTTACATTTTTAACACTTTACCTTCCATCTTCAAACATAGTATTATTACATTACAGATATGACGGGAAAACAAGCGTGTTTGTTCTAAAAAAATGTATTGAATAAGGAGAGAGTCACTATTTCACTTGTGTGAATAGTTTTCTAATCTACTGACAGATTGTAAATGTTATGGGGTTCAGCGCATAGTGTGCGCACAGGCGCAGTTTAGGGCCTGTTCGTCCCTAAACGGATGACATGTCCTTAAGGGTTAGGTCAGTTGTGGGGCGGAAGAGAAAGTGCACGCTGTCCACCAAACAGTTCAAAACAAAAAACACCAAGAAGCCACCGAGTGGATTACGGGATTAGTGCATGTGAGGGTATTGGTGCTTGTGTGATACAATGAGTAATCAGAAATGTGGGAGTTTGAGAACATTAAGCATCAACACAACGAGTAATGCGGTGAGGCAGGAAATGACAACCCAAAATGGCCTTCTCTCTGGTCGAACTGAAAAGCACCAAATGATAATGGAACAAATCGTTCTTTATCTCAAATCAGGTTTTCTCTTTCTAGCGTCCTCATTAGTTTTACGTTCCTTTACTTTCTTTTCCTTAATCTGTTTTCTCTTTAATTCTGAGTTCCTTCTCTTTCTTTTCCTTATTTAATTGTCTGTCTGGGATCAGAGTAGCATCGATCTGCTCTGCACTCTAAAAAGTAATTCAGGGGACCTATTACCACAACTTAATTAAATGTGTGGTTGCAAGATAAAAATTCTAATTTATTGATTTAATTAAATATTTTAAATTGTAAACATTATTTTGATGAATTGTGTTGACATAATAATGTTGATAATTACATCAACTTAATATTGTGTGTAATTTAAACTGAAATTTCTGCATTAATTGATTTAAAATAAAATTTAAGTTGTAGTAACTTAATGAAATTGGCTTGATAACTTCAAGTCACTAATTTCAAGTCCCCTCCCCTACCCATTTAACATGCCTGGACAAATTCAGACAGTTAAGACTGTGTTAGAGGACCTGTAGACTGAGCAAATACTATACAAAGGACATTTAAAGGTGAGTATCGTTTCATTTACAAATTAATTCTACTAAAGCAATGAATTTGGGCATATTCTAAATTGTGATATGACCAATAGTGGACTCGTGTATAGGTTAGGCTACACCTGCTAATACAGTTGATGGATTATGTTGTACTACTACATGTAGCTAATGCTAGTCATATTTAGCAGTGTAATTTGAATATCTACCCTTTAGTTTACCATAGCAGTGGATAAGAATGATAAAGATTCATTTGACAAATCTGCTCATCTAGAGAGGGCTTTTCATTTGTGCTACAAGAAGGAAAAGTATGATTAAATTTCTGCTTATTCGTGTACCCGTCAACTACGTTGTGTGATCTAATTTCATGTATTGATGCATTTTAAAAAATCTTTTTCATTCACGTATATAGTTTTCTACTTCCACTGTAGTCAGTTTGCTCTTTGACCAAAATTAGCAGCCTTAGGACTGTGGATAGTTCTATGAGAGGGATAAAAGTAGTAGAGGCAGAGTGTTTCTTTTTTGTCTATATTGCTCATTTCATTCAGTGCTTTTATGTCTGTAAAACCTGCAGAGATGTTAGGTATAATATTTGTATTATAAATGATACTGGATTTTAGTTGCTATTGTTATACAACTTAAAGTTAGTAATTTTTCCTGGTTTAAAAGGCTGCATTCTACTGGGGAAAATCTAGTTGGAACAACTTAATTTTTATGAGTGATCAACTTAAAAACTTGTGTTTATTATAGAAATTATTAATTAAGTGTTCACTGAAAATACATTTGATTGTAGAGGAAAAGGTAATTTCTCTAATTCAATGTAGTTTGTTGGTTGAACTTAATTTTATTAGAAGTTGTCATAACTCAAAATGATTGATGCAAACTGTTGTGTGAATTTATTTTTGAGCCTAAACATTTGTTTTTAGAGTGTGTTACACTGCACAGCTCTATGTCTGCAGACAGACTGAGGCATTCAGAGGGTTTATAAAGAGGTGCGGCCAGGTGCAGTGCATTTCGGCTGATTACCTTCACGAGTGCGTTGCATAGCAACTAGTGCCAGGTCAGTTTATATGGCTTTGGATTTGCAGATGGCAAATCCGTGGTGTTACAGCAAGATTGTTTTCAAACTGTATGGGAGCTTAAAAGCCTTGGGCAAAGCTTGCTAAATACAAAATGTTGATAAGCAGCAAAAATACAATAGTATGAATAGTTACTGGAGTTTGATTTAAAGCCATTTTATTCATTTACATTGTTTCAAGCAGCACTAGCTAACTTACTGCTATTTCATTAAAATTAAAGCATTTCTCTCCAGAGTGGCACAACAGAAAAGCATTCACCCTATCGTCTGGAGATCGCAAGCTTGAATCTTGATGATGCCACAAATCCGTGGTCTGGAGTCAAATCTCTCTCAACCTCAAGCACAATGACACTAGTCAATAATGGATGTCTGTGAACTAATGCATGCGGAAGGGCAATAATGTGACGCAGCATGAGCAACAGTTCGAAAAGGTGTGGTTGGCTGGCTTCATGTGTCTGAGTTCAGGGTGTGAGCCTGCCTTGCACCAAATGTTCCTGGAGTTTCCCTGGCATAATTATACATTCATATTATGAAACATTATGAAGGCCTGTGAAATACATACTGTATTTATCAAAATGAAGTAAGTCTATGTTGTTTGATCATGATTTATATAGATAGATAGATAGATAGATAGTAGATAGATAGATAGATAGATAGATAATAGATAATAATTAAAAACATTGATGTATTATTTATTTGAAACTTTTGCAGCAGCAAATAAGGCAAAAGTTGAGATGCTGCATAGTTCCATGTTTGATAGAAACAAAACACAGTATGTCCCCACAAAAACCACAAACCAACTAACAAGCATGGTGGTAACTAATATTTTGTGCATGTTTAGCAGCAACATGAGCTTTCCACCTTGCACTCATCAAGTCTAGCATAAACCCCTCTTTATACAGTATCTACGCAATCTAGAGACAAATCTAAGTCATATGACCGACAGATGAATCTTGGCCAAAACTGAGTCAGTAGGACAATGATCCCAAGTTCACCAGTAAAAGTTGAATGGCTAAACAAAAGAAGGTCAAGGTTGTGGAATAACCAAGATGCTGTGGAAGGATCTTAAGAGAGATGTGCATAAGTAAATGCTAATAAAAAAAAATAAAAAACAGCCTTACAGAAATCCAGAGCCAGAGACTACAGTGACAAGGAAAAACTCCCTGACATAACATGAGGGAAAACCTTGAGAGGACTTATCATTTGGGTGATACTGGGTACCTGTCTTTTTTTTTTTTTTTTAAATTGGTTACAGTCAATTAAAACATATTCTAATATCTGTATATCTGAATATCTGTATAAGAAATGAAATTCCAGAAACTATTTTGCAATAGGTGAATTAATGTTTTATAAAAGATCACTGACAATATTATTTTCAATCTGGCACAGTTTAATTTCATTGTGAAAGAAAGTGTTGCAAAATATTAGTGTGTATCAGTCTCTTAATATTTGGCTATAAATGTACAGTGTTAAAAAAACAGGAATCTCATAATGTAAATTTAATTCTACACTAACTCTGGCCTTTTATTTGCAGAATGAGATTATATTGCTTTGTGATCTTACTGCATGAGGATTGTTGAGGAAAAAGGCTAACAACAGTAAACAGTTTCGAGTGCTTGGACTGCCCTTCTCCATCCATAATACCCTTCTATTCTAACACACTCATTGTGAAATTCCCCACATGCCATGTGCAGACACACAAATATGTTATAATGCAGTTGGTACAATGTGCTTTGTGTTGACTGAAATGATGGTCTAAGTGTTGAGTTTGATGGTCAAGGATCGGCCATGGCTGAAATAACGCCCATTCCACTTGCTCTGTCATTTTCTCCATTGTTGATCTTTTTGTTGGTTTATTAAAGTATCTTTCTTTGCCTTTTTTGCGAACAAACAAACAAACAAACAAATATAAATTGATGCCAGTGTTGTCACAGGGATACCTTCAGTGCCACAAAGACTAGTCCTTATTGTTACTAATTTGCATGCTTCAATTAGCCTTAAAATATACTTATAAATATAACAGGAAGCAACCTATTGAAGAAAAAGTATTTCAGAAATTTGACCTTGCTGTGATCTTTACCCTGTTTGGATCAATTCCAGAATTTACTCTGCTGGTCAAATGATAAAACCGTATAAATCCTACAAACATTCAACCACTGATTCTTGAGATAATGCACCAAAAAATGAGGGATGAATGACGAATGGAACCATACATGGACACACGGACACCCAGACAACCCAAAAACATAATTGCTTCACCACCACCTAGTGGTGTTGGCATTAAAAAAGTATCCTATGCTTTGGTAATCATTTTGTTACATAAAGGGCACAAGCTGAGAATATATGGCAAAAACATAACAGAAAGCCTAAACAAGGCTTTTGGTCTCTGACATCTAATGCACCAATGCACCAAACACACTGTATGTAGAAAGACTTCATAGCTACTGGAGTTTTACTTGTTTGCTTATTTATTTTAAAATACTAATATCAAAGTCTTCATGCTCATCCTTTGGCTGTTCTAAAGAACTTGAGTGAGTTTGGTGGCCCTGGTGATGCTGCACTCAGTCATCATGTCCTTTTGTTCCAGACAGATAGGACAGTCAGCACTAGTGGAGGCCATGTAATTTGTAGCCTAAATAGTGCATATATGGTATAACACTTTATTGAGACTGAGAATCACTCAGTCTTAATACAGCTTCATATTGAGGAATAGAATCACTATTAATCTTGTTCTTTTGACTACTTTGGATGAAAATCACTCTTGTACTGATACTGTTCTTTTATTGAGGATAAGAATCACTTGACATTCTGATACTGCTCTCTATTGAGGAGGAGAATTAATCATAATGTAGATACTGTACTTCTTTAATAAGAATTGCTCGGAGACTTAATGTATTCTGTTGAAGGATGAAAATCACTTGAACACACCACAGAGCACATAGTTTGCAATGAAGTAACATTCAATCTGTATAATTTGGAGAGGGCAGACAATGAACTCCTTAACACTGTTTCACAAATTTCAGCAAGTGACACTTCTCTTGGTGCTGCTCAGGAAGTAGCCGTAGATAAAATGGCATGTAATGACATTTAATTGAAAAAGACACCTCTTAAATTGTGTTCAATTATGCTTGCACAGTCACTTCATTACCCAATGGGATAACCTGTCTTTAGAGAATGGCATCCCTTTATGGTGCTCCTCAAATCACACAAACAGTTGGTCAGAGACCCACCAGCTGATAGACATTTTCACCTACAAGCGCAGTTATGTTGAAAGGTTTATTTATACAGTATGCTGCTGAACCAACACCTTTGTTATGAATTTAAAGAGGTTCACACACTGCTGAGTATCAGTTCCAGATACCACTGTGTGATCAAGCTTTTGTATGAGGGACGGAAACTTTCCACACCTTTAAGTAGTGTTTTCACAAGTTTATAGTCTCTCAATGAAAAAAATACTATCTCTCTCTTGTGTGATGTGAAAAAAAAGATGTTTCTAGTTGACTGTACAAACTCTAAAATGTTGGTAATGGTGCAAGATAAGGAGGGTTTTTTTTTTTGTTGGAAAAAAATAAACAAAACAAAACCTTTCCATATGCCTGCTGATAAAGATGGAGCACTCTGTGCAAACATCCTAGTATATACTCCCATGGGTTATACCCAGAACTTCAGGGCATGCAGCATGGCTTGTGGAAAGTTTCATAACTTTGTCCTACTAATCAGACAATCCATCTCTCTACCAGATGCAGCCACTGATAGAACATCAGGGCCTCTTTCTGTATGTGAGAAGCTGTACCAGTCTCCCTCAAGCACTGGACTTCAAGATACTGTTGCGTTTTTGGTAACAACTCGTTTATTTGGCCCTTGCTAGCTGCCAGCTCCTCTAATCTGCTTTCTAACACAGTTGAGGCATTCTCTCCTGTTTTATGAAACTGCTCAGCAGAGTCTTCTGTCCACTTTTGTTCCTGCAATGTGGGACTCTGTATAAAATGATTTCTACACTCCTTGCTGCATTGGTGAAATGAGGTGAACAGAAAGCAGCGTTTACATAGCCTTTGAGGCATATTAAGTGCGTTGTTAATGGCAGTATGCTGCAATTAGGGCAGGAGTCTGAAAAAGCCAGTCACAGATGTTCAGGTCCCAATTTGGGCATTGGTCCTGTTCATCATCCAACTTCATGGCTTGGCAGAACAAATAACTCGCCATCCTGGCCAGACACAAAGGTTGGGAAAGTTGACAAAATTTCAACAGTTCACACAAGCTCTATATTTATGGATTTTATAAGGTTCTGAAAGATAATTCTCTGAATTACACTGTGTCCACAGTATCCACGCTGCTATGCACTGTCTTTAAAGACTGGCCAGTGGCAACACAGTTAATCATGACTAAATTAATATTAAGTCAGATATTAGAAGCCCCAACTCACTCTCTTTGATAGTGCAGATTTGAACATTAACAACACAAAAGGATTAGTATTATACTCAGCATTGTAAATTTATTTAATCAATTCTACTACAAGACAAGGAGAGAATGGAGGATGAGCTTGGCATTGTGGGGAACTTGAGGCTGTGCACCTGAGGTCACAGTCAGAGGATGATGTGTTTGCTATTAGTGCTTGGCAAGGAAATGATAAAAAAAATGGGGAAAGGCCTAAGGCACAAATGTTCGTGCATAATTAATTCATTATATCTCCCTACTCCAAATGTGTTCACAGATTTATCAATTGTTAATGTCTATGAGTTTGAGGAATAAATATGAATAGAAAAGATAATATTCAACCCCACTAATAAACTGTACAAAGTAAATTTAACAGCAATATTGGTGCTGATATGATGCACCAGCTAGAATATAAGCCATACAGGTTATTAAAACTTCATTAACTCGTAGGAGCTTTAACTCTTTCACGGCAGTGAGTTATAGGAGTGAAGAGAGGTACATGTTGCAGGAATTTCTAAAGTAGTATTTGTCCCTAATGCTTTCTAGTATTGTGTGTGCCTTTTAAAATATTAATATTGCATACATTTCAGTGAACTTCTTATAGTATTTTCATTTTCAATAATAAAAAAAAACACTATTATTGTTAACAGAAGTGTATTGTAAAAGAATTAATAAAATGTAAGAATGTAAGAATGAATAAAATATATACATGCTGCCACAAATCCGTCTCAGCTGAAAAAAAATGGTTGGGAAGCATTAATTTGGAAATTCATGTAATAATTTTTTAACCCATTTAACATGTAACAGTCTGAGTTTCTCTTTGTTTGTCTTTATGGACACACTGAGTGCAACATGTGTGCTTGATTTGTGTTTTACTATAGGCGACAATTTGTCTCTCTTCTTGTTAAGTCGGTTTTTATTAAAACCAGTGGAACATATGGTAACCCCTCTACCCTTCCCCAATAAGTCATAGATGCATCTTTCTTCTTTTAAAGAAACATGAGTTCTTTAGCATCTTAGATGTTCCCTTGGTGAAGCAATATTTAAGCTGTGCTATTCATTAAATAAGCTTCCAACATGGTCTTTTGAATTTTTTAAGAATTCCCACAAGACAAATTTATAAGAAATAAGAATTGCTTATCTTTTCCTAAGAACAAAATCTATGTATATCTAAAAATCTAGGCACATCTATGTATACATAAAATCTGTTCTATTCTATTCTATCATACTACACGATGTAGTAATGATCTGCTGAATGCTACATGTAAAGACAGTGATGATTTAGTCAAAACTTATGTTTATCTGTCTTTGAAGGCCATACATGGAACATATAGTGCTTAAGTTAATAGATATTCATTCATACATTCATTCATTCATTCATTCATTTACCTTCCGCTTTTCCTGCTGGGTGTCATGGTGTTAATAAATATAACATGCAAATATTCTGTACTGAAGGTCAGACTCTTATAAACATACACATGACCTTATGTGATCACATAACATTTGTTAATGCAATGAGATTTTCACTGTTAGAACTGTCCTGAAGTTTGAATTTTACCTAACACCAGAGCATGCACTGCTACATAGGACTACAGCCTGAAATCTTGCTCATGTTCTATTTATATTATGGGCCTAAACTGCAGAATATCACATTAATATTATATTTAGTCATGTTTCTGGCTTTAGACCACAGAAATAAAACTGTAAAACATTAATAAATAAATAAATACATACATAAAACTAATGGGGGAAAATGCTTTAGAGCATGTTTACTATGTTTGTCTTTATATTGCTGAGGTTAATTTGGAAAAAGAAAATTTGCAGAAAGATACATACTGACTTCTTACTATAATAATCATGGAATCCAGATAATACATGCTTAACATAATAAAAACTACACTTGGTTAGTTTCTGAGTGTATATTTATAGATATGATACTGTTTTACTAATCAAAGCACAATTTTATCTCGTGAATCATGTGAAGTTAATTTCATTCCAAACAAAGTCTCACACCTTTGTTTGAGGTATGTTACTGTTCATTGCACGTATCTTGTATTCACTGTCTGTGCATTTATCGTCTGTCCTTTGTCTATTGTCTTTGTCTTGCACCAGAAAAGTAGCCTGGTGTGTTTCATTATACTGTACAACCCTTGTATTGGTTTAATGACAATAAAGTTGAAATGCCTTGAATTGAATAGAAATATAAGAAAGATGGCATTACTGGTAAATGTGTTCAAAAATCAAATTTTATTAATTAATTTTTGTAAGACATTGGGGCATTACTGTCAATTTTGTAAAAACAAAAAACAAAACAATAACTATGATACAAACAAACAACAACTAATATGTAGGATGAATAGCAAAAAGCCTTTAACATTTACCATTTATTTTTGGTTCATAATCCAAAATATTGACTTTGTTATTTTGCAAGGTCTTACAAAATAATCTGTATAGCACCACTTAGTGAATGAAGCACACAGGTCTGCGCCCACCCTTAGCATGTGAGAATGTGAACTTATTTCCTGCTTGGTTTGTTGTTCGTTCTAAGTAAGTATTTTGTTCAAAGCTGGAGAGGATGTTCGCTGGAAATGGGCTTCTGCAAATTTAATACTGATATTTGGTGGTATTAATTTGTACATGCAAATGTCATTTTCCAAGTCACTATCAGTCTCAATAAATCCCATTGCAGGTAATTAATTTAAATTAATTAATTAGTTTGCATTGACACTGCCCTATATTGCATATTTATTAATGCAAATGCATAAAGTGGACATGATGTGTTTCATGGGAAAGATGCATGTTTGCACGTTTTTTTGCAGGTATTATCAAGTTTTAGTAAATCAAGGCCAGAATTTTCAGAGGCTTAGCACATATGCTTGTCATGAATATAAAAGCTATATGAGGTCTGCACAATGAGCTGAATAATCAACTCTGACGATCGAATAGTGGCAAAAATCTACTTCACAGTCAAAAAAGAGGGAGAGATGTACAGTATGTGAGCTCTTTACATTTATACTGTTGAGTGAGCCATGACATGCCTTAGTCAAAAACTGCTGCGTTGTCAGTTCTTCAGAGAGATGTCCTGGGCAGCATTTCTTAAATTCATCCAAGGCACTATTCTTTGGAGACACTTTAAAGTATGTTAGGAAGCTGCAGAGAATAAAACTGACATGCTGTATATTGGAAATTACTTGAAAGGTCCAAGCTTGAGTTTTCAATTTGGCATAAAACTGAGTTGACTGTGTGGTTCAGGAAAAGGAATTTTATGGAATTAAAAAACAAAACAACAAAAACAAAATTAACATAATACATGTGATCTTCAGTAGTGAGTTTTAAGTGGAAGAATAAAGGAAGTGTCTCTTGGGAGTGAATTATTATTTTTTGTACCATCATGCCTTGTATTCCTAAGTCAGTTTGAAAACAGCATCTTGTTTTTCTACTGATTTGTTGCTTAGTAGTATTTAGGGATACCAGACATTTTTTCATCCATTACTCAGCATTGTTGATGATCCTGAAATCGATGTGTGTGATAAAAAGGGGCAATAACACTTTTGCCATTAATTGCAGGGAGTGAAGGATTTTAAGCACAGGGAGAGTTAAAACAGCTCTTCTAAGCACAATGACATTTTTTTCTAGTGTAAGGGAAAAGACTTGTGATACAGACATGGCCATGGTGAATCAAGCAAGCAAGAGCGATACTCACATATGTAGAGAACATGCTGATTAATTAAGCTTTACACACATAAAATATTTATTGTCCTGCAAAATATTATGGAGCAGGAAGTACATTTATAGTTGACTTCAAGAGATAAATACCTCAAAGATCTCATAAAAACTCAAACTCATACATACAATTAAACTTAAACATTTCTTATTTTAATACATAATTCTAAACATTATGGGCCTATGACACATGACCTGTACAAACATGACTATGAGAAAGAAGATTTAATCAAGAACAGCAATGGATATGGCTAACCCCATTTTACCATAGTGATGCCACGATAAAGCGACCATGATACACCTGGTTAACTTGAATTCAACACATTGAGTGTTATGACACAGATACTTACTGAATATACAACTAAGAACAAGACTTTTTATATAATCATAATTAAGCTTGGTCAGGAAGCCTATACAAAAGAATATAAAGTTAATATAATGTAAGTTAGCAGCACATATATAATGAATAATTTAAATAACAAGTGATTATAAATGATTGTAAACTTATTGTAAATAAACAGTTAAAATTGTTTACATTTGTAAACATGAATTTTTTTGTTTGCTTTGGAGAAAAGTCAGAGAAAAGTTTACAGGGTAGTAGTACGAGAGGTACATGTTCCATTGCGAAACACCATATCAGAGGCTAAACAGCACTCTTTAGGGAAGTCCTGTGGGCCACATGTTGTTTGCCGCCGGAGGGCCACAGCATAGTAGTCCACCTGCTCTGCATCCGGACCATTCTCCAACCAGCGGAAGCAGACAATTCTCTGGAAGGAGCGCCGGAAGTTGTCAGACACAAATCCGTATAGTATAGGATTAGCACCACTATTAGCATAGCTTAGAATGAGAAACAGCTGAGTCACCATGGGGTCTGGTGGCTGGCAGAACACACTCACAAGCTGCACTATGTAAAAGGGCATCCAGCAAAGCACGAAGACAGCAACCACCAGTAGCACCATACAAGTGATCTTCTTCTCGGAACGCCGCCGCTGCATCCATCCTGCCTTGAGGCCTACTGCTCGCATACGCACCACAATCAAACAGTAGCACAGGCAGATAGCTGCCACGGGAAGCAAGAAGCCCAGCAAGAAGGTATAGACCACAAATGCTTCTGACCATGAGGACTCAGGCCACAGAAAGTTACAGTCTACCCCTCCATCCTGCGCTGGAACGGTATCTGCAAAGATAATGATGGGCAAGATGACAAGAAGTGAAAGTCCCCACACACAGACGTTAACCACTTTGGCGATAGAAGGTCGGCGGTAGCGTGCTGCCTTGATGGGGTGCACCACTGCAATATAGCGGTCCACGCTGAGCACAGTCAAGCAAAAAATGCTGGTGAACATGTTGATACCATCTACGCTAAGGACCAGCCGACACATCAGCGATCCAAAGGGCCAGTGACGCACCGCAGCTGATGTGGCCAGAAACGGAACGCTCAACATGAAGAGTTCATCAGCAATTGCGAGGTTCAAAATGTAAATATTGGTCGCTGTTTTCATCTTGGCATACTTGAGGATGACATATATAACCATAGCATTTCCTATGATGCCCACACAGCAGACTAGGGCATAGATAGAAGGGATGATGATCTTGCTAGCATTGGACTCTGTCTGAAAATCCTCATATTCAATGGTGAAATTGAAGGGAAGGTCAGTGGAAGAAAGCATGTTTTCAGTGCCATTATATTCTGTAGCTTCAGCCATTTTATATCCGATTTTGGTAAACCAAGTTCACTCAAGTTAGCATTCAGTGGTATTGTCCTTATAAACCTTTCAGTCATTTAATACACTTTATTAAAAAGTACCTTTGTTTTAAAAGTAACAGTAGTGAAGTTTAAACATGGTGCTTATTTAATCCTTCATCCATAAAACCTGTCCTTGACTGAGGAAAGTTAAAACAACAATCTTTGGGTTTTGCTCTTTAAATCACTTGAATTTGTTTCAAGCACATCAGGAAAGTCATTTTTGGGAATTTCTTGGCAATAGACCATGCAGAAAGTTGGGATCCTCCGACTAAATGGTTCCATCTGTGGAATTTCCAGCTTGAACTTTCCTCATTCATTGATAAATAAATCTATGTGCATATATGAGAGTGTTGTAGGTGTTGGTGGACTAGACTCAATGAGAGGCTCTCAGACACTCAGAGTTGGCAAGGAGGGCACATTCCGGCTATTTCTATGAAAATAGGGCTGGAGAATCATAGTATTATGGGGTTACCCTCTTGACAATATGATCCTACCTCCAGAAATAAATCCCTTTGTTGAGAATCGAGGTTCTTGCTGCACCCTTGTATCCAATCACATGATGAATTATGCACTTGTGTCTCTGATCACATGATGGAAAACGTGACACAGGATCCACAGGAATGATATCACATATCTGAAATTCTTATGTTTTTCCCCCGCATGCCTTATATATTGCACTAGTCCATATGCACCATCTGTATGATCCACAAAGAAACAAAGAGAAAGTTTAGGGATCTTTTGTCAATAATGACTTTTGGTCATTATTATTTATTGCATATTATACAATATGAAATGAACACACTAAAATAAAGCAACAAATCATATTGAAAGTTATTAGATCTCTCAATACATTCTGCATTTATTTTCAAAAGCAATATGTTAATGTATAGCTATTTATATGCAGCTCAGAGAGGATGAAACAGAAAGCAGAGGCATGATGCATCTGTCAGACATGCATTTTTGTATCTGCCACACACTGTGCCCTTGTGTACTCATCCATCCGCCTGTAAAATTACTACATTCACAACACAGAAACACCTCTGACACCAATTTCTGGACTTACAAGGAACAAACATGCTGCAGAGGGAAGACATGAAAGAAAAAAGTTGCTAAATGAGAATTTGATCCAAGAAAGCAGATCCCACCACTCCCACTCCTTCTCTCTGTCAATGAGGCCCACAAAAATAGCAATTAGAGGGTTATTAGAAAAAATACAAACTTAATTACATCCATGACTAGAATATCAATAGGTTGTATTTGCATTTACATCAGTATGGGGTAGCGGCTAATCACAGCTCATTTGTTGTGAGTAGGTCTGGTGTTGTGAGTAGAGCTTTGACACATCCTCTGATATGCCAGATTTGTATGTGTGTGTGTGTGTGTGTGTGTGTGTGTGTGTGTGTGTGTGTGAGACAAAGAAAGGTGAAATAAAGCTTATACTGTATGTACTGACCATTTAAACATTTTCTTATCACTGACATATCAAGCTTCTTAATTTATTTCTTGTTTGTTTATATCTCTACCTGAATTGTTTAAACTTACAAAGGCTGTAGACCTCAGCCATTTACTTTCATTATATCAACTTATTTAATATATCTCAGTGCAATTTGTCCTAATGTTACACCAATTCAAGAAAAAGAAAACTTAACACAGCAATAACTCTTTTCTCTTTATCCAGTTTTGCCAATTCCCACCCTTTACCAAGCTCTCCCCTATTGCACAACAACACTAAGATGAAGGCTAGTATGTGCTTCTTCCAAAAGAGATGAAGCCAGCCACTGCATCTTTTCAAACCGCTTCTCATATTACTTCACAGGGCAGATGGATACACTCAGATGAAAGCACTAACTGCCGTCTTCCACATACACGAGCTCACTATAGGTTAGTGTTACCCTAATTAATAAGGGAATAAGTAATACTATCCCTCCCACCCAGAGATAATTTTGTTCTCTTGTACCCCTGGTCCTGGCTTAACCAACAGATATTAAAAGTTCTTGGTTAAGTTACATAACCAGCAGAGATATCACTTCACATCAATCATCATACAAATTATATTATAATATTTTTGACTATGTATAATTGCTTAATGCTTTGAGTTATGTGGTTACTGGATTAAAAAAAACAAAACATTTTTTAAATATTTTACCTTAAGCATTAGGAATCTGAACAAAAATCAATTTTTACTTTGATGATCACAAATTCACATCAAAAATGTAAAAAACAGAAAAATAATACATATGAACAAAAGTTAAAGGGGAAGATGCAATTCAATTAAAATCATATAAATGCTACTGCACTCTTCAACTTCATGAAGGTGCTGGCTATCAGTTATAGTCTTTATGATGTGTTTAAGTGCTAAGTTTTACAGAAGACATAAGGCGATTAAAGGTGACCAAGTTAGCCTTGGCTTGCACTAGTTCTTCAACATAGGCTTGGTGTTTCAGAGCTTTAGACTGTTAGTGGTAGCTAGCAAGCTTCAAGTTTCTCATCTATCTATGCTACATAACAGCTAGACATTGTCTGTATGCATAGGTAAATTAAGTAGTTTCACTTTTTGTGAAAGACATGCATAGCCTTAACAGTATATGTCAAATGGTCTTGGACAAGGAATCTATACAGTCATTGGTCTTGGAATAAAAAACATCCCTGCAGACCTTGAGTAAATTTGTACTATAGGTTTGAAATATATGTGTATAATATAATAGCGTCTTGAATTTAATAAAACAACCAGCCTGTTGTGTGAAGACTTTTTAATTGGATCATTGGATTATGGATAATTCAGTGATTGTTCATACACGTTGAGAACATAATTCAGAAATGTTATTAGCCTATAAACTATGACAGTATATTTTATTGAACTAATATTTCTTTGTATGCATTTTAAAAATGAGCAAATGGGGGAAAAAAGACCTGAGGCAAAAAAACCAACCTTTTTCACTGTGCATACACTGACTGGCCACTTTAATAGGCACACCTCTACACCTGAACATTCATGCAGTTATCCAATCAGCCAATCATGTAGCAGCAGTGCAATGCATAAAGTCATGCAGGTACAGGTCAAGCTTCAGTTAATGTTCACATCAAACATCAGATTGGGGGGAAAATGTGATATTGGTGACTTTGACCATGAGGTCCTTTTTGGTGCTAGATGGACTCGTTCAAGTAGTTGATATCCTGAGATTTTCATGCACATCAGTATCTGTGTGAAAAGCAGAAAACGGAGCGGAAATGCCTTGTTGATTTGAGAGTTCAAAGGAGAATGGCCAGACTGGTTCAAGCAGACAGGAAGAATACTTGAAGGAAGGTTATTTGAGTAACTCAAATAACCAATCTTTACAACCATGGTGAGCAGAAAAGCATCTCAGAACACACAATACATCAAAAGCTGAGGAATATGGGCTACAGCAGCAGAAGACCACAATGGATTCCACTCCTATCAGCCAAGAATAAAAATCTAAGATTACAGTGGGCACAAACTCTGGGACAGAAACTGAGTAGTTGAAGATTGGAAAAAGACCATATGTTTTTTTTTTTCTTTCTTTTTTTTATGAATTGTGTTGCTGCCACATGATTGCCTGCCTGGATAATTGCATGAATTGCAGGGGTACATGTGTTCCTATTAAAGTGGCCAATCAGTATGTGCTTATAT